>JACBWW010000014.1:1618196-1803278 GCA_020086605.1 Lanius collurio | reverse complement strand
TTCTTTATTTTATAAGAAATGAATATTTTTATGCTAATGGATGCAATAGAAATAATCACACAATCATCTGCTCTGAGTGCTCATTTGCATGTCTATATTCAACATCAATTTGCAACCTGCAGGAAATTTTTGTTTGCATTCCAATTTTTGTTTGCAAATGGAGGTTTGAACATGCCAGGAAAAGCAATGTGTTGGTTTAAAATTCACAGTTCTGAAGGCTTTGTCTAGCCTCCATGGCATTAATATGAATGCTCAGTTTACCCCACAGGATACACCTCTAGAGCCCAAGACATGAAATGAAGCTGTATTAAACCACACTGAGATCAGCTAAATTATTTTTCTTAAATATTTTCCTCAATTTGAAATGTTTTTTTTTCCATAACCCTTTTTATAATCCTTTGTCAGAATTCTTGCTCCTACTTCCAAACTTTTCTTCATTTTTTTCCTGTGGACAATTGTATCCAGTGATGTGTTCACTACAGTTTACATCTGATTCAACGAGTTGAGTCTTTTGTTCAAAATGGTATTAATTAATATACATAAAGGCCAAATTCTCTTTTTTTTCTAAATACAGTATATTTAAGTGAAGAATTGAGATGTAAAATTGTGAGCTTGTTTCACAGTACAAAAGTTTTGTCTAATCCTATTTACACTTTACACAAAATCTCATGTCAAATATGTTTAATCCTAAGAGATTATTCTTCATTTGCTAACATAGTAAATTTCATCAATCATCTAATATCAAAACTATTTTAGAATTCAGCTTCAATTTTAAATTACCATTTAAAAGAAGCGTTGGGTTTTTTGGCAAAACTAGACATCTAATTGGTTTAAAATACAGGATGCACATTTTAACTAACTTATATATTTCTAGTTTAAAAGGTTTGATATATTTTGAACTTTTCTCTCCAAAAACCCCTGATGTAACATCTTACTGGCAAATTGCAGATATACATCTGAAGATTTGCTGACACACAAATATGAAATAGATGTAAAAATACTTCACATTCTTTAAAAAAAACCACCTGAGACTAAGCAAACTACCTACACTACTTCTGCATTTCTATTTTTAAGATCTTGAAAGGATATAATATTTTGTCAGTGATCATTTTACACATAATGTCCTCTTACCTCAGATCTCTTGTTCCTGGTTTTTAGCATTGTTACATTTAACCCTTAAAAATCAAAACAAATGAAATATTATTTTCATGCTCTTAAACAGACCACAATTCACATTTATAAATTAATTTCAAATTGCAGTGTTCAGGGGATCGAGGATCTGTCTGTGGTTGCAGAACTGTGCTATAGATCTGCAAAGCAGAAAAAAGTTGTAGGTTGAAATTTAATTATGATACTGAACTTCACAATTCCATTTTCTAGAAAATTATAAAATACAATTATAAAATTGTAAAGTATTTTGACACTAATAATTTAAAGAAATACTTTTCAATTGTAGATAACTACAGTATTGTCAGTATGAGGGAGAGAGTGAAAGAGATGTCATCACTCCAGGAACAGAGAATTACACTCCACATTTACGGGCTCAGTTTCACAACACAGAATAGCAGGAATGGTTTGTCATTGCTTCTCTTTATCTCCTTCATTCTGCCAACACACACACAAACACATAATTAAAAAAGAGGGTTGGCATGGCTGAAGTCTCTGTGAAGAAGGCAAAAGACATAAAGGCAAATTTAAAGGAAAGGACTTTGCCCTCTAATGTGATAAACAACATATAACTTTATATAAAATCTCTGACTTTTAAATTTAAACTTACTTGGTTGTATTTGTGCTTTTATTATCTGGAAGGTATCTAAATCCATAAATGATGTTGAAATGTTAGACTCTGGGCATGAGGTCTGTAGCAGAAAGGTGAAGTCAAAGCCACATCCCATGTTCTCTTTCTTTGACAAGAAAGGTAAAGAAGTGTGATGTTTCCTGGGTAATGCTATCTGATTTTTACTTGGAAAACATGCCACTTGGTCTGGCCATGCTCTGGATGATGATGCTATTTGGCTAAAAGGCAAAACAAAAAAACAAAATACAGAGCAAAAATAAGTGGAAGGAGCTAGTGCAAACAATCATATGACTGGTGAATAATGTGACCAAGAGGTTTGTAAGATCCCAGCATGCCAAAGGATCTTTTCTTTATTTAGCTGTGAGGTTGTGACTCCCTCACTCTCCCTGGAAATACCTGACTGCAATGCAGAGATTGACTACAAGTCAGAACAAATGACAAAAAATGTTAACCAAGCAACAACAGGAATGGGAAAACATTGTCCACCTTCCCCTTTTTGACAAGAATTGATTGCTTCCAGTGTGTAGTTTTTATGAACCATCAGGAGAGTCTGTCAGAAGAATTCTGAAGACCAGATGGGCCTTTGTTACTAACAAAATAAGCTATGGCCTGCCTGAAAAAAACAGAGGCTATGCTGGACAAGCCTCAGATTTCTGCCACCTGTTTTCTGAAGAATGAAAAATATGCAAAGAGGTAAGTACTGTGACTGAAAAGAGGTACAAAAGTACAGTCTAAGTCAATCTTAAAGGTGTTTGCAAGATAATTTTCTGTGTTTAATAAGTCAAATAACCATATACCATGTTTTTCTTATACCAAATAATTTATTCACCTAATGAAATATCCTGCCTCCAGCAGTGGCCAATAATTGACATTGGGAAGAGATAAACACTACACAACACACAGAGCTGTATGTATTGTCTAGAACTAAGGAAATATTTTTCTTATTCAGACCACTACCTTCTTTGTTCCCATTTGTGCATACCCAACTGCAAATTTAAATACTGATACTTCCTACCTGGCTTTTCCTAGAGCTTTGTCTGACTGATGAATTTCTTCCATTATATTGTCTGCATTCTGAAAAGCAACACTTCCACAACCTGCAGCAATACATCAATATTTGTATAAAAGCAGTTTAATTCACTGACCATGAACACATTACAAATGCAGTTATTTTGAGGCATTAAAATATTATTATAAAGAAGCATCAAGAATAACTGTCAGGAAAAGAAACAAGAGCAAGTTACACTTGACTAATTTTATAATTTGATGAATTATTTTTATTTCTTTGGTAAGTTTATTAATTCAATGCAGTATAAAAGCAAAGAATATCTAAAAAAAATCCCAAGGGAAGAGAAATAGAAGACAAATATTGACAGAAGTGCTACAGAAGTAGAGCATTTAAAAATATGAAACCCAAAACAAATCTCAGGCCTTTACAAAGGTAGAAAGTAACTCTGAATTTGATTTTGTATTTTGTTATGGTTGCTAGGCTTTGACAAATAGCCAGATTTCAAGGTGTTACCATAGTTTTTCCAGCTTCAGATCTGCATTTTACACTTCAAACACATAAGTTTTGAGTTAGACTACCTTTATTGTTTTTCCTCTTATTTTGTTGGTTGTCAGACATATTGTCCTTAAATGTATTAATGCCCAGAAACCTGAAAAGAATATTTTGTTAGTTGATATCCAATTCATGTATACACCACATTAATTTATATTTCATTATTTAAGAGACAAAAGTAAGACAAAAACATTTTTGAAGTACTTGAAATTATTAAAAGTACTGTGATTTAGCATCTAATGCCCTTTTCTGTGAATGCACAGAACCAAAGAGTTCGGAATGTTTTTAGAGCTAAAATCACAACATATTCTACTTTGATTTTGACTTGAAAGGGCTTTACTCTTAATTAGAAGATTGTAATGTATCTTTCCCATGACTAATCAGCAGTAACTGTGGAAAAGGAGCTGGCTGTCACCCTCCTGGTCAATATAGCTGTGTGTGGGTGATGCTGACCCTGCTTACAGTCAGTGCTGTTCTTGGCTGTGGTGAGTGTGCTGGGAGCTACTTCATAATTATAAAAACATTAACTTTCTTTTCCAAGATTAAACTCCAACTCAATAAGGTAAGATGACAGTGGCATAAAAAACACAGAACAATTCCAAAGGGCAGACTCGTAAAGAAGAAACATGAGAGGGTTAAGTCAAAGGATTGCGAGTTTTTAAATTCCAGAAAGCTAATGCTTAAAAAAAAAAATTAATCCCAGCTTTGATCTATTTGGGAGTCCTCATGAAAAATATCGTGAACTTCAGTTCTTCAAGTTATGAGAATACAAATTGAAGACAGTGAAATTAGCTATAGAAGTAGCTATAGAAGCTAGCACTCTGGACGTCTCATGCTAAAGCCCAGACAGTGCACTACAGTGTTCGTCCCATTAGGTTCGCCGGCTAAGAGTCAGATGGTGAACTTCTACAAACTTTCCAATTTTTTTTTTGGATACACAAAAAACCCCTTCAAAATAATAACAGAGGCTGTTCTGCAAAAAGGCATAAATAAATCCTACCTGGTTCTTCAGCAGCAAAGAGCCAAAGAGGCACAGCAACCCAAAGGGAAGTTACCGAGCATTTTCTGCTCGCAGCTGCCTTCCTTTGCTGGCCAGCGAGGAATTCGACAGCAATTACACACAGTTTGATTTTATTTTCGGCTGTTTCCCAGAGTGCGGAGCACACAGAAGTCATTCCAGAGGCTGTCGCCTTGCAGGCAGCTCCGGGTACGCGGGGTTGTTGAGTTTACACGATGTCGCCCAGGTAACTCCCTCACCCCGGGGGGAATTTGGCTTGCAGGAGTTTAATTCAAAGAGCAGCAGTGACCTATAAAAACAAACACAGCCGAGCTAAACGGCAGCACTTTAAACTCCAATCACACGTTCTCCCAGCACACAAACCAAACCCTGTTTCTATCTTCTGTTTGCCTCCATTTATGCTTTTAGTACCTGGTATGTTTCCACGTCATTTTAACTTCGCACTCGGTCCCCTCATCTCAACGCTCCCACGAATATTTGTAATCTCCTTTCTAGCAGCAGATTTTAAGGCTATTTCCTCTTCTTTTTTAAGCAACAGTGTGCTAAGGGACAAGACGGGATAATGAGGCAGAGTGGGGCTCAAGCTGAGTTAAAAGTGTGTTGAAGGGAGCTGCTTTGCTGGATACCAGAGGGATTTGTCGCCGTCCCCTGGGTGATACAAGCGAGGGGGAAGGCTTTGGATTAGGCGGGAACAGGGACACCAGTCCTCGGGGAGACATCAGCCCCCGGCTGGCTGACAAGGGCAGTGTCACTCGTACACCTGAGGGAGCCCCTCCCGGCTGATCCTGACGGAGCCGGAGAATCTGTGGGAGCAGCCCGCGCCTCAGCTTCGCGCCATTGGGAAGCGACTGCACCCGTGGGGGTCCCCGTGAGGGGCTGCAGCCAGGCGGGAAGGAGGGATGCGAGGCGGGGAGCCCAGCGAGGAGGGGCTGAGCCATGAGGAGAAGACGGGCCATGCAGAGGAGCAGGGCTCTGCCAGAGCCCAAGAAGGACGAGCTGCGCGGGAGGTCCAGGCTCTGAGGAGGCACCGCCCTCCACGTTCCCGGCAGCCTCCGCCGCTGGGGGGGCCGCCAGCAGCGCAAGATGGCGGCGGACAGCGAGGTAAGTGTTTGTCGCGCTTATCTCTTTCTTTCCCTGTTCCCCGACTGTCCCGCTCTCTCCCCCTGCTCTCTCCGCTCACCGCCTCTCCCCCTCTCTCCTCGTAGCCCGAGTCGGAGGTGTTTGAGATCACGGACTTCACCACCGCCTCCGAGTGGGAGAGGTAGGTGCTGGCGCGCCCCTCACTCAGTGCGGGGTGACTCGGGGGCTCCGCCGAGCCCGGCCCGGCCGCTCCTGCCGGGGACAGCCGGGCCCTGCGGCACGGCCGGAGGCTCCTGCAGGGAGCACCCGGAGCCTTTTCCCGGCTCTGCTGCGTTAGGCTCAGGCCGCGGCCGAGGAGCGGGTTAAGAGGCTCTAGTCGAGCTGTTTCTGAACTTAGGGAGAGGTCTGGTTTGATACCTGTTTGCAAGGGCTTAGAATATACATTTAGAAGGCTTATGTGTTTTCTAAGTAGCTGTCTGATTATTAAGACAGCCATCTCGTAGCTGAAGCCTTTAAAAGTTAGCAGAACAACGTACAAAGAAATTTAAGGTGAAGAACGCTCTTGCATCGTGAATGTATTATTTTCTAAATGCTTTTTCCAGTGGTGGTGTTTATGACAGGAGACAAGAAATTTAAAGTGCTGCGCTTTAAATCTGAACTTAGTGTATAATTTTGTCGCAAATGCTTATTTATCTGTGAATAATGAAACAGGAGTTAAATGTTATGTGCTGAAATACCAGGAAAAAAAAAGGTGAGATTCTTAAAACAGTCAAAAGATGCTCATAGCAGTTGCTAAAAGTAACTATCATATGAAATTTAAGCATAGGAGGACTTTTATTTGTACAAGGAAGCAGTTGTTCTGGCTTCCTTGTGATACTTGTTGTGGGGTTTTTTTGTTTGTTTGTTCTTTGGGGGTTTTAAGGAATTCCATGGTGTAGTAGGACAACATATTGTCTGCTTTTATGTAGCTGAATTATAATACAAGTTTAATGTTTAGCAAATATTAATGCCTTTCTCCCTCCCTACTAGATTTATTTCAAAAATAGAAGAAGTATTGAATGACTGGAAACTTATTGGGGTTTCTTCAGGCAGACCTCTAGAGAAGGTCAGTTGCTGCTTCTGAATTTTCCTGTACCATTTGAACTGCTAATTAGTAAATACAATAATGCACACATGTATTTCATCTGTTACTGTTTTCTTAGGTGTGGCAGATAATTTCTTTACTGGGGAATTTCACTTGTAGAAGTGTCAATTTGACAAACAGTTGCTGTAAATTCTTTGGTGGCCCATCTGCCAAACAGGCTGTTTCCTTGACAAAGGTGGATCTTCACACAGGGCTGATTTTTTTATTTTCAGTTTGAATCTGGAAATGTGCTTGAAGCTGCTTTAAATACTTAAGGAATCTTTTTGTCCTGTCTTGTGCCTTTGTCACACCTCTCCTAAAGGCTGAGGTTTGCATGGTGCTACTTGTGACTCAGTGTGTCTCATAGATGGGAGAGATTTTTTTCAGTCTAATTAGAGCCTTTGTGATGCTTCTCAATCCTGTGAAATGCAGGGGAAATTGCTGAGCTCTTCTGCATAGTAATGCAGATAAATTCAGCTGGTTTGTATGGAATGGCTGCTGTGTTTCCAGAGGAATTTTATTGCTTTTCATTCTAGTCAGGTAGAGAATATTTAGAATAAAAACTTATGTTATCTAATGAACTGTACATTAGGTGTCCTTGTATTGCTAAGTGTTTTCTTTTCTAGACCAGAGCTCTCTTCTTAACACCCTTTAAGATCAAAGGGTTGACCAAGTTGCTTTGTTTTAATAAGAGCAGTGATGCTGATTTTCGTAGACATTCCATGCTGTATTTTTGTTAAAACATTAATTATCCTCACAGATGTTTTGTAAGTTATAGATAAAAATAATCATTTGTTAGTGAAAGTAAATATCAAGGTAATATTTGCACAGAATGCTTTTAGATATAGATAAAACCCCAGGTGGGAAACTGCTGTCTCTGGGCAAAGTTGAGGGTGCATATGCTTCAGATGTGTAGTATATGGGAGGATGCAAATCTTTATTGCCATATAGTTCTGAAGACTGCAAGATGATATTTGATTTTTGGAATGAACATGATTATTGGCAGCTTGGATTTTAGCATCCAGCTACCTTTGTAATGAAGAGCTTTAAGAACTGCTTTTTGAAATTAAATCATGCTTAGCTATTAGGTGGTAGAAAAACATGAATAAACATTATTGGTCATGTAGACAATATACTTTTAAAGACTAGTGAATGTTAACCTAAATTTATGGGATAATATCTTCTTTTTTTATTTACAGGGTATATTTACCACAGGAACATGGGAAGAGAAATCAGATGAAATTTCATTTGCAGACTTCAAATTCTCAATTACCCATCATTATCTTGTACAAGAACTCAGTGACAAAGATGGGAAAGAAGAGCTGGGAGAAGGTACCTGATATTTCCCTTCCATAACTGTAAGGATAATGGCAAAAGACAGTGTCAGAATGTGGAGTCCACAGTGTGCTGATTTGTGTCTGTGTGGGAGTTTTTGAGGTCTGATGAGTGTGATGTGACGTTTCTGCTTTTAGCTTGCTTTGCATTCACACAGTGCTAATACAAGCCAGTTGTAAGTGAGCTGGATGTGGTGGTACATTGATTATGTATCAATTTTTGTCACAGATGCCCTTCCTCTGCCAATGCAGGACTTGCTGTGCATGAACAATGACTTTCCTCCTCGAGCCCACTGTCTGGTGAGATGGTATGTGTGTTCCTCTCATCTCTACTGCAAATAAGCATAGCAGTTGGAAAATCTGGCACAGTCAGTTATATACTTCTTTTTCAATTCAGAGTTAAAACTTATGTAAAATGATTCTTTGTACTGGACACCAGAAAAGAGTGCAAAAAAAGCCCACCACGGTGGGTCTGTCTTTACTTTGGTAAACAACTTGTCTCATATATATACTTCATATATTAACCAAGCTTTTGTATGTGTAATATTTAGGTGCATTCTTTAAAGGGAAAGCTGCACCACCTTAAGAAAGAACAGCTATGTTCTTAGTAATGCAAATTTTGAGCACATAATAGCATTGGTTCTAGAGAGGTTGGTTTTATGTATAAACAGTTTCAGTCATTATTAATATAAGCTGGAAAAACTCAGGACTGCTAGACTTGGAAGTCCTCCCAGTCAAACACATTACAGTGTTGGAATGCTGTTAGCTCAGGTAGTTTGTGATTTCAGGATCTGCAGTGCTCCATGCCCACTCAGTTCCTGACCTCTCAAAAAAAGAGGTACTTGCATCAAATTAACAGATTCCACAATCTGTTGGTGATGATTAGGTTTTCCAGGTCACAATATTTTTTAAAAGTCATGTTTCAGCTGGCATGCCAGAGACTAGAAATGTGGTTTTTTTCTCTTTGTCTCTCAAGGTACGGCTTACGTGAGTTTGTGGTTATTGCTCCGGCTGCAAATAACGATGCTGTTGTTAGTGAATCCAAGTGTAACCTTTTGCTGAGTTCCATTTCCATTGCACTGGGCAACACTGGCTGGTAGGTGAAAGCATAAACCTATTTACATGTCCCAGTAAAACTCTAGCATACTGCATTTGTGAGGAAAAAGTATTGAACTGTTAGCAAGACACACATTCAGAGGTTTTTTGAATTTCCACTGTAATATTGTTAGAGAAGGATTGAAAAAAATCCCCATGTATAAAGATTGAATCAATGTTTTGTTTATTTTTATTGTTGTTTAAAAACCTTACAGGCCTTTAACAGCTGCTAGAAGTTGTTGGAATAATTGGTAATTGATAAAACACTGCTTTTGCAAGAGGGTTTCTTCCCTATGTGTAGTAAAAATAGCTTCTTAATCTTTCTCAAAAATTATATAGACTGAAAATGAGGTAAGTAAAGTCATGGATAGGGTTGTGACTTACTTGACAATTTGTTAGGCATTCTGTTTAATGATGACATTGATAGTATTTTTCTTTAATTCCCATTGTTTTAAAGTGTGTTCCTCTAAGAGAAAATAAATTCTAAAGGATGAAATTATGTTGATGTTGTGCTAGAATATTCAGCTAATTTTAGAGACTACAAGACAGCAGGCCCTTTTAAGTATTCCTGTTTTATAGTCAGGTGCCAGTGTTTGTGCAAATCCATCAGAAGTGGCGCCGGATGTACGTGGGCGAGTGCCAGGGCCCCGGTGTTCGCACGGACTTCGAGATGGTTCATCTGCGCAAGGTGCCCAGCCAGTACACCCATTTATCAGGGCTGCTGGACATCTTCAAAACCAAGATTGTAAGTATCAGACTGGTGTTATATATAATTTATGTTCAAGCCCTAGAGTGTTTGAGAGGATTTACTCTTTACGTTGAATTTGTTCTCTGCTATTTTGAAGGGCTGCCCTTTAACACCCCTGCCTCCGATCAGCATGGCTATTCGCCTTACATATGTGCTCCAGGACTGGCAGCAATACTTCTGGCCACAGCAGCCACCAGGTAGGAGACCTGTGTCCTCAGAATAACTTGTTTTCAGACAAACAGTCAATGCTAAAGAAAGTGTTTGTGTGTCTTGCCAGAAGAATTAAAAGATTTTCTGCATTACTAGGAAAGGCTTCAGTCCAATACCACTCTGTATGATGGGCAAGCCAGCTTAAAACTGCTCTTAAATTATCTGGGTTCATGGCTGTTTTGGGTAGGCCTGTGCCTGGAAACATGAGGGTTAGTCAGCATTTAGAAATACAGTGGTGTTTCTAAAATGTTGGTGTCTGTATGGAGTTGGAACGGTGACTGACTATGAATCTGTGAAGAACTCTGCCCTGAATTCCTTAGGGAAATGTTTGGACTCAGGTTCTAGTAGATGCTAATACTTTGTGGGAGTATTTGTCAATTATTTCCATGAAGTACTTTATTTTAACATGTCACTATTTAAATGTATTAACAGTGGGAAAAGCAGAAAATATTATATGGACCTCACTTGAGGTAAAGGTTTGGATTTTTATTGTTGCTGACACAGTAGTAAATTTAATGCAAGAAGTATTTCTGAACAAGTCTTTTGTTCCAGTAGTCTTGCATGAAAGAGAAAAGGGGGGAAAATTATATATAGTCTTAAAGTACTTAGAACAGACTTGCTAAGTTTATGCCATAGAGATGCTGTTTAGGAAAAACAGGGGTAGTTACTCATTTGATACTCTCAAAATCATCTCTCATGTTGTTGTTTGATGGTGACACTGTCCTCCTTGAGTATCAAGAATTTGTTTTTAACAGACCTATTTCTATGCAGGTAGTAGCAGAAAATAAATAAACTTCTCAAAGGTAATCAAACCCAGAGGAAAAAGGTTCCTCCTTAACATCCATTTTATTAGTGATGTGATATTTTAGTTACAAGCTGGAGAAACAGTTAAAATGCCCAAGTTCTTTTCTTGGCTTGGTATTTTTACATTACAAGCTTGAAGTGTTTAGGGTACATCTGAAGAGACAGAACTCATGTGGCCTTGGTTTGGTTATCTAATTGTTTGGCTTTCCTTTGCTTTAAAAAAAAAAGTACACTAATCAAAATCCTGTGTTTTGAAGAAATGTGCAGTGAAGTTGATTCTGTGTGCTCTGTAGCTAAGGAATGTATGTTGGGCATATATATAAAGAGAGTCCTGCTTTTTAGAGAGAGAAAATCAGTGCTCTTTTAAATGATAGTTCCTCTTTGGTTAACAAAGTTTACCTAAAGAACTTGGGAAATGAATTCCACAGATTTTATCTTTTTATTATTTCTGCAGACACAAAATCTGTTTTCTGTAGTCTCTCTTTGCCTTGCCATAGTTATTCACTAAGTCAGGATCCCTGTTTTTTTGTCGTGGACAAATTGTATCACTCTGGTCATATTTCTTGATTTTAGCAGTTTGAATAACCTGTACTCCTTTAGAGAATTTTGGTTAAAGGAGCCAGAGTCAAAGTGTGTTGCAGAAACTGGAAATGGACAGCATCAGTTTTTCTGCTGTTGCTATGTGCAGTTGTGGTTTTATGTTCACTGGGAAGAACTAGGCCCATAACTTATATACCATCACTCAATTAGCTCTTCTCAAAGAAAACCAAAGAATTTAAATGTCTTTTTTCTTCTCTGAAGAAGAAATTGTGTAATTGAGTTATCCAGATACTTCTAAATGATAATTCCTTTATCTGTGCTAATACTCACTTATTTTGTTTGTAAACAGTTTGCCAGATGCAGTTGAAATTGCAGATCAGATGCTGTAACAGCATTATTATAATAGCATTACAATACAACAATATTACTGTTATTATTTTTATTTTATTGTTATTATTATCCACTTCAATTTTTGTTCAGTGGAAGCTGTCTGTTTTTGATTTATGTATTTGAAGGTTATAACATGGGAAGTTCCTCAGAACGCTGGGAGGCATCTTTAAGTATCTGGGATTACAGGGAATCTCCAAGATCTTTTGATTAAGTCCTCTTTTGATAAAGTTGTAAACCTTTTAAAAGTAGTTGTTTTTTCTTTCTGCAGAGTTGCTCTGACAGAGTCTTCCTTTTCTGCTTAGAACTGATTTCCTGACCACGTATTTTTGTGGCACTTTTGTGTCTTGTATCAATCTTGAATCTTTAGGGCTGTCTTCATAGCTATCATCATTGCCTGTATGAAGGGAATAACTTTCCCTCAACATGAATTACAAGAATTTTATCTTTCCCTTTGAATATCCTGTTTCATGATTACTTCCCAGTTTCTGTTGGAAGCAATGACTTTGACTGTATGCTGGGATTGTGTTTTCCTAGCTCAGTCACCTTAACTGCTCAGCTATTGTCTGGTCATCCTACATATTACAGTCCTTGCTGTGAAATGAAGATGATGTGCTGCTTCAAGTGTTCCACCAATTCTGTATGGAAAACGTGTTGTGTTGTTTTTTCTCCAGATATAGATGCTCTAGTTGGGGGAGAAGTTGGAGGCCTGGAATTTGGGAAGTTACCATTTGGTGCCTGTGAAGATCCTATTAGGTAAGAGAAGGGTTCAGAAAATTGTTTTATAACTTCCTTAATGGAGGACTTAAAGGTGTGTTATTTCAAATCTTAGCTTTGCCTACCTACTACTTAGCATGTCCAACAGTTTTTTAATTATTCAAGTATAGCAGAAACATCTGTGAAGAATAATGGTTTAATAACAAATAAGATCATTTGCAAAATTGTCTGATGATATTCATAGTTCAAACTCTTATGTCTTTTACTATGAACTTCTGCAGTACCCCATTTATCTCTGAAATCATTATATTGAAATATACCTCAAGATAAACCTTAAAAAGGATGTGCTTTTGTTCAAGGGTTGCACTTGCTCTCATATATGCAGTGAGAAAACTTACTGGAGAGCAAAATACATGGAGGGAATCAAATATGAACCATCACACATATCTTTTAAAATACGAACTGTGATGGAGAGAACACTTTATGCTAGCACTGAAATCTTGTTTTATTTCAGTGAGCTGCATTTAGCTACAACATGGCCTCACCTTGCAGAAGGGATAATTGTCGACAATGATGTTTATTCGTAAGTATCTTGTCTGAGTTGCAAATATCAACAAATGTGCTTTTATTGTTCACTACTGCATTTTAGTGTCATCTCAAACACTGTGTGGCTTTGCATGTGAAAAAGAACCCATTTTGAGGAATGTTAATGTCAGCTGATAGAACATCTCATTTGGAAAAAACCTTTTGAAATGCATTTCTGTGTGAGAAAATATTATTGTGTTTTAATCTCAGCAGAACACAACCCCCTGCTTTTGAGCATATTCTCAGACTTGAAAATTTTGAGTATCTCATATTTCTTGGTAGAGATGATAGTGAAGCATGGAAGGTAAAAAGAATTCACTGCTTGACGTCCCTCTCCCAGAAACTGTCATCCAGGTTTTCTGCTAAAGAGGAAGAAGCATGTACTGATACTTAAAACAATAAACCCCATTGGTTTTTTTTCCTTCTTTCTTAATGCAGAAATGAGTTTTCAAGATTATTACACTTTAAAGGAAGACAGGTCTAACTGAATTATTCTCATACATTTCTTGTTCATGTCATGCACATACATGAGAACAGGGACTCTTGCTTGCATTTCAGTGTTTGTCATGTTCTCCTATGTAATGTGGTGCCCATTGTGGCTTCTGTGATCTCACTGGTTATGACATGACATTTATTGAGAACTGGATACTCATCTTTTGAATACTTACACTGGCATTTGGTTTCCTTTTTTCTTTTCTTTTTTTCTTCTTTTTTTTTTATATATTTTTTTTTCCCAAGTGACCTGGATCCTCTTCAAGCACCCCAGTGGTCTGTGAGAGTCAGAAAAGCAGATAACCCTCAGTGTCTATTGGGTAAGAGATCAGAATTCCCCGTCTTCTCGTGCAGCTTTTAAACAAAAACTACTAAGTCATGAAATTAGAGTTGAATTGTTGATTACCTGATGGCCTCTGTTTCCTCACTCCTCTTATTTTTTTGAATGGACAGTATTTTGGGCTTCTTTTTCAAGAACACAAGCTGTGCAAATACATAACTTTCTGTTGTAGTTTATTCTGTGTCTGTGTACCATGAAACTCATCGTTGTTGTTATTTCACCAGGTTCCAGAGATGAAGAGTTTTCTCTGTGTTCTGTGAAACTTTAGATTTACTAAAATCTTCCTATTTTATTGTGTTCTGCATGTATCTATCTTCCATCAGCCTGACAGGGAGGATTAGTACTTCTGGAGAGCTGTGCTCTCCTGTCTGTCCCTGCCTTTAAGCTTGTGGGGAAAAGGGCTTTAGACTTTTCCAAGTTTCATCTGCTTTGGGTGAAGAAGTGGATTAAACTGCAGACAGAGCTGTGCTCTGGAGAGGTGGCCCAGAGCTGCCTGGGTGTGCACTCATCTAAACTTTAATTGTGTAGTTTAAGATATTTGTGCTTCAGAACAAATTACCAGATGTTCTTTCAGATGAAAAGATAAAAATTACTGTCCCTGGGGCATAATTTTGAGTGTTGGCTCATTGTTCAGTGAGATTTTTTGGCTGACTTCAGCAGCTTTGTTCCTCTTACAGGTGACTTCCTTACTGAATTCTTCAGGCTTTGCCGTCGGAAGGAGTCAACTGATGAGATACTTGGAAGGCCTGCATTTGAGGAGGAAGGAAAAGGTAAAACTAAAATCCAGTTAATTTGTGTTATTTGTATTTAATTGTTTTGTGTTATTTTACCTTCCCTGCACCCTTATCTTGACTTCAGATTGTTATTATAACTCTTACATGTTCTCTGTAACACTCTTGGGAATTTCCTGGCCAGGGCTATATGGTGAAATTTCTCATGAATTTTAGACAAGTTTAGCATCCAGAGGGACAATTGCCTCTGTTATAATTGTGGCTGTTTCTTTTTACAGGAATAGAAAAGCTTAAAATTTGACTAGAATGTACAAGAGTTGGTTTTGAGAAGGCATCAGATCTATCTGTATAACTTTATGTAATTGTGTTTTCAATTTTTTTCTCCTTTTTGATGTATCCTGTAGTATATGTTTAACAGCCAGTTTAAAGAGCCTTTGATCTGTTTGAAAGGCTTTGCTCTCATCTTCTCCATTTTAAGGAAAAAACAATGAAAACTCCCCAAAATTATCTGGCCAGCAAGTCAGACTTTATCCCAACCACATAAATACTGCCGTCTTTTTGATGTCTATGTCCCTCTCTTTTGCTTTTCTTGCTGTATATACTGAACCTTTCCTTCCTTCCTGCTGCTTGTCACCTCTTCTTCCCTCCAAATATGGCCTGTATCAATGTATTTTTCTTGGTTATACTTGATCTTGAAGGAGCTTGCTAGAGAGCTTAAAAAGATGTTAGACTGAGGAGCATGTGTATTACTCATAGTGCTTGACATGCAGTTTCTTTAGCCCTTCTTAGCTCTAGTTTTCCTGAAATGTTTGCCAGGATGAGCTTTTTCAGGCTGCTGCTAATTCTTCACTTATATCTAATTATTCACTTGTATTTGTCTGCTCTCCTTATAACAATATTGATTCAGTTTATTGTAAGAGACATTCCAAAGTTCACCAGCAGCAGCTCTGAAAGAAACCCAGTCTTTTGATTTGAGAAGTTTCCCTGAGGATTCTAAAACAGAATTGTGCTTACACTGTGTGAGGTCAGTGATTAATACAGGATTTATTTAAGTTTCATCTAAAGCTTTAGCATATGCTTGAGCAGTCTTTGTTATTTGCACTGTGTTTATTTATATGATGTATGAACAAGGTTTAAACACTGGGAGTTCAGCAGGCTTTTGGGATACTCTGTTGGTAACCCCACAGTAGCAGTGCTGCTACAGCAGGAAGCAGGCACTGTCTGCAGCCAGCTCAGTCTACACTTTATTTGGTGAATTAAATCAAGGACAGTCTGTGACTCATTTGTGACCTCCTTCTGCTGCTAAGAGCAGTAAATGTCAGGCATGGAACCTGCTAGCAGAGGTGTAGCTGTGGTTCACAAGGGGTTAAAGTTCAGTACAAAGTAAATAGGCTGAATAAGACAGGTGAACCTGTAAAGAGACATGGTCTAGTGTTTGATTTTTATTTTGTTCTGATTGCCTTTATTTTATTTGCTAGAGGTGGCTGATATCACCCACGCGCTGTCGAAGCTCACAGAGCCAGCACCAGTCCCAATCCCCAAATTATCAGTCACAAATATGGTTCACAGTGCCAAGAAGAAGATCCGCAAGCACAGAGGCGTGGATGAGTCTCCTTTGAACAATGATGTGCTGAACACCATTCTCCTGGTGAGTGAGCTGTCCATGCACATGGGGTTGGTTCTTCAGAGACCACAGGACTTCATGCTGCCACTGATGCATTTGGTTTATAGCCCATGACAGATTTAAAGGTATCTGATGTCAGTTCCAGCATTTGATTTGCATTTATCAGCTTCTTGAGACAGCCCAAGTTGTTACAAGTCTGTGTACTGTAAGTGATCTAAAACTGATCTCTGAACTCTGCCAACAGTTTTAATTATAGGGACTGCTGGTATGAAGCCAGCAGTAGGTTTATGGAGAAAGTGGGAAAAGCAGGAAAACCATACTGATGGAAGGTTAATTTTTTTTTCTTCAAGTTCTTATTTCCTGATGCTGCTGACAAACTCGCAGATGGGTTTGAAAACAGAGCCAACACTTCAGCAGGAAACAATCCTCCTCCAGAGAATGAAGATTATGTAAGTTTTGCTGAGTGACATGAGAGAAAGCAATTTGCTGTGCTTGCCCTACATCTTGTAATAATTAACTTTTTGAAAGAAGAATTTACCTTTGTGGAATCTCTAGGAGGAAATAGTGATGATTTTCGTTTCCTTTTAATTCCTTTTTTCTTCCAAAGACTAATTTTTGCTATCTTTTAAGCTTAAAATGTTAACTACTTCCCTTGGCAAACAGGAAAGACATGACACGATTTTGGAAAAAAAATGCCATTGTTTTTGTATTTCTTGCTTTCTTTTATTTCTTCTTTAGAATCTCTTCAGTCAGTTTAAGTCTGCTCCATCTGACAGTCTGACATACAAATTAGCCTTATGCCTTTGTATGATAAACTTCTACCATGGAGGAGTCAAAGGAGTGGCACATCTTTGGCAAGAGTTTGTGCTGGAAATGCGTTACAGATGGGAGAACAACTACCTTATTCCAGGGTAAGATTTGATGTTGTTCCTTTGTCAAAGAAAATGTTCTTTGTTCCAGGAACTGAGTGAGGTCACTGTGACTTTGAAACAGACAGTTTTGGGGAGTTTTAATTGCAAATGCTGTCTCTTTTTTTATTACCCTACTTAATGCAAGAAAGAGTGGGGAGTAGGGAAGAGCATCTGTGCCCTCCTTTGAAAACTTCAATATGCCAGGGGAAGCTCAGTTTAGAGATTCACTCCACTGTATGAGTGAGGGTGGGGGAAAAAACTTCCTGGGGTGTAGTTTCACCTTTCTTCTAAGGACACTTCTCCAATTTCCTGCTGGTGCAATGGCCTTTGCAGGTATTCCAGCCCTTCCAGGTTATATCTGCTGCAGCAGAGCTTGTGGCAGACCAAACCAAGGGCTCTCTCAAGATGAGGTAGAGCAATAACATATCCTACTTTTAGGGTTGTGGTATTTTGGTTGGGGTTTTCTGTTAATGTGACAGACTGGTCATTTAATCATTAGTTCATCCTTTAAAATGGTTACACTAGCAGATAAAATAGAAGCTGAAATATATAGCAGTCACTCCAGTGTATCATTGCAGTTTTAAAAGTGCAGTCAAAGATGCTTAATTCCTGTTTGGAAGCAGTTACTTTTTCAAATTCTGTTTGGAAAACTGACCAGGAAATGCAGGGTGTTTCACACCAGTGTGAGTGATCTCTGAGCTCCTGAAATAACCCCTGGGAAGTACATGTAATTTAAGTTGTGGGCTTGTCTACTGAGACAATAGAAGAGCAGTGTAGTTGAAATGGTGGGGTGGGTTCAATGTGGGTATTTGCCACTCTTTTAGATTTCATGTGATTTAAGACCTCGTGTGTGAAAGATTCAACTTTATAATTGATAATGGTTACACTTCTACCTTTTGTTAGATTAGCTAATGGCTCTCCAGATCTGAGATGTTGTTTACTGCATCAGAAACTTCAGGTAAATATCTCAAATTTAAGAATGATTTTTCTCCTAAGGAAACTGTCAAAATTATAGCAATTATTAGCTAAATATATTGTTGTTGTAGATTTATTTGTGCTTGTATTTTTGGGGTGTGGAATTAATTTCTTGAGAAAATTTTTGTTATAGCAACAAGGTCAGTGGAATCGTTATCTTTTAGAATTGTAATACCTTTTCTGTGACTCTACAAGTTTTTCTGTATGGTTGTCTCCATAAGGGAAATAATTACTAAACAATTTTTTTTTTCTGTTCCTTTAACCTGTTAGATGTTAAATTGTTGCATTGAAAGGAAGAAAGCAAGAGATGAGGGGAAAAGGGGGAGCGTGTCTGATCGTTCACCTGGTGCTGCTTCTGGTGATGGTGCAAAAGGAGGAGACCACTCTGGAGATAACCCTGACAAGGAAAAAGAATTCGGCAAGTCTTGGGAATCATGGAGTGACAGTGAAGAGGAATATTTTGAATGTCTCAGTGACACAGAAGATCTTAAAGGAAATGGACAGGAAAATGGCAAGAAAGGAGCAAAAGAAGGCAGCAAAGAGGCTGCAAACTTAAAACCAGAAGGTCGTCTGCATCCACATGGAAAACTGATGCTGCTACATCCAGGAGAGCCTCTCTACGTTCCAATAACACAGGTGAGGGAGCAGGAGCTGAGCCAGACGTGCAGTAGAATACACAGAGTGTGGCTCATACCTAGGATTGTGCAACTGTGAATAGTTTGCAGGTTACAGCCTTGTCTGTTGCTAAAGTTGCTGAGTGTTTTTGACCTTAGACCTCATTTTTAATTTTCAAAACTTAATGAGACTGTTAATCTCACATGGTCTTTGTTTTGCTTGAGAGTTTGAGAGTTTTATTTAAGTGTCCTTAGCAAATTTCACTCCAAACAATAATTTTAAACAGAATTAAGCTTCCTTGCCTACCTTAAATTTGGGGTTTTTTTTAATTTCTAGTTCTTGAGGCATTTTCCATCCCCTCCTTACTTCCTTTCCTATAAAATAGGAACTTCTGTGGTCCTTCCACCTGACTTTGCTTAGTACTGGATCAGTTTTGCTTTTGTATTTTATTTGTTTTCTTATACTTTCTCAGCTTGCCTCTAAAAGGCCATAGTCATCAGTTTTGGTGCCATTTTCTTAAGCAGGTTTATCATCAAACAACTAGAAATGTTACCTGACATCAACAGGCTTTCCTCCAGAGTGACTAGGGATGAAATAGGAAGTGGTGCTGTCACAGAAAGTATTTTGAAATCAGCCATGCACAAATAATGCAGTGGTTGCTGTTCTCCTGAGAGAAATTATTTCTAATTAATGTCACTTTGCTTGGGTAAAACGTATGAGCAGAGAGTAGTCAGGCAAGATGTTCTCAATTAATCATGTGCTGACAGTATCAACAGCAAAAATTCTGCATTGCTTTGGGTAGATTTTCATCCATCTCAGCAAAATTGTACCAAACACTTCCTGTATTTCACTTGGATTTTGGTATTTTAACAACATATCTTTCTATTGTTACTTCATTCTCAGGATATTTTCTGTTTAGTTTCTCTTTGTTAGTGTTCTCTTCAGATGCACAACTTGAGGCTGAACTGTTAAAGCAGTAGAAAGTCGTGATAATTTCCTTTGAGTACAAACCAAGCAGAAGGAACTTGTGGTGAGAGGGAGCTTCGTGCTCCTCCTCCCTTGCCAAGGGCTGAGTCCCGGAGGGGCTGTTTGTAACCTGGTGTGTTCCCGTGCCCCAGGAGCCAGCCCCCATGACCGAGGACCTGCTGGAGGAGCAGTCGGAGGTGCTGGCCAAGCTGGGGACGTCTGCAGAGGGCGCTCACCTGCGGGCGCGCATGCAGAGCGCCTGCCTGCTCTCGGACATGGAGTCCTTCAAGGTAGCACTGCTTGGGCACTTCGGGGAGATGAGATTGCTTTCTGCTTAATTAAACTGTCTCTCTTGCTTGTATTGAACACTTTTGAAGGTTTCTAAGTTTTTTGTTAACCACAAAACAGCTTCCAGTTAGTTTCAAGTTGAAAATAAAAATGTACTGGTAAAGCTCCTGGCACATTTCAAAATCTATGACTGTGTGGTCTGTTATGCTGTAACATCCCAGTAAATTTACACAATGTCTGTGGGAAGGGAAAAAACACATCAAACATACAGTAAATCAGTTGTGAATTAAAGCAACTGTTCATCAGGTTGGGACTGGACTAGCTGTGGTTTTCGGTAATTTGTTCCATTTCTTGTCTGAGCTCTGCAGAGGGAGCTAAGAGCTCATCCACTGCTGTCATCACAGGAGCTCAGCACTAAAACGATTGGAGACTCTCTAATAGCTATATGTATCTTTTTAATTATTGCAGTGTTTATGGTAAAAGGATATAATGTGCTGTACAGTTAGAGTATTTGTAACAGCAATCAGTTTATTAACAGTGACTCATGGCATATGAGGTATATATAGAAGTTTTATTTATATGGTGCAACAAATCTAAAATCTCAAAGTAAAACTACAGAACCATAATTTGAAGCAAAATGTACTCTTCGTAGGTACCTCAGATAGAAAACTGGGATTCCTTTAATGTTCTGAACCTATGGATATAGTTAATTATGGTGATATTGCATCTACAAAAAATGAAGTTATTTTTGTTGGAGGAAGATACTTTTTTTTAATTCTTTTTTAAAAGAGGAAGAAAAGGTGAATTTTACCACTGGAGTGTTAAAAGATGGAAAGTCAGTGCTGAAAGCATACTTAGGCATACTTAGGCAGTGATTCTTTCAGTCTTTAATGGGATAAGCTTAGTGAAAATTCCTATTTATTGTATGTGTCAGGTGCCAGGTAGAATGTTAACAGCCTAATTTTGAGCTTGCCTGAAATAACTGATGAATGTGCATTTTGTGGATGATAAGAAGGTATTTTTTTTGTTGCTGATGATGTGGGTTTTACCCCTTGCCACTGTCTTGGTTTATGCCTTATTTCCTCTGTCCTACTGTACAGTTTGGTGACTGTGGACTGTAGAATTCCCTGAGTTTTCTCTTATTCTGTGCTCTACCCACTAAACCATATTGCCCTCCTACCCATGCTGTCATGTGTTTGTAGGATTTTCCAGGAACAAATTTTCTGTCCTCTCCCCCCTGTAGGCAGCTAATCCTGGCTGTTGTCTGGAGGATTTTGTGAGGTGGTACTCGCCTCGGGACTACATCGAGGAGGAGGTGGTTGATGAGAAGGGGAATAAAGTCATTAAGGGCGAGCTGAGTGCCCGGATGAAGATTCCCAGCAATATGTGGGTGGAGGCCTGGGAGACGGCAAAGCCAGTCCCGGCACGGAGGCAGAAGAGGCTCTTTGATGACACCAGGGAGGCTGAGAAGGTGAAAGCTCTGGGTTGGTGCCAGTCTGGGCTGTGATGCCCCTGCAGCCCTTCCTTCTTCCCCTTGCAGCATTTAAACACTGACAGGTCCTTGCACTGCATTTTGGGAATTGCTGAACTGTTTCGTGCATGGCTTAGGGTTGACTGGAAATTCTTGCTGCTGTACAGGAGGGTGTTTGAAGTACCTAAAAGTACTGAATGTTACTTAGGTATTTCTTTGAATTATTAGTAAATAAACCAGATTTTTACCTGCATATGTGCTAGGAACATTTTCATTTCCTGATGCAGTTATTTTTAGTTTCATTCCCACCTGTTGGGAGGATTAATGAAAAACTGCCTCTTAAGTCCTGTCTTACAGTGGTGTTCTGTTCTTGTGAATTCATCTTTCCTAGTTAACCTTATCTTTGGGAAGTAGTTTTGATCACTAAAATACTAAATTTTCTAATGTTGCAGGTGCTTCATTACCTTGCAGTTCAGAAACCAGCTGACCTTGCAAGGCATCTTCTGCCTTGCATCTTCCATGCAGCTGTACTCAAGGTAAAGGATGAAGGTAAATAATGTTTAATGAATTACTAAGATATTTAAAGGGGAATAGTGCTGCAATAATTACAACTTTGTTTCTTTCCTTGCTGTAGAAGCACTAGAAGATATATCTTCAGTTAAGAAGATTATTAAGCAGATAATATCCCATTCCAGCAAAGTGCTACGTTTCCCCAGTCCAGAGGACAAGAAGTTGGAAGTAAGGTTTTTGGTAGTGGCTGTGGCTGAAAAACTGATAGACTTTTGCACTGTGCATGGGAATGTTAAAAGGAAAACTTTTTAATTTTCTCTTTTATTAAACTCTTGCAGGAAATCATCGCTCAGATTATGAGTGTGGAAACCATCATTGCAAGGGCTAGATCTCTCAAAGCAAAATTTGGGGTAGAGAAATGTGAAAATGAAGAGGAGAAAGAAGATCTACAAAGGTGACTGTTTTTTTTTCAATTCTTATTTTTCACTCTGTTGTTTTGTTTTTCCTCTGATGCTCTTGTTTGTACTTTCAAAACTTAGGACTGATGGCAATGGTGACAATAAAGAAATACTTAGGAATCATATTTGGGTATCCCTGTCACTAGACTATCTAGAGATGATGTGTGTGGGTACCCTCAGTGCTCCTCCAGTTAAGCATCTCTTTGGAAACATTTGATCCATGCTTTTTTAATAGAATTTGGTTTTATCTTGAGAGTAGTAGGGACTGACAATTTTTGTGTGTGTATATAAAAAGTATATTTGATGAACTCTGTTACCATAGCAGTAAAGTTAGGACTAGAAATTTAGTATTTTCTAGTAATATTATGGAATGAAATAGCCCCTTCCACAGTTGTTTTCTTGTCTCCTTACTGATGTGAAACATATCACTGATGAGCTCTGATGGGAAGTGACAAGGAATGTTCCCTTGCATCACTACCTGCTGTCAGATTATTTACTTGCTGCTCAAAATGACTAACATGTTATAAAACCCAAGTTAACTTCTTGCTGCTGTGCTGGGAGGGAGAGATGACATTCGTTCAGTGCATGTTGGGAGTTCAGAGATGTGGTGTCTGACTGAAGCAATGTCTTTGTGCTAAAGAAAATTGTCACATTGTGAATATTTCTGCATGGCCAGCACCATGGAGGCTTTTATGTTGATTTTATACATCTGCTTTAGGAGCCTGGGTTCCATTCCTAGGTAATTGAGAGGAGAATTTTTTCTGTAAATTTTTAGAATAGAGAGCCCAGAGAATCTGCCAGTTCTCACCCTGAACAAATGATTCTTGGTGAAGGCCTTGGCACAGGAAACAGCTCTAGGTTTAGATCAGCACACTTGATCTGGCTGAGGATTAAACATTCGTTTTCAATCATTTGTTCCATCAGATTTGTAAACAGTCTCCTGGAGCAGCCAGAAGTGTCAGTTGTTGGTGCAGGAAGAGGACCTGCTGGCAGCATCATTCACAAACTCTTTGTGAATGCTTACAGGGTAAGAGAGAGCTCTGGGTTGCTCTGCAGACACTTCTGATTTAACCAGAATGAGGCAATGAGTTATCATATGGTGCCAGTGTATTTTGTCTGCATATCTGCATGTATTGTCATAAATGTGCTTGAGGTGTTTTCTGTGATGTTCAACATGATTTTGGCAATAACAGAACCTTGCAAGACCAAAGAAGAGTGAATGAGCTGGGATGTTAAACAATTGAAGGCATCTGGGTAGATAGAGGGGTCAGTAATGCTTGATGTACTTCAAATGGTAACATCAGTAATGCTGTTATGGCACAAATTTCTGCCTTATCTCAGCAAGATCAAGTGTTGATTGTTTCACATAGAAATGTAGAGAAACTGGTCATAATATTACATATTATGGAGTATTTTCTTAAACTGAGGCTTATGCTTGGAGTACTTGAGATTTCTTCTGTGGAAACCAGCATGCTTAGGAAGTTTCAATTATTTTTCAGTGGGACTCTGCATTCAGTTTACCTATTGCCAGTGTAGCATCTGTTTTCTGGAGATGCTTCCCTTCCTGATATTGATATAAATGTTGCCTTTTTCTCTTAAGCAGCCTTTGGAATAATTAGCCTGAAAGTATTGATTTCCAAGCCTCATAGACTGCAGTCAGCCTTCAGTTTCTATCAGAATTACCTGTTCATAGCATCAGATTTTCTGACTCAAATTTAACCACAGTGTTAGTAACAATGTAGCAGCCTGAAATCCCATTTGGAAATAATTGCTGGAAAAATGTTGTGATTGGGTGTTAAACACTTTAGAGGGATCTAATGCTTTTGTAATAATCTATATTTTGCAACTCAGCATAAAAAGGACCATTCTGAAAACAGACTATGGTTACTCTGAGGAATGAAAATCGGGCCATTTCTTTTATTCTTCCAGTCTCCAGGGAAAATGTGGTTGTAAATCTGAACCTGCCAACCAACCCTTACAGACTCCCCTGTAAAGCCCAAGACTGTGCAGTGTCTGCACATGTATGCACTTGCCTCTTTTAGACAGAGGCAACGTTTTCAAAACTGAGTAAGTTTCTAGCCTTGGGATATGTGCATTTCTAGGGTTTTGTTTGTTTGAAACACCAGTAACTAAAGCAGGATTACAGGTAGTCCCCACTAGTAGATGGTCATTGTTAATTAAGATTCTTAGTGGGACAGGAACCAGCTTGCTACAAATCCCCCTTTCTATTTAACCTGCCATGACTTATTTTATTTCAGTAGAGAGCTGTTTGGTAAATAGAAGTGGATTGAATTCCTTGTTCATTACCTTTTGAACCTGGACTCCTCTCTGAGCTGTGTATAATGTGTTCTGTTCTCGAGTTTTCTCAGGACAATTCTGATAGCCAGTGCATGTTCTTGGAAGTTGAGTGCATGATGTCTCTTAAACCTACAGTCTCCTCCTAACCTCTTGTAAGTCACCTCTGACTTGCCTTTGTTTCTGTCTTTCATCACTGGTTCTTTTCTCATCCCTTTCCAAGCTGACTGAATCTCCTGATGAGGTAACCAACTTTGTCCCTCCTTTCCCTCTCATCTTCTCTGCATAGAGCTGAACCTTCTGGTAGATATAGTGCAGCAGCCAGATTTAGTCTGTACTGGTGTTCACATGTTGAGTATAAAAATAACTTTGTGTTTCCAGAATGGTTTTTCTGCATTCACACTTTATTTTTAGAGCCTAATAACATGTAGTGAAAACAGAGAGAAATGTTTAATTTAAAAAATAAAAAAAAACCAAACTAAAAAAGCCCTCTCAAAGCTAAAAAACCCAGCCAAACAAAAAACATTTCTTCAAAGGACTAGTGATGTTTTCTGATTCTGAAATATGTGGCCATGCCTTTATATTCTTCTCTGTTGCCACCGTTTGTCGGGGGAAGTAGTGATGAACAATTAGCTGGATGCTGCATTCCCACCACTAGTACTTCCTGAAGCTATGGAACTTTTTGGACACAGATATTTGGGAAAGAAGGAGGGTAACTGTGTAAAGTGTAACACAGGGAACATCCTCTCTGTTGGTTTCCTGGAGCTGTTTCTTGTGGGAACACGTGGCACTTCTCCCTGGTGAGTTCTGTGGCACAGCCTGCAGATCCAAGCGGGGCTGGGTCCTCCTGCTGCTGGCAGAGGGTTGGGAGCAGAGGGTCAGCAGCGAGGGACCATGAGGGGCAGCCAGTGGCCTCTGGCACACCTCAGTGACATTGCCAAGGTGGAGTTGTACATGCTTGAATTAGGAAGGGCCCTATTTAGGGTATTGGTGGGGATGTGTCTATCCATAGGTATATGTAATGAGGGAATGTTTACTGGGCATGCCAGCCCTTCTTCCAGTATCCAGGAGTCAGCGTTGCTCCTGCCTAGCTCTGAGGCAATGAGCAGCCGTGGGGCTTGTGCAGTGTCTCACTCGCTCTGCAGTGTGATTTCAGCAAGGCTCTCTGGCCATGAAAAGCCCATCCTGCAGCAGTGCTGGAGTCTGAAAAGGCAGGTGACTGTCAGGGCTGCAGGAGTGGCACTGATGATTTTGAAGGGGAGGCTGCCTTGGCCTCCTGTAGCCAGGGGGAGCTGAGAAGGAGCCATTCCCTTCAGTCACAGCCCTTGCTTCACACTGCCGAAACACCTAGGCAGAGCTTCACCATCCACACGAGGGTTCTTCCATCTGGTTACCTTCGCTTTATTTCCTAGCATCCCATTAATGCATTGCTCTGTGTCCACATAAAGCCTCTTGATGTGTTCCCCATTTCTAATCTTCCTCTGTGCCTCTTGCGAGCAGTTTTCTGACGGCCAGTGTTAGGCAGCAGCCCGCCCTGTCACTGTCGCTGTGCTCTTGCCGCAGGTGCCCGCCGTGCCGCCGCTGGAGGAGGAGCTGCGGCGCTCGGGCTCGCAGGAGGAGCGCAGGCAGGGGGTGCAGTCGGAGTTCCCGCCGCCCACGGGCCGGGAGGTGATCCTGCGCACCTCCGTGCCCCGGCCCGCCCCCTACTCCAAGGCGCTGCCGCAGCGCATGTACAGCGTGCTGACCCGCGAGGATTTCCGGCTGGCGGGAGCCTTCTCGGCGGACACCACCTTCTTCTGACACGGCCGGCTCCTGCCGTGCCCTCCCGAGCGGCCGGGGACTCATTCCCGCGGGCAAAGCGCTGCAGAGGGACTGGCGTGCACTGCAGAGGGAGCGCTGCTGCCCCAGGACTTGGAGTGGCCGCCCTGAGGGGGTGGCTGTAGCAACTCATCTTGGAGGTTTGGAATGGTTCCAGGAATGGTTTCAAGCTCTCTGCACAAAGGGAGCATATTTTCCTTTCTTTGCATTACCGTAATTATGGACCTGAATGGGCTGTGTGCAAATACTCATGTTGAAATTCATGCAGAATGTGCTGCTTTACACTTCAGGATCAGACTTTATCAAGTGACATTAGTCTACTCAAATTGATATATATAAACATTAAGTAATTTATATTTATTACTAATCCTAATCACAGAGTTCTGTATTTTTTGGTTAATCACTGTTTCAAGTACTTCTAAAATATCCTTATTTTTATTTAAAGTGTACAGTTGACACTAGTTCATGCTAAGCTCTCCTGGCATTGGTTGTCCAAACAGAGCTCATCACTTCTCCCAGACAGTGACCAGGGGATAGTGAGCCTGACTGACCGCCTGCAGTGGATCTCTGAGGGGTTTGGATACTCTATATCCTTCCCTGTGTGCAAGGGCCAAAGCTGTATGGAAATAACAGCCGGGGGTGTTTCACTGTGAGCAACTCACTGGTGTTCACTGAGGCCATTTGCCTGCACTCCCTGTCAGCGATGGGAGAGGAGGGGACAGCTCTGTCACCTCTGGCCCCTCACCCCACATGTGCCAATGTTGCTTTACAGTGATCTTCATCTGTTTGAATGAGAAGCAGCAGATCAGCATTAATTTACAAATGTACAATCAGCTACAGTATTGTGGACATTACTCAATAAATATGAACTTGCTGTTGGCTCAGTATTCCCATGCTTTTCCACACCCTCCTTGCATGCTTTGAACCAGGAAGGACATTGTGACTACAGTGAGTACAGAGTTGAGTTTTGCTAGTAGTAGGAGGAGGCCAGCTGTTACTCTAAAACTTTTTTGAGGGGACAGGGATCAGACTCTTTTCCTCACATAAAGCTCTATGAAGTAGAAATACATTTTTCAGGATGAAGAAGAGTTAACTTTTTTGAGGTAAAATGTCACAGAATTTGATTTCCAGGCTTTTTGTGTGTTACCTCAGACAAATCTCTCTGACAATGGTAAGATAGTAAGAAAGTAAGATAAAGACATATGTAGCTGCTGTTAAACTGTGTGGCTTCTTTAGAAGGAATTACACCAGGCAATTCCTGATTTAGTGATGAAGTAAAATTTAAGTTAAGCTTCTTTCCCAATAGTCTTGGTTTCCGTCTCGCTAATGACATCTTACACTGCAGTGTGGCCTCTTGTAAAGGCTGTATAAACTTGTAATTCTCTCACACTTGATTATCAGGCTCTTCCTACCTGGTCATTTAAACTGCTGGAGAGATGATTGCTTTATCTGACTCAGACACCACAAACATCATTAACACAGTTGAAGTCCTGTTAGTCTGACTGTAGAAAATGGTGCACTTGGTGCAACTACCTTGTCTTAAACAGTCTTTTTCTCTGTTCAAGAGTTGGAACTTTAGAGATTTTTCTCAGAAGGATACCTCAGAAAAGCTTTCCACCTTATTTTAACTAGCTGTAGTTGAAACTGCAGCCCTGCACTGTGATGATGATGTGCTGTGCACAGCTCTGCTTTATGAGCTTACAACTGCCTTACAGCATTCAAGGGGTGAGGAGACAGAGCATTAAAAAAAATCACCAGGAGAAAGAACTGTATTTATTTAAAGTAACTGTTAAAGCAAGCCAGGTAAGCAGTACAAAATTACCAGCATCTCTGCAATCTCATCAAGGAGAATTTGACTGTAGCATTTCCCAGGAACTACCTTTGAAGACATAATTGCTAAAATTTAATGTTTCCTATCCTGAGTAACATTTTAATACAAGCTGGTTCAAGTAAAAAAAGACTTCAGCTGCCAAAGTCCTGGAAGTTAGGTCCATGGCCAGAGTCAGCCTTTAGTGGGTGAGCAGAATTAGAGGAGACAAATCACTCACTTGTGCTAGTTTTGGTCATAATTGCTGTATTTTATTCTGTGGTTTTGGTATGTGAACAACAAAAAGAACTAAAACTAAGACATCTTCTTGGTCCATGAAGTTCCCAATACAATTGAACCCTGTAACTCCGACAAGCAGTTTCAACAGAATGTCCTTAAATTTTTGCAGGCCTAACTACCCTGCAAGAGAAACCATAATTCTTCAAAATGGCATTAAAGTTATGAACAGAAATTCAGCTTTAAACCAGGGCCATAAAAAACAATGATGATCAAATCAAGTACTTTGGATGCACTTTGACAATCACTGTTGCAAATTATTTCTTTGTCTTAATTCCTTATTTTCTCTCTACCAACAGCGTGATTGATTTCTGTTAAATCAGTGCAGGAGGAAAACTGTAACTATATTGGTTTCAGAGTTACAATGTACCTGAATGTATTGTGCATTTTACTTCTTCACCAAAAATTTGGTGATATCACAGCCATACTTTGTGGCTAAAGACCTTCTCTTCAGCTGGCTTCTTTCCTTGGCCTGTTTTGCAGTTCTCTGCAAAAGAGAGAGACAGGTCCATTCAGTTAGTATTGATACTTGGCAACACGTCCATTAAAGCATTAGCTCACAGTTGAACTCCAGTAGACAGCATAATGAAATGCAAATGTTTATTAAGGCAACATTTTGCTGAATCCAAAGGAAACTGTCATAATAGTTTAATGCTGCCTTTCCCCCTTGGCTGTATGGGAGAGGCTGTGAGCACTAGGGTTCTGCAGCGGGAGGAACAGGGCTGAGAAGGAGCCTAAGTACAGTTTCCCTCTGCTGTTCCCTGCAAGAGCCTGGGATTCCCAGCTCCACACACTGACCTCCCTGTGGCAGGCTGTGCACAGGGTCTGAAGGTTCTCCAGGGAGCACTGTCCTCCTCCACTGTACACGGGCTGGATGTGGTCCACCTGCCAGAACTGCCCTTCTGCCGGGCTCCGGATCATCTCATTCAGCTGCAGCACACAAAGGACACAGCAGGGGTGAGACACTCCTCAACTACATGGACAACCTATTGGAGCAACAAGGAAATTCTGGGAAGTAGCCATCTACAGTTTTCATCAAGATAAAGAAAGCCAGCCTTGGCATTTTGAGTTAGTCCCACTGCACAATCAACAACTCTTAAGTAGCTGACACACTTTCATTCAGCCCTGGCTGTACGTGTACTCCTACAGAATCAGAGCTCTGATACCTGTGCCTTTCAGAGGTGTTAGAAGACAATGGGATTTAGTTAATTTGAATGTTCTTATGGACTTGTTTTATCTTGTTCTGTTGTTGGTGCTAGGTTACCTTTCTAGCTTAAATCTGTATGAACATTTTTGGCTGTCTCTGAACTCTGTACACAGCCCAGATGTTACTGCTGAAACCCCAGAACCATCACCTGCCCAAGGGGAAGGTGAGACATCCAAGAAGTCTCCAGAAGCTGCTTCCTCTGGCTCCTGGGTGCATCCCTGACGCAGAGATAAAGCTCCTGGGCGTTGTGCTGGCAGCACTGGCACACGCCGTGCTCGATCTGGAACACCTTGGAGCGGAGGTAGCTCTGGCTGGAGCGGATGGAGAAGTCCTCCTGGCAGGCGTGGCAGCAGAAGCGCGTGTCCCAGGCGCGGGCCGGGCCGCCGGGCTGGGGCTGCGCTGTTGGCTGCTGGCAGCTGAGACACAGCGGGGTCCCCTGGCTGTCCAGGGCCTGCAGATACCCTTTGGAGAGGGAGGAGCCTCTGGCGTCGGTCTGCCCTGGAGGAAGGGCTGAGGGATCATTTCCAGTTTCTGAAAGCAGCCTGTTGGCAGAACAAAGTACAGCTGTGGGTAAAGGAGGTATCCAGCAGCCCAGTTCAGGGGGGGTTATGCACTGTCTATTTCCAGTAGATATCTTATATGTTCTGAAAAATCACTGTAGTTAAAATAATACCTTGCTCAGATTGACACCTGCACAGTGCAAATTCTTTACTTGGTTTACATTTCCATTTAAACTAAATTTGACAATATAACAAGGCAGATTTTTCTTCTGCACATCTTATTACACTCAATTATTATCTGAAATAATGCTGTATTCATAAAGAAATGGTGATTTGTATCAGGCATGTACACATACAAAACTAAAATGTTTCAGCCCCATCTTTTAACAGAAGTAATAAAGGAAAGACCCTGGTTTCTCTTTACAATCTCCATGGCTGCCTATCAATTTCCTACCCCAAACAAAGTAGGATACACAGTGCTTGTTTAAGAAAAATTTTTGAAGGGCAATTTCTGTTTGGAATTTTCACTTCATTGCTCCCTTTTTTAAAATTCTGAGGCAAAACAGAAGCAAATTTTGTATCCCCAATTTGATGCTGACCTCACAGGCGGGCTGAGCTAACATTCTTTTCTCTAACTGAATCATGTAACTATTCTCTTGTTTTGCTTTAATCAGATTCAGTTAATTAGCAGCTCTGACAGCAGACAACAGATGAAATCTAAATTTTTAAGAATAAAACAGAGCTCATTAGCACTACAGCAAGTTTCTTATCTAACTACTGTACTTCAGCAAAGCAGACACAGCAAATACTTTTACTAACATAAAAAAATAGTGGCACAAGATCTTAATGCAGTAGGATGATTAATAAACCTACTTTGTGGATGGTTCAGTAGCAGCTCCTCCTTTGTCCAGAGAAGGCCCCATTTCTTTGGAGATGAGGCGAACGCTGCCCCCGCTGCTGCTGGCCTTGGAGAGCGAGGCTGCTGCCACATCCTCCCTGGTCACATACCTGAGAGAGTGACAAATCCTGTCAGCAAAGGGAACAACCTCCCTCCAAGAACATTCTGGGGTGCAGTAAGACTGGTACAGCATATTCTCTTCAAACATTCCTCATTTTCTAGATGAGAAGTGAATAAAGTTTGGGAAAATGTACTTCATATATGTTCATACTGAATGAAATATCTTTCTAAAATCAAATTCTTAACTGGCAAACACGTAACTTGGTTTGGGTACAACAATTAAAAAATGACAGCACTTTGAAACTGCCTGACACTGAAACCTGAAAGGCATTTTGTTTCAGTTAGGTGAAGTCTCAGTGACACTGGATAATCCAGGAAGCTTTACAAGCTGTGGAGGACTCCTTGCTCCATTAGTTATGTTTGATCTCCCTTCTTTATTTTCATGTGAAACCCTGTAAAACACAACTACTTTTAGGTAAAAAATTTACAATTGGTTCACAGAAACCACTATTCAGACAACTTATCCTGAGTACATCTCTCTGTACTGAACATCTGCCAAACCCTACACACAACCTTACCTACCTGCTGCAGGTCCTGGTAGGTTTTCTATACCATTCACAGATTTTTCTTACACTTTATGGAAGGACACAATCAGGCAAGATGTTAACAAACACTTATTACCCCTCTGCTTATATTAGTGGAATTACAAACTATTTATTTACTTAATTCTTACCTACAGCCAAAACTCTCACCCTGAGGAATTTAACAGTAGGGATTGAGGGGAAGAAGGTCTTAGATGGTTTAGCATGATGTGTTTTGTGCAGAGCAGTGACACTGAGGAATGATGCAAAATCGAACTTTGTGCAGTAATTAGTAGGAGGAATTAAAACCAAACCCCACATACCTCTTTGTGCTGCTGCCCATTGACTGCTTTTTAGACAACTCCTCTGCAGCATGAATGGGACTACAGAATATCTGACCACTTTTTCTGACTATCTTCTGTTTCATTGCTGTGAGGTGAGTCCATTCTTTCACAAACCTCAGGATCTGGCAGAGAACACGACTGTCAGCACCAGGACAGACAGAGAATTACAGTGGAACAGTGCCATGTATTAGTGCATTCTACCCTGGCTGCAAACAGCTCCTACAATCAGAGATGGTGCCTTCAGGGAACTGTTCAAACCCTCACCCCTCCATCTGTGGAAGCCACTCAGTAGCTGCTTCACACAACAGCTGGTGGAATCAGTCAGGCATCCCCCCTACAAATTTAAATTCCAGCCTTCTTGGAGAACCTACAGAAACAATCAGTTTTGTTCCCACCTGATGGTTTTCAGTTTGGAAAATCAGATTTTAGGCTAAGCAGATAATATTTCCCATCCAGTTTAAATCTGGATTTCCTTACTTGAGTACTTGGGTTTGCAGTGTTCTTCTCAAGCCTCATTATGAATGGGATCTTTATTCCTAAATTAACTGAATGTCTCTGTGGAGCTGTGCCTGACACTACTTTGAAACCTCTTAGTAAACCAAAGGGAGAGAGAGAATGGAGGCCTGCTCAAACCTGTATCTCTGATACAACCTAGAACATTCTTATTTAGAGTGTGCTCCATTTAATTCATAACCTGTAAGAAGTTATTTTGTTGACTTACGAAAGTTAGTAACTAATTCTGTAAATGAGAAATGAAATGATGCCTCGTTGATTCCTTCTACTGCAATGTGAACAGGAGGAACAGTAATTTGCCAGAGTAACAGACAACATAATTCTATAAGATTGCTGTGATGAAACTGTGCCTAGATCCCAAGGCCTGGAAGTATTCTGCATTTATTTTTTTAAAAAGACAACTTCCTCTGTACTAAATATTCTATTGCTGAGGCAGTAGAACTTGTTCTTACCAGTGCACGATTTTTTTTATTCTGGAAAGTCTCTGGTAGGTCTTCCCAGTTATCCAGCTGTATGTCCAATGGAATGAAATTATGATTCAGTGGTTCACCATCCTAGATGAAACAAGCAACGTTTTGTTTACAGATGCAGTGTAGCACAAAGTAAAAAAAGTAATCTGTTTCAAGTGAATTCTCCTCCCTTTCTACTAAATTTAGTCCCTCAAGGTCAAATTTTTCCAGAACTAACAATAAGGCACAGAGATAACAGCACGAATGCAAGAAAGATGATTCATATTAATCTACCTAAAAGTAACAAGGCAGAACATTTTAACTTTTAATAGATCAGATTTTTTTTCTTTGCAAATAATTCAGACACACAAACTGCCTCATATTCAAGTGAAATTACAATCCTCTTGACTGAATTCTAAGGGAAATGAATGATTGTAGGTAGGAGAATGTCACTTCATTACAATTTAAAATAAAGAATTCTTGAACATTATTTATCATACTTCTTTTTAATGTCTGAAAAAGTTCTCCACCTAATTTTTAAAGAAATAAGTTGTCCCAGTGGGTACATCTAGCCAAGGAACTTATTGATGATTCACAAACATTCAAGAGAAGGAGTCAAAGCAGAATTCCCTGGTGTCTCACCATTCAGCAGACCTTGTGCAGTATCTGGCAAAATGAAACTGTAATCCCAGCAAAACCCAAACCAGACAATAGTCCAAAATGCATCTTTGTCTGAATAAAGTGTGTGAAGCTAGGCAGCAGCATACATTGCAAGTACTTTTAACAAGTTTTCAGATACAAAAGGACTTTTGGACTCTTTTTGACTTTTTCCCAGTTGCATAAGCCTAATAAAAATGTCTCATCCCAAAGATTTACCTTCAGTTATCCATGCTGTTTTAGTGGCACCTGAATACACTAAATCACTCAGTAATTTGAAGAAATCTTCCCAGTGAACTTTCTTATCACTTGAAAGAAGTAATTGGCAAGTCCTGACATCCCCTTGAATACTGACCTGGAAAATTCCCAACTACTGCTTTCTGTACCCAATCACCACAGCAGATTAATGGCAATGGGCTTTATTCAGGCTGCTACTGCCCTACACACAGCACCAATCTTTCTGAAAATGTGGTGGCAATATTTTATTTACTTACTGTCTCAGGATTTGCTGTCATTTTTTATTTGAATTTTGAATGTTATTCTATTCAAGTGATTTTATGTTAAGACACTGTAATAATAAAAAAGGCACTTTCAATGACTGTTAATGGCATTTCTAACAGAACATTTAATGTATTAGCCCAATTTTGTAAGCCAAGAGAAGTGCTGAAAGTTAGGTATCCAGGGAATTATTACTTAATTTCATTGAGAAGAAGAACTAGAATGATAAACTACCTAATTTTTGTACATTTCAGCTAATACAAAAATATTGATACTTTTACATAAAGCATAACAAATGAAAGCATACAGAAACATTTCATAGGGCAACATTTTCCTTTCTAATTTTAGAAGAACAATAACTATGTGTACTTCAGGTTTACCTTTGTATAGAGGTGGATTCTATCAGTATTCCTGCTTGCCCAAAACATAAGCCCATCATATATTTGGAATGTGTCTGATTTATCTACAATAGAAAAAAATGGTGACATTAAAGATTTTTCTTCATTCATTCTACTCTGGCATTAAAAATAATATTAAATATGTATTTAATTCCAGAACAACCTAAGATGTAGAGCTCAAACTGTAAACTATTAAGGTATTTGTGTATTTTATTTTTCTGCTTCTCCTGAATGACCCACCAGCTGTTTTGCCTGTGTCTGTCCTCAGTTCCAGTAAAACCATCCAGATTCCCAGCTGCTGGTTTGACACAGTCCTGAAACCAGTCAGCTCTGGTTTGCTCCAGGAGCTGTGTGGAAAGGCTGGGCTTATTCAGCATCAAAACTCAACAAATGGCTCAGGCTAAAATGATAAAGTCCTGTGCTGGTGCTTGTACTTCTGTGTTTCAAAGATGAAAGGTTTTTATTTAAAAGCCATTTTTCATGCCAGAGGCATTTAATTCAGTTTCACAATGGGATAGAATTGTTCTTTCAGAGTCACACTTTACCTTCTCTACTCTCTTTTTCACCTTCTTCCTTTTCAGAGCCCAGAGTTTCCTGTTCTCTGATTTTAAAAGATTGCTGGGCCCCCACTTCCCCCAAATCTCCTTTTCTGTCTTCAGCACTGCCCTCTGCTCTCTCTCCATCTCTCCTGGGCTCCTCTGACACCCCTTCCTCACTTTGGCTCCTGAGAGCTTCACCATTTCTCTCACCTAAAGACAAAGAAACAAGAAAAGCAATGATCTGTGTTACCTGGCAGGTACCTAATAACACATCTGAGACAGGACATGGCACTGAAATACAAAGAAATGGCATTTCATTCTCTAATATTATTATGATGCAACCATTTAGGAAGCTAGAGCTAGCTTTAGTATTTGGAGAACAAATGCATGGAACAAAGCTTTGAATTTATGTAATCCTGTGCACCCAGATTAATGTCAAAATATTTATGTAATAAATAATGCAGTTAGCAATTCTGTATTATATACAGTTACTGCATACCATAAACACACAAAGTAGCTTTCCAGGCATTGATTTATAGCTGTGAAACTCAGAAGTTGTCCTTACTTGAGCATGCACAGATATAAATAAATAAAAAAGCAAGTAAAAAGAACCTTTTTCCTGCCTTTGCAAATGAAATGACAAATATGGGCATAGATTTATATAAATGTTTCATTAATTTTCCAGATAGCTTAAATAAATTTAGAAAAAGAAATCTACTGTGAGCTGCTGGAGCAAGAAAAGCCATATTTTCCAGATAATGTCTCTCATGACAAATACACAATACTCAAGTTAATAAAACACCAATACCACATTGGTTAGTTTTGAAAGGTAAAGAAAAATTTTGGTGTTTAATTGTATTCAGAATAACCATAAACCTCAAGGAAGAGGTGAGGAAAATTTGCTGCAAAGGAAACAGAGGATACATTCATCCTTATGGAATTTATATCCTGTTAACTTTTTATGGGAATTTTTCACTTGTTTCAAGTTAGACTCATGTAAAAGATCCTTGGGGAAAGCAAAACTAAGGAGGATCACTTGAGGAGTATTTGTTCGTGTAAAGACACAATTCTTCATATTTTCCTGGACCTCTTTGTAGTCATAGGTTCAAAGAGATTGTATTTTCTGAGCCTGATCACAACTGAAATGAAAAATGCATCTTTTTCTCTGCAGCACCCCTTACTCACCATCCCTGCTCTGGGGGCAATGGCACATTTCACAGTAAGGCAGCAGATCATTGTTAATGTAAGTGCAAGCACTGCAGTGCCAAACTTTATTTAAAGCTGTACTTTCACTTGAATTATTTAAGCCACAAGGATGGAGTTCATTGTTTTCTTCTGAAAACAAAGAGGGCTTTTTTCCAGTCAAAGATGTTTTCTTTTTATTGCTGGAGCTGGCTGGGGGAGATCCACTTATGCTCCTTGCTCTTTTGGCTTCGTGTTCACAAGTATCTTCCTGACAAATTGTATCCACCTCACTTATCCTTGTGCAATCCAGGTTTTCATCACTCTTCTCTGCATCCTCTTCTTTTGTGATGGCAAAAGATTCTGAATCATTATGTAACAATTCACCACCAGAAAATCTTTTGCGTTTCTTCTCCGTGGAGGGTTTGGGGGAAAAGAAGGAACGTATGTCATGCTGTTTGTCCTTTTCAAACTAGGGAAGAGGAAAGGAGTACAGAATCACAGGAACATTAGGCTGGAAAAGGCCTCTAAACCCCACTTATGATTGCATCAGAAACTGTTAACAAAAGATAACTTTAAGAACGAACTGAATAGAAAAAGCAATTCAACGTTCCTCTCCTGATTTCAGAAAAGTATTTTCAATATTCTACTGAAAATTCTGAAATGGCACTACCAGAAGGCAGATACACAGAACTGGTAAGCTATGTGCCTTTTTTGAAGATGCCCATTACAAGGAAAGGCTTTCAAACACTGTTTTAAATTTTAGTCCAATTAATTCAGCACAGTTAATGAAGACATCATTTGAACAGAAATTACTTGGTTTTTTCTGACTCTGAGGGCAACTCAGTCACCTAAACCTAAGGATCCAGCAAAAGATGTAGGTGACATTTATACCCAGCAGATCATTTTTCCCAGCTTCACATAAGTTTAAAAATGGAATTTAGTTTTTTCTACTTGTTTGGTGTTTCTCTGTTAGTAAACTCTGAGCTGCATGAAAAGCTGAAGCAAATAATTGTTATAATTTATTTTTTTTAATGAAAGAAAACAGAAATACAAAGGTTGAAGTCTTACATGTGTAAATAAAAGTTCATTTTGGGGACCTTCTAAAATTTCATTTGGGGTCCAGGTCTCAGCAAAACTGAGAAAGTCCCATTTGTCCTTATCACCTTCTTCAGCCTGCATTTTCTCTTTCTTGCCATTCAAAGTGCTGCCTGTGACTTTGGCCTGCAGGAAGACAATAATGGTGAGTGCTGAATTTGGCACACTACAACCAGTGAAGCTGTACACAAAATGTCAGTATTTATTGAAGATAAAAGAGAATATATACACTGTTTATATCTCTAGCAGTCTTAACATCTTTTGCTTGGCATGTGGAGACAAATAAAGGCAGAATTATTCAGTAACTTGTAAGGTAAATTGTTGAATTACTGAGTCCCATCTGTGCCATGTTTAAGGAGACTGATAATGCACCAGACTGACAGATTCTTTCAGAGGTACCTACAGGACGCTGAATACAGAATTTCCTTCCCCAACTCAATGTCAAATACAGTTTGCAGTTCCCAGATTATTTAAGCAGTGACTATTTTTCAGCAGGAGAGCAATATATTGGCAAAAAAAGGGTCACCAGTTTGTCACCCCAGTAACTTATGGACAACTGAACCACAACAATACAGGACCAGCCAAATGCAGGAATCACAGCTATAGGCTGGCACTGGCACCAGGATAAACCCTGTGTAATCACAGTCTCAAATGGCTCTGGCACCTGGTGTTTGAAAGGCAGCTCCTTCTGCATTGCCACTGCTGGCAACACCAGAAAACAGGAGCTGACAGAACACCAACACACCTCAGTTATCAACACAAGACACTAATGAGTGGGCACAAAACAAAGGCTACAAAGGGGTCACTGAAGCAAAACAGCCAAATGATTTCTCTTAGTTCTGTGAACTCTCAAAGATTCTCCAAGTAAGGAAAAAAGCAGACTGGAACTACTCCTAGCTTTAAAGTGACAGAGAGCAGGTTTAGATTTGATATTAGGAAGAAATTCTACCCTGTGAAAATGGTGAGGCCCTGGCACAGGTTGCCCAGAGCAGCTGGGGCTGCCCCATCCTTGGAAGTGTCCAAGGTCAGGTTGCACAAGGCTTGGAGCAACCTGGGATAGTGGAAGGTTTCCCTGCCCATGCCAGGATGAGCTCTAAGAACCCTTCCAACCTAAACCATTCTATGATTCAATGACTGCTAACAACAGTTGGGTGATACTTGTGGAAAATGGCAACAGAAGAAAAGATTTGTGTAATCTTGGATTTATCGAAAAAGAATTACCTGAAAATGCCTCTGCCTCTCAGAAAGGAAGCTTAGTTTAGGCACAACATTCATTCAATTAAGAAAAAACAGCCCACAACAAATTCTAGCTGTTATGAGTGATCAGAATGCCTGAATGCCCTAAAATTGTAAACTGAATCACAACAGCAATAAACAGCCAGAAAACAACCACCTTCTGCGGGTATGAACCATCCCATTCACCTTGGCAAAGACTCGTTATCGTTGCATCTTGAATGAAGAGCAAAAAGCTAGAAAAGACTAAATCAGAACAAACATGGACATTCTGAAGATTAGTAATTGTAGATGTATCAATTTGTCTTAGAGTAGGAGAGTGCTTTAGATAAACAAGACTTTTGTGGCACTGAAGTGCAACCCTAACCCCAGTGAGCTCTGATGCCTCGGCCCCACTGTGCACCCACCTTGCGGTTCAGCATTGCCCACATGAGGGTGTCCATGGTTCCCCTGGCAATCAGGAAGTGAATGTTCACAGAGCTGCACTGCCCAATGCGGTGTGCTCTGTCTTCTGCTTGTTTAATATGGCCTGGATCCCAATATAATTCAGCAAACACAACGTGAGTGGCAGCAGTGAACGTTAAACCCTGAGCAGAATAAGTAGATGCATTTAACAAAAAAAAGATTCCACACACAAACAACAGATTATCTGAAGAAAAAGAAAGCTAAAGGTTATATAGGACATTTTAATATGGAAATAAGAGGGTGGTTGGGGTGGTCCTCGACAGCAGATGGCCATATTATACCGATTTCTTCCTTGGGCTTCAGATTCAAACAATATTTCAGTATTGTGCAAAGACTGCATGCTGCTTTTCATTATGGAATAACATCTATTTCTTAATAATCTAGTGCTTTTAAAGAAATTAAGTTTTCTAATTATTCAAGAATGAGATGCTGCTGCTTATCATCATTTTGCTCAAGTAAATCCAATAGAGGCTTAGAATAGTTAACATGATTGGTGCAAAGAAATGAACACAAGGTCTGCAAAGGACAAACTGCACAAAGATAAATTATCTTCAGTAAATCACTTCAGTCACCAATGATGTCAGCAGCTATATTCCTTAAGTATATTTTTTCACATGTTTTCTTTTTTGCCCTACCTGACCAGCTGCCTGAATACTCAAAATAGCAACCCGGGTTTCAGGGTCCTTCTGGAACTGATTGACAAGGTGAATCCTCTCTGCAGAGGGAACACTCCCATCAATTCGGATGTAGCGAGCCTGTAACATCCAAACAGAGACTAAATGACATCAGCAGCATCTGTTTTCAGACCCAATCCTTCCCTGTCCCCCAATAAAATTATGAAAAGGACTGTTCTATTCCTGTCATGGGGATCAGGACACATCTTTTGCCCTTTGATTTAAAATTAAGTCTCTGTCTAGAGAGGTGTAGACTTTGTTTCTCTGTTTGCAAAAGTAGAAGACAGAATGAACGTGGGATCTTAAAACAAAATATTACACAGAAGAATCTGGCATTTCCCTGACACTATTTTTTAAACTGTTAAAAAAGAATAACAATATAAAATAGCAAAGTTAGCCACCATTCCCTAGCAATAATTAAGAGTCCATGATCAAAATAAGGTGAAAGCTGTTTGCAAATACTTCTACTGCTTTGAATTAAACATTTAGGTGAGATGATAGCATGCTGTTAAACATCCCAAAAAACAGACTGGTAGAAAAATTTGGAAAACAACTTCCTACACCATTGATTTAATAATAATAATAAAGTCATACCAGATACAAGTGTGTTTACACCATCCTTAACCACAAACCAGTTCTTCAGAACCACATGATCCCTTTTAATGCAGTGGCACTGATCCATATGTACATAAAATCCTTCCATTCCTGTTCTCATGAATTCAGCAGTTGGCTGAATTCAAACACAGCTGATAGCCATTTGTTTAAGTGAAGTTAAATTTGTGTGCACATTTGTTCAGGCTTTACCTTGCTCTCTATAACTGCCTCTGTGCAGGCTTGCAACATGCTCAGGTGATGGGCAAAGATGAGGAACTTCAGTTTTTCATTGTCAAGCATCATTTTGATGTAGTCCTTGACTGCTCCTGCCTGCCATAAGAGAGTATTCTCATTAGTGAGACACACAAAATGTTCAAAAAGACAGTTTTTATTTTCATGTCTTTCAATTCCTTGTAACATGAAAAGGTAAATTTCCACATCTTTTGTTATCCATGGAAGGCTTTATCAAACATTGACACTGCTAAGAATCAAATGATTCAGATTAATTTTGTTTAAAAAAAATGCCACAACTTGATGTCTTTGAGAAATCTAACTTACCCCTTCAGAGAGAGAAAAAACCTCACATTTATTCTCACAATATCATATAATTACATGACACTTTTTCCAGATTAAGATGTAGATAAACTCCCTTTTAATTCAGACATCATTATCTGATGTTTTAATCCATATTTGAGAAAAACAAACATATTTCAAACAGACAAGGTAATAGTTAATCAGAACTTCTTTATCCACACACAAATAAAGCCATATATCAAAACTGAAGAGTAATTCTGATATGTTCATGATACCATAATCATAAAATATTGCTCTATTTAAGCATTCATAGAATTCTTTTGTGCCAAATGTAATTTTCAGTATCTTTTACAAAAGCTATTAAAGCAATGATGGCAGTTAATAATAAAATCTATCAGTGATCAACAGTTAATGCAATACACTCTGCAGCAGTTTTCAGATTTCTTTTTTCACTGTGATGGGGTTCTACTATTCCATAAACACAAAGAGAAAAAGAGAGTGCTTCTCCATGCCATGACTAAAAAACAAACCAAATAACCTCATCTCATGTTCTGGCCAATAAAACCAATTTTATGAGGTTAAAAACACACATTGGGTGGTTTAAGGATATTAAGGGAAGACTTGCAGGCTCACCTTGGCAATGGCTGTTTCCTTATACATGCGTGTGATCAGATTCATGACTTGAGAAAAGTGGCTTTCAGTGGCATCTGAACTCAGACTTCTCATTAATTTCTCCCACTCTGCAAAAGTGGCATTCAGATTCTAATTGGCAGAAGAGAGCAGTGTTTAGACACAGAGTACAAAGCATGTTCTACCTCAACAGCTACATTTCAAGTGTGAAATGTTTAGGAACTCTAGAGAACTCTACCAAATTTGGCTAAAAGTAACTGTAGGATTCAAAATCTACAGGAACAGAGAAAAGAAGATTGTACTAGAAATAGAAAAAATTTTATCACTGATGCAAAAAAAAATTGCTGTATGAGTGTTGTGTTGTTTTTCAAAAACAGTAACAGACATACTCTGTTTTATACTCACACAGTCTTTGTAACTACACACAATACACACGCATACATAAAAATACATATCCATATGAAGATATTTCAATTTACTAACAAATGTGTTTTCATCAAAAATGGAAAATTTACCTTTGCTGCAGCTTGTGGGAGGTCAAATGGAATACGTTGCCTGACTTTGGGAGGCAACTGAGTTAGGACATCATTCTTCAGTCTTCTGATCATTATTTCACTTAAAAGCTGATGTAGTTCCTCTAAGTTTGAAGCTCCTCTACAGTCCCATTGCCTTCTTTTACCAAAAAACCTGAAAATGATAGATCAATACAGAGTGTAAACATGAGATCTTCCAAATTCAATAGAATCAGTGCATAATTAATTTGAAATCACACTATTGGATATGAAAGTGTGCTTCAACTTCCCAGCAGCCACCCCTGTCTGCAGGAGTTACTGCCCATCACCTGCACACAATCACCTGTCTATTCCCAGCTTCCCACACTTCACTGTCCACAGGAACCAGAAGTTCCAGGTTTAATTTTGGAATTCCGGTTTCAATGGACTAATGAGAAGAATATACCGCCTTGAGAATATTCTTTATTGTATTACAGACAGGAAAGCCATCATGAAAATTGCAAATATCACCATCGATATTCCTTTCTTTCCCTCTCTAAGAATTCCTTCTTAGTTACTGCCAGAGACAGGATTTAAAGCTTAAGCTATCATCCTTAAAAGTAATACTATTTAATGAGCATGGTTAAACAGAGGAAGAAGGTTTCAAATTAAGAAGCTAAAGGCTGAAAAGAGAAAGAATTTATTAACTCAGTCTTCCTTATTCTTTCCTTGCTTTGCTGTTTTTGGGGAAGTGTTGCAGCAGGAACAGCAGCTTTTCTCTGTCTGAATTGCCAGAAGACAATAAAATAATGAACATGACAGTCTTGGAGAAAAGCCCAGGTAGCACCTTCCAGGGCCAGAAGAGTGTGTTACAAGCACGTAATTTTTATTAAAAGGCCAAACAGCCACAAACCCCCCCACAATCATTTACAGATTTTTAAGCCTTACTGACTTTACCAACAGTTAATTAGCTGAATTAGCTGACTATAATAATTTGGGAATGGAGCTGCACTGGTGAGGTGGGAATGGCACTGATGGAAGACAGCAAAATCTTTTGCTCATATCCCTTCCTTGGTCTATTTCTATGTCTGTCCTTAGAAAAGCCTCCTTCCTCCACCTTCATCATAGGAGATATGACAGAAATGGCAGGCTAAACATCACAGAAATAGTTTGGATCTCATCTTTAAAACAGGTGTCTGTGGACACCAAAGGAAAAACCACCATATTTTCATGGAAAGTGCTGCATAAAATAATCCTATCAAGTTTATTACCACAGGATGTTTTGTTCCAGCCAAGTCGTGAAGTAAAAGTTATTCATTGAAAGCTTGCCAAACCCTGAACTTGATTTTTATTACATTTATGGTATTCCAAAAATAAGATAATCATCTATGATTGAGTAGCTAACCATGCTGTACCCACGCGCACTTGTGGTGTGAAAATTACAGATGCATTCAGTCAAAACACCGTGGAAAAAATAGCATTTCTCTGTCTGAAAATTAGACAGTGCTCTTCCATGTTATTTGAAGTTCAATACTGATAAAGTGCATGTGATGGAGGGAGAAAAACAAGTTTTATGAAAATGAAACCATGTAATTATTACTGTAAAAATTAAATCTAAATGCTAGCCAATTTAGCTGACAAAAATCTGTTATTTTGAATACATGCAAAGTTGTAGATATGAAATTTTTAGCTAAGACAGTCAGCCTGTGAAATACAGAAACAAGTACTGGACTTTTTTTCCCACTCAAGTGTGGTGAGGTAGCAAAAAGACAGGGATCCCATAATAAAGAGAGGTATAAATTATTACATGACTGTGAGCTTAAGACTGAGAGTCAAAAACCCCAGTTCTGAAGGTAAAACCTTCACAACTCATACTAACAACAGTAAATGTACAAATAATTTTACTTAACAGAATGCCGGCACTTCAACTTTATTTCAGACCTTAGTAGCTTTAATTAATTTAATCAGTGTCATCCTTTTCCCAATCCTTTGACAGAGATGGCACCTGACTCTGGTTTTTCAAGCATGATGGTGTGATACAGCAGTAGAGGTAGTGCCTACTGATTGTCTCACTTGGCATGACAAGAAAAATCAAAGACACTCATAAGAATGTAAATAAGCAAGTGCAGTAATACCTGACACGAGCATCACAGTATTTTTTAGCATATTCATTCCAAGTTCCAAACCTTCTTGGAAACAGTGCCTCAATCTGCATGAAGAGCTGTATAAAAAACAAAATAGCAACAGTGAAAAATTAAAGGTTGCATGCAAATGTTAGACTATTCAGAAACAATTAACACACGATTCTTGTGTTAAGTTTACATTTAATATTTGCACAAAAACCACACAGCTTGGCCCACATGCAAAAGAAATTCCATGGAATACAGGAGTCTTCAGAGAGGAGAGTTGTGGGAAGCCCTCAAAGAAGAGAGCACTCAGAACACTGTAACAGTACTGACAGCTTGGAAAAGATTCACACTGAACAAGAAAACATGGATGAGATTAAGTTATTCCCAAAAATAACAATTTGTATCATTTGCCAGGTACATGGGCTGCTGCAAAGCTTCAGTGCAGGTATTACATGAGTGGTCTGCTTCTTAAAATACATGAAAAAGCTACTCAATTTTTAAGTTTTACTTCAAAAGATGGACAACATCAGTACAGACCAGAAATTTCACACCTTTTTTCCCTGCTGAGTAGCAGAAGGTAAATACCAGTTTAGAGGACCTTAACCAGGAAGAATCCTAATTTACAAGCTGTTATACTATCAAAGCTTCCTGGCTTCTGAGATCATTTTCCATACATTCAAAGACTTTATACAAAGATCCTGTTTATGACACAAAACTGACTAAAGACACTTAATACTTTTTATATTCTGCCTTATAAGCCACAGTAGAACCTCAGTATCACTAAAAAAAAAGTCTCAAAATTATTTTCTATTTGCTCATGAATTTTGATCCATCACTGTAACCAAGGACAGCTTGTATGGAATTTCCTTTAAAGACCTTTAACAATGATACTGGTCTCAGTGTCAATGTACTACATAATGGTAGAAAACTTTGTAACTTTGTCCAGGGTTGCAATTATCCCCACCCATAAACATAAACATTTGTTTTAAAGTTTAAGTACTCATGAGATACCAAGCCCTTTTCCATACCATGGATATCTTTCTCAAGTTATCACCTCTCTGAACAAATTAAATTCATAAAGGGTCTTGGCATAAATTCTATTTACACAGTGAGGAATTTGAAACATAAAATATTATTTATATAACTCTTTTAAGTTTCCCGAATACAAATCAGTTCTTATATTCCACTTTCCCCCACATTTGATAAATAAAGACAGTTGTCTTGGGTTCAGTATAAAACCCAAGAGGGTTTTTGTTACCTCTCTGCTCCTCCCTAATTCCATAAGCTGAACTTCTTTCATAGGAAAATTTGTCATTCTGGATGTGCAACAAGCACAGCCTATATTTTGTTCCACTTAAGTGAATATTCAAAAGACCAGTGATAAACTAAGGGCTTTCTTTATCAGGTGATGAAGTAGAAGATTTGATACAAGACTTTGTCTACCAAAGACTCCCCTACCCAGGATGCTCTTTATTTTCTATTTCACCCAACAATCAGTCTGTAACATACAAGATTAATTTCTTACAAGAAATATTGTCTCAAGTCATCTGTGCACAAGCTTGAAACAAGTTTGTAAAGTCAACTTAAACCAAAAAAATTGGCTCAGTTCCTTATACTTTTCCTTCCTGATGCAGCTAGTGCACCTTTTGATGTCATTATGTGTGTAATTGAATATATTCCACAAAATTATAAAACTGTTCCTTTATTAGTGATACCATCCTCAAAACCAAAACCAAACACAACATGTCAGATACCTCTTCAGGTCTTCCTAGAGCAGGAGTTCCAGTAAGGAGAACAGCTCTGAGAGCTTTCTGCACAATTGGCAGTAAAATCTTGCTGCGGGTGGCATTTCTGGATTTCATGTAGTGTGACTCATCAATCACCACCACCTTAAAGTTCTGCCTGTACAGAGTATCTACCAAAGTCTGTGCATCAGATGTCAACAGCCCATACCCCAGAATGGTTACTCTGCTTGTTGATATTCTCCTGAAAAAGAAAATCCACAAGTTTTCTTAGCAAGTTTTCACTGTAGGAAAATTAACATAAGAGATTATAAAAACTAATCTCAGAAGATATGTATGTCTCCTTTTGGATTGATTGACAAGTGGGCTGTGAGGCTAACAGCAACAGCTTTTGGTGTTTAAAACATCTCACAGTTATCAAACACACAATTCATAATAATTTTCGGAAGACACACATTGCATTTCAAAGGTATTTTAGCATCTGGCTGCATTGCTTTACCCTGTGCTCCTTCCAGGAGTGTGCCATAGGACAAAGCCACTTTCTGCACAGAAAGTTACACACAAGCCAAGATCTTTATCAGCAGCCAAACACCTGAAGTAATGATGTCTCTGTGCAAACTTTCTACTGCTCTGGGTATGAAGAGTCCCCTCACCAGCAGCCCGAGAGGATTAACCAGACTGTCCCTGAGTATTTGGGCACTGTCAAAGTACAGTCTGGGCTGAACCTCACAACCTGGAAAAAAACATTCCTGTCAGAGCTGTTACCCAGCTTTTCTGCTTAAACAGAACATGAAGAAAACAAAAAACACTGGAAACAGGGAGTCAACATGGCACAAGATGAAAAATTAGTATTTAATTGAAAATGAACTATTTATAACAAATTTAAAGATGTATACAGGTCCAAGGCATGAATTGATTTTAAAATCACTAGAGAGCACTGTGGACCTTCAGGAGCCTTTGAGCAGCACAGAAATTCTTAAAGCTGTTAGACACACAAGCCATCAGAATGAGGGTGGTCATAGCTGGTCTGCCCATCTGTCAGACACCACTGCTCTGCTGGCATCATTTCTGTCTGTTCTTCAGCAACAAGAGATCAAGAAACCAAGCAAGCTGAAGCTGAAATTTCCTTGAGGATTTAAGAGGAAAAAAGTAAATGCACCTACACATTCATGCTCCTGGATATGGAAGGGGAAGTGGTTTGAGCACTGGCATGGTGGGTACTGCAGATTCTGGCTGTCACTCTACAGATAAATGTAGCAACCAGGAAAGCACGATTTCCCCTTACTCTTTCTGAAGGATACATTTAAAAATTACAAATAAACTTATTTATTTTAGTGGAATCAATTTATTCAAAAAACTTCCATTTTCAAATGTGGCCAGAAATTACAAACCTAAATTGATGTCTAAGTATGTTTTAACCTGTTTTAATCAAGAAGTTAAACAATACTCAAGTAGTAAACTTAATTCTCGAAGTTTTGAAGAAAAGCAAAGTATTAAACTGAGAGAAATCAAAGCTTAACATATGGAAGCAGAATTTAACAAAATGCTAAACCAAGTTTGGCAGCTGTACTTCTGCATTTTCTACAAATGCATAAAACACTTTATAATGTTAAAATATTAATTAGTACAACAGCAACCTCACTTAAGAGCTAGGAAGCCTCCTGGGAGTTAAATGAGCAGAAACCCAAGTTTTCATTTTTCTTTATTTTTGAATAAAAGTAAGTAATAATGGTTAAGGTCTACTCCTTCAAAAAATCTTAAAAGAACAGAATTTTATTCACCATTTAATTTTCCCTAGTCCATATTTCCCCTTTCTGCATCCAGCACCATAAGCACTGAGTGCCTTTTAGATAAATACCTTAAAAAAAGGTGCTAATTTTAGTTTCCATATTCCTATGACCAACTTAAATTTTGACTATCAGTAGGAATTACCCTTTGATGAAGCTTTCAAAATGCATTTTCAGTGGGATTTCTGTGGTTACCAGGAAGGTTCCAAGCAGCACAACTTGGCAGTCAAGTCACTCTCTGATACTCCCAGAAAACATGAAGATCAGTCTCCCTCACACCCAAGTTTTAGAACAACATCTAAACATTACCATAAAATCAACTAAGTCATTTACAGTAAAGCTGACTAAAAACAACCTTGCAATTCAGGGTAATAGGAGAGTTATTCTAATAACACCCAAGACATAGGCTCTCTGATGAATTCATGCTATTAAGTCTAAAGATAGAAAGTGTAGGTCATGATGACCTTTTCAGTTATTTAGGGATTACTTATTCGAACTTACAAATTTTCTCAGCGTGCTAAATGGAATTCTAACAGTAATTACTTCCTTATTTTGCAATGTACACCAGAAGTTCTCAAAAAATGTTTTACAGAAGCTAATGAATTCATCAGAGTTGAGAAATAACTGTTCTAACTGCGACACACTGAAGTAATCTAATTCTCAGCAGACAAGCATTTGCTACTTTGCAAAAAGCAGATCTTTCAACTTCAAAGAAAATGAGTAACTGCTTTAATACAATAACACAAAACTGGGAGGAGTGGCTGATATCCCAGAGGGTGTATCTGATGCCCCAGAGGGTGGCCCTGCTTGAGCTGGGAGTAGTAAGCAAGTCTTTCTGCAGAACAATAACAAACTTTACTCACCCAATATCAGTTTTGTTCTGAATGATGCTAATGTCATCTGGAGAGAGTTCTGGAATCCACTTCTCCATCTCATCCACCCAAGGGTATCTCAGAGAGGAAGGCACTACAATTAAGAGAGGCCATTCATTTTTATAGTAATATGAAATGGCAATTGCTTGAATTGTTTTGCCTAGCCCCATCTGGGAAAAGAAAAGAAAAGAACAACATCAAAACCAGAAGTCTCTGTTCAGAAAGCATATTCCATTCAGAAGAGCCCAAAAGAATTTGCAAAGACAGAACCAAATAAAGGAAACCCAGTCAAAGAGCTAGTTATATAGTATGCATTTAATTATCACTTTGTAACCACAGATCATCTTTTATGAAACAAGATGTTTCTAGTTAAATGGATTAATACATATGTTAATCTGGTTAGCTCATCAAAGTCAGAAGAAGCACTTCCATTCATTTCAGAATATTTTCAGTTTAGGGTCTCAAAAGGTGGACTAAAAAGATCAAACTCTTTAACTTGTTAAGCTACCAAAAACTTTTCTTAAAGACTATGCAAAGGAAAGAAATATATAGGATGTCTTCTTACAATAAAAACAACTTTGCCCTCAATTGCATAGGCAAGTGAAGAAGAAAGACCTGTGGGAAGAGCTCTGGTTTTGACCCAGTGGGTCAACAAGAAAAAACTACTGCTCTGATTCACCAGAGCTGATGGTTTGTTTCTCTTTGGCCTGTAACACAGATGAGAAAGCCCAGACTGTGAGAATTCAGATGTACAGGCAAGGGGAAGATTCAACAAACAGATTTATGTGTAACAGGAAAGTATCATCAAGGTGGGAATGCTCCCATCTGTGAATAATCATGGCAACAGATGATTATAAGGTTCAGAATTTAGGGTTTTGCTTAAAAAATACCAACCCCCCCTCCAAGATTTTATCAAAGAATGCAGCTATTTTCTCTGCTTGTTCACAGGGCAAGAGATAGTTCCCAACTCCTGTTAAACATCAAAGCAGAGATGGGCCTTAAAATACTCTGTGCAGGTTTTCAGTGGATATTTGAGTGGATTTGCTGCTATCTAACTACTCACAGTAGTGAGACATAAAACAACTCACATCTCCAGTGTTGAGTCTAAATGGACTGATAAAATGAAGAGATTTCCCAACCACAAAAGAAAACAATTAATTTTTCTACTATTACTAGAAAGAAAATAATAGGAAAGCTACTGTGATACTCAGTTTTCATTCAAAGTTGCCAAGTTTTCATTAAAATTTTCCTGCAAGCTCCCCTTGTGTCACCAGTAGTTCTTAGGTCACCTGAAAACAAATCCAAGTGGAAAAAAAAAAAACCCAACAAAATAACATTTTTAGTTTGCTGCCATGGCTGTCTCCCTCATTTAGGCTGTGCAGTCCCTGGTGATAATCCAGGCACTGAGTTGAAATGAATATGGAATAAAAGCAGTGCTCTTGGCATCAGCACACCCATGGCTGGATGTAGATCCCACAGAGCTCATCACCAGGCTAGGTCACAAGAATGTGAGACACTAGAAACACTGTAGGAAATATGATAGTCTTGGGTTTTGATTTAAACCCATCTTCCTCCAGCATTGAAATGGATGACAGTAAAGCTGCAATTTTGGGGAAAAATTTCATCTGTCCCCACTCTGAGAAAAAATGGAAACATATTTGTAGAATACCTTACAAAAAATACTCTTACTATCTTAATTTAATCCTTACATAGTTACACAATCCAGGGAGATATACAGTAATTCTCTAATCTTGAGTTTTTGTTGATAATTTCTTTTTGCATACAAGCTCACAACACAGATATTTAATTTTACCAACATTTTCTTATTTTAGAGATAGGTCAAAAAGCACAGGATACATACCAGTGCACATTACTTCCTCCAGTGCCACACCTCTTGTCATTATAAAATATACATTATTTATTTTGAAAACACAGAACTTTTTATTGCTAACATAATTATGCACAGTTCATTTTCTAGTTCAAGGAGGGAAATAAACTGTTTTAATAAAAAAAATAGCTACTGCCGATATTTTGATTTTTCCCAAGCTCCCCTTTTCCCCTGAATACTTTTGTATTCTCCCCAGTTCTCAGATATTTCACATTCTGTGCCAGTATAGTTTATCTCCAGATGTAATGAGATTTTTATAGTATGAGGAGATGCTTAAGTACAAATAATCCATCTCCCTCTCCCTCCTAGTGTGTCAAGAAAACCCAGATTAGAATTGGGAGACTATAGCAATTCTCTTTTTCAGAAAGGTTTTATACTGACAACACATCAAGAATATTATTGCAAAAATCTTTTCTCAGTGGGAGGAAATGCTGAACTCAGATTACCCTTAAATGAAACATAATACATATTTTCAAGTGTATGGACACAATGAATTTTACTATTATTACTTGATTAGTGCACTTAAAAAAATTCGCCTTTGGCAACCATACCTGTTAAAAATCTACCTGGGCCAGGAATGTCTAATAATCCATTAAAAATAGCTATGCAATTATAAAGAATTCTTAAAAAAATCAACAGAGTCAGTGTTTTTAAAATGTAAAAATACAGGAGATTCAACCTACAGTTAAAATTAACCTTTAAAGTTTTCTCAAGGATTCTTCTAAATTTCTGTCAGGTTTCAATTTTTTCCTCACTTAGGCATTTTCAGGATATCTGCTGACTATCACAGGAATTAGGATTCTTTCATTACCAGCCTTTCTTTCCATACCTCTCAAACAAAAAAAGTCACATCTGCACAAAGTGCATCAACAACTCAAAAAAAAGGTGTTAGAGGAACAGGAACATCACTTACCTCATCAGCAATCATACACCTAAATAGGAGACAAAAACAGGGGGAGGAAAAGCAGAAATTAATACTAAATATTATATATAAACCAATACTTACAAATTGTTTAGTATAAATTTAAATTCTGGATTTACTGAACCAATGGAAGGAAAAAAGGTGACTTCATTCCTCCAGATATCACCTACAGAAAGCAAATTTGTGATGAACTGAAAATAAGTATGACAATTATTCTAAAAATGTTTATTGAATTTACTGGCATTACTGCAGAACTTGCAATTTCAAAACTGAATTTCTGCTTAGGTCCAGGGATAAATTAATTGTAATCATAAGAAACACTTCCAAGGCAAGAAGTACATCTTCAATTTTCTTTTGTCTTTCAGAAACAGCAATGTTTTTGCTGCTTCATGATTAAGGATTATCTATATGTCAGATTGATTTTAAAAATGTGCTTTCCAGAGCTGTAACATTTGTTTTTAAATAGAAGCAGATACTCCCTCTCCTCCACCAATTGTACCAGCTAAAGTATTAGAAAATGAATTTGATTTTTTGCCCATTTTGGAGTCACTTGGCAATGTCACTCTGTGTAAAGACAATGACAACTCCAAGTCCCCAGTCATAAATAGTAAATTCTGTTCAGTATATTTACATTGTAAACGTTAAATATCATCTTGACATGAATTTCAGAAAGGCATTTTAACCATTTGTGATTCCATATTGCACCATGTAACTCAAACATAATACTCCTTCCATGAAAAAATGGGGAAGATCTTCCAGGTCTTAGTGTCTTTAACAAAATTTAACAAACCAAGATATAAGCATTCTGTATTTTGATCCAGAAAATTCTTTTCAACTAACACAGAACTGCTTTTTTTAGTGGCAGCTACTCTGAAGTTAGCGTAGCTGGTGAAATAAGATAATGAATTAAAAAAAAAAGTTTACTATTTTCAGAAACACAGTATACTGCTGGTCTGCTCACTCTGCCTGCCAGTATAAATTGCAGTGTCTACTAATTTCAGCAGTTTCTTTCAACTGAGGTAAAAAATTAAATAAAAAATCATTCTTACACAACTTCATTATTTACAAGCAACAAACTAACTATTTGCTATTGCTTTGCAACTTCCCTCCCCACCCCAAGCTGTTAGGGATGGAGCAATGAAAACAAAGGAAGAAAATGTAACAAAACAAAGACCCCAAGTTTGCACAGATTTACAAAAGAAAAAAAAAAGCAGGAAGAGAATTATTTTTAGTGGCAACTCATGATTGTGAGGCCTTAATGTCTGTGATCTGCAGCTGGGCAAAGACATTGATTTGCAGATGACTAACACACAATTCTAATTTTAAAATAATGTCAGTTTTTGCTCAAAGACTGATTTTTTTTTTCCCATTCAATACTCATTGTTAATTGCTTGAACTGAAGTTTAAAAAACAAGTCTTTCTTTTTTTTGCAGATTCTTTGAGGCCAAGTGCTTTCAGTACATTAATCATGTTTTTGAAAAACAATTTGAGGCCTGAAATCAATTGGAATGCACAATAACCTACTGTTGCAGTAGTACTCCTTACACAAATGCAGCAAATGAGCAAGACTACAGCTAACAGCTACAGAGCAGAGACAGCTCAAGAATAAGCCACAGACCCTCCTCAACAATAAAGATTATTTATTATAAGAATATCAGAGCAGAAGTACAAATATAGCAATAACCAAGCTGCATCTGGTAGCAAGAAAATGTGGTAAAGAGGACAGGAATAAAAATATTTCTGGTCAGCATCTACTGATAAATACAGCATTTCTCAGTAAATCAACTTAAATTTTAGTAGAATTGCATAAATGTTAATTATGCCAGTTCAGACACACAGAAAACAAAGTGAGAATAGGTAAGACCCTATTGCACTGTTCTTTGGCATAGGCAAACTAACTGGATGCTCCTTCTTCCTTCCATGATAACAAGCAAAAATGAAGAAATCCAGAGTGATTTGCAAATGGCTCTTACAATTAGAAGCTGAATAGCAAATAAAAACCCACTAAAAGTGTGTCAACCACAGGAACACGTCTTTCATAAAGCTAGATTTCTTCATCAGAGTGAACACTGATGACTTTATCTGCTGACGAGTAAGAAATTGTTCTGTTTTTCTTTTTGCACTCTTTTCAGACTGTACTTATAAAATTCTTGGTGTTACAGAGTATCTTCTGTTTTCATGTCTATTAACTTCCACTGAATATGTCCTAAGTTAAACTTCTTACATAGCAGCAACAAAGTTGATAACTTTTAAATATTTATAGAAACTCATCATTTTGTTGCTGGCAAATGAAGCGGAATACAAAGTAGCTGCCATCCCTTTACCCACAATAACTTTGCAAACAGAGATTACATTAAGTGATCAACGCAGTTTTTCTTCCTCATTTCTGCAGTACCAATAGAAACAGAGACACAGAAACACCCCTATGCTTAAAGCTGGCTATCTCTAGTGATATTTTGCTAGCAAGTATTCACTCTCCTGCTCAGTGATGAAATTGCATTGTTGTAAATAGTTGGGATTTTCTTCCTGTACTTGCAATTGATTCGCTTCCATCCATTTTTCAGCATTTAAAATTTGACCAGACACATCACAGACTGAGCTCAATCAAGTGCACTAAATTGGTTTTAAAGCTCCAGTTAGAGTTATCTGAATGTGTAAAGTCCTCTGTGATTATACAGTTAGTGACATGAATCACTGCTTGGATCCACACTACTCAGACTCAAATTCCTGAAGAGCTACAGTTTTTAAATTGCTAGTTTATGCCAATTAATTAACATTATTGACACTCACACTTGAAAAAAATTTGACATGGCACACAAGATTCAGTTTATGACACAGGTAGAAGTTAATAAAACTAATGTAAGTGGAAATGGAGGATATTAAATGTATTTTTTATATATATATATATATCACATATATAATGCATTTTAAAGCATTCATCTGTGTAGCTTTCACAGTTTTAAAATAAGAATCCTAAAGATGCCTGCTTAAGGTAGTTACAAAAGATAAAAAGTCAGAATTTTTTCATTGGATTCTAGGGCACTGAAAAACATCTTATATTTCCAGTCTATAATCACAACAATTAGATTTGAAGTTTAAAGAACTTCCCCATCTTTATAGCCCACATCACACAGAATTTAACAAGATACCTAATAGTTAGTTGCACTAAGCTGCTAAAAAGCAATACTTTACATAATCTTAAAAATATGCTGCCTCTATTTAAAACAAACTTCAGTATGTTCTATATTATTGCAGTCAGACAAGCTGCCAACATGGACATAAAGGTTCCATGCTGTCAAAGCAGAAGAAACAGATCTTCAGCTACATTGAAGGGACAAATATGTATTTTTGTTTCACATATTTTGACTGCAAGAAGACAGACTTCTTGTTCTCTGAAGTTCAATTAGTCATTTCCTCTCAACTGGTAGTTACCCAATCTGAGCTTCATCATTCATACCCCATCTGTTCATATGACACCTTAATAATAGTTCTATCCAAGAATATAAATCAGAGCTATGATACGCAGATTCATATCCTGTTATAAGCTCAGCCCACATGGTCAAAAGTTGCAGAAAAGCATGGAAAAAAAATAATTTGAGATGTCTCAGTTGCACTTACTCTCAGCAGCAAAGTCCAACCGTGCAAAAAAGCACCAGTCAATGGCAAATTCTTTTAGATTCTTTCCCATCTAATCTTTAAATGTTTCCCTTCTTCAGAGCAAATCCTGTGGCTTGTGTTTGAATCTCTGTCCATTCATCAAGGAAATCTCCTATTTTTTCCTAGCAGAAAGCAGTAGAATCTCATTGGGATGCACTGCACATGCTGCTAACCTTCCTACTATTCATAACCCTTTTACAGCATAGGGTTAGCAATGGCCTTTGGACACAGTAGGATCTTTCATAAATAGAAGGGAACCATAGTTTGGGCCCCCACTAGATTATAACAGCCCCAGCATTTTGAGGTGTATTAGCTTGAAAGTAAAACTACCTTTTTTTTTTTTTTTTTTCCCAAGCAAACACAAGGCTTTGAGTGAGGATGTACCCTGGTGAGCAAACACGCCTGCAGAGAGCAAGGTCTGCTGTGCTGGTGCCTCTCAGATGCACACAGGTCCAAAACCCTACTGCTGTTCACTAAAGAGAACAAATGCAAGCACCTGAGGTTGTACACAAACCCTAGCTTTCTTCTGGATGTAGAGAATCCCATAGCTGAAGGGATCACCCAAAGCTGGATGAGTCAGAATCCCAGAACCAGACTTCCAGCACTATCAGAATAAGCTAGCTGCATTTACACATTCTTACTACAGCAAACCTTGGAGAGAAACCTGAAGTAAGCAAAAAAACAGGTGAAGCAACTAAGAGAGAAACCCAAAACTTCTGAAAGAGCCCTCTGAAAGCTCTATCAGGAAAGCTCTGCCTCTAAAAAGACAAAGAATAATTTATCAAACCTCATAAAACACAGGAGTTCCTGGTTGTGTTGATGTCAAGAAGATTGGAACCAACTTTGCAAAACAGAAGGACAAGCAGATCTTTAAAATTTCATGCAGATGAGTTCATTGGAGAAACACAGGCTAAACTCATGAGGAAAATGTCATAGAGCCACAAAAAATAGTCTGCATTAGAAGGAGGCTAATGCTAACACAGTTTTACAAAAAGGGTTTCAGGGAAAAACAAACATTTAAATGAAAATAATTTCTATTTCTGTGTATCTGGGTTACATTCAGGTCACCCTTTTTGAAACGTCAGCACTATTAACCATGCAAATAATACAGCTGAAGTTTCTTATATTAATTATGGCTACTGCAGCAAGGTATTTTTGTGAAGAAAAAGAATCCCATTTTGAACTTTACTCTTGGAGGAATATTGATGAACAACACACTGGAATTAAGGTCTGTCCAACCAAGGATCCTATCAAGTCAAACAGCTGGTGTTAGAAGTTTCTTGTAACTATAGAAATATTTGCAATAATATCCTCTCTCGAGAGCTGTGCTTTCTTACATGGCAGATTAAAAACTAAAGGGTACAGTAATCCAATACATCTGTTGCTTGCTTGGAGGGATAATTTAACTTCTTGACTGATTTTCAGCAGCTATTTATCCAGGAAAAACCACTTAGAACTTCAGGTAGCTTTTTCAGAACAAATTCCTTCCCTTCCAAATGCATTTTCCAAGGCAAACAGTCAAAGCAGTAGCACTTCATTTTTTAAAACACTGAAAAATTTTGTTACTACTCAAGCAAATTAAAGCTGTTTTTTGTTAATGCAGGCTTTGGAACATGTTGTACAGAGGAAGCTCGAGTCTTTCTTTCACTGGTGTGGGTGTCCTGATATTCTTGGGATTCTCACCTACTCATGTGAGTCAGTTTTATATAACACTACAACATATAATTTACCTCCTACTCACAAGCCAACACTTCAGCACTAACAACTTAACCAAGGGTTATTTAAGGAATCTGAACTTAGAACATTTTTATATAAAACTGTGCAAGCAACCATTACATTTGTGTGTCAGTAATCACAGCACATAGTCCTAAAACTAGAACAAAGAGAGCTGACTCCCTTGCAGAAATAATCAAGGGTGTTTCACCAAAAATAGTGCTCCAGAAGATGTAAGATAAATCCTACCCTTGCTCCTGAACGATACTAGGTATTTTAAAAACCCCTAAGTAATGAAACCCCAACCTTTGATTTAACATAAGATGCCACATCTACATTGTGGCAAGATAAATTGCCACATCTATATTGTTAATGACTCTGAAAAGGAGCCTAGAGGAGAATAGCTGTGGTGTCTTATGCTTTTCTCTAACATTCTTTGACATGTGACTGAAAAACCCACCTAAAAAGTTTTACTAATATTTGAAAGCTCTCAGACCACGTTCTGGTATTCAAGCTTTGGCAAAGATATGTGGAATAACACATAACAAAGCGGTCAAGTTGAAGGTTAAGCTCAGACACGTCAATATGTTTTTAGAATATATTAATGGAATTGTTAAGTGGAAAAACCTCCAGCCAAGAAGACACTCAATAGTGATAGTGAAAACTCTTTATGTGTTCAGTCACTGGCTTCAGAGACAAATGGGTTCAGCAGCTGACTCAATGCAAGAAAACAGAACAATGTCGACTAATTTCAGCTACTCATAATCTAGGCTGCAAACGTTAACCTGGCTGTTAACTGGCATGACTGAAATACCTGCGAGCAGCAGAAGTCTTCCTTAGCATGCAGTCTAACAGCTTTCAATGAAATTTAGATATGTATCACTACTCTCCCAATAAACTCTGCATTCCCTGGTGATCTGGGGCAGTTTTCCCCTCTGCCTACCTCTTCCAACTTGCATTAAGTAAGTCAGAATGTGACTCATACTCGTTTAAGACCTTACTTCTATTTACTCTCATTAAAGTCACTTGTCTCACACTCAGAACTGCTCCCTCCCATTTGTCCTCTCCCTGGTGCTTGTGGTTAAACACACCAACTTTTCGTCATGGACTGCTGCAAACTTTCCCTGCACACAACCAACACCAACTCATTTCCCCTTTCCCCTCCCTCTATCACTGCTGACAACCTACTAACTTACACTTGTAGTCTTTATCTCTTTCAGTCCTCCTCTTCCATTCTAACAAATTGTGCCCTGTGTTTCTAAAATCTGCATTTTCTTCTCTATTCCTGCTCCTACAAGTCCACATTTAAACCCAGGTAAATTCTCATATTTCTACCATTGGGATTTTTTTGTTCTTAAGTCTCTTTTTTTTTTCACCCCACATAGTTCATCTCCTGAATTATATCCTACATTTACTTACTGACAATGCATTTTTTGTTCTATTTGAACTGCTTCCCAGTTCCTCCAGCATCACTTCCAAACAAGCCTCCCTGGCTATGAAAGCTGCAGAATTTGGCTCAGTCTCTCATTCATACTTCCTGCATCTGAATCCCATTCTGTGAGCAAGCATCTTCATTTATTCATCCCTCTCTTCCTTGGCACTTCTCAAATGTGAAATGTACCCTGAATCACTACAAACCTTTCTCCAACCTCCAGAGCTGAAATGTATTAACTGTTTGATGCTGCCCATATTCACTAAATAGCCATCCCATTCTTTTTCCCCAGAGATTACTTCTGTGCTCATCTGTTATAATGCAGGTTTAAGGACCCACATTCATCACAAAATTATAATAATTTTAGACATCTGAGTTGCTGAATATATTGGAATAAAAGAGTATTTCTTTCTTGCTCTAGCAAGAGATTTATGCCTTGTTTCAAACAGCTCTCCCAGGCTAACTACAAACTACTGAGACTAGAGACAGAAATCACAAAAAAGTTACAATTATTTTTGTTCTAATCTGATCTCAAGTTCTACAAATAATTGAGACATTTGTTGATGGCACTTGATGCTGCATGCCACCAAGCACAGATTAACATAAAAATGAAACATTTAAAGAAACATTCCTAGACATGACCTAAAAAAAAAGCAACAACAACAAATATGAAGGTAATATCTTTTTCTAACATGCAAATCTGATTTTTATTGAAGTCAGTGTGACAAAACCAGAGAGAATAAGTGTATTTCACAAAAGAACAGCACAATTAACTTCATCTTGCCTTTTTGTGATGATCTTCATGTTGAACTCTGAACTCCCATCTTAAGATCAAATCAGTCATGAGTTTAATAACAAGAATTCAAATAAACTGCAGACTCACAGCAATGATACTACAAAACCTGGAGTCATTACAGGATATTCTGTCTGGGGCTTACACAAGTTCTGCATCCTTACCTGCAGCATCTAAGAATGACAGTCACTGTTCTGTGCTTACAAGGAAACAGCCAGAATGCTCACTAAACTTTTCAGCAACTCATCAAGCACAAAATGGCCTACATGAATAAAACTTGAAGAAAAATTCTTCTTACAGATGTTCCCCATAAATATGGATAATTATCAGTATAAATACTGATAATACACTGATAATTATCAAACAGCTATAGCTCCATAATATGAACTCTTCATGTCAAATATTTCCATTACATTTTTCTTCCTTTAGAAATTAATGGCCAATGTTCTCACTGTGTACTTCTTGTTTAGGTTAAACTAAGATATTCAGTAAACTAAGACTGTGGTGTTGTGAGAATTTATAACAGAAATCAAAACAGTAAAGTAAAATTCAGCTGAAAATAACTATGTCTTATCGCCCAGAAAAGAAACACTAAGAACTGATACTGGGGGAAAATTCCACATTAGCCTGCAAAGTATTTTTTAAGTGTTCCTTTAAACCATGCAGCTGGTTCTGAAAAAGACAAATTAGATAATGGTAAAAAGCAGTTGGTCTTGCATTTAATCACAACATCAACTTGCACAAACCTATGACCTTTTAAACAAAGGACAGAAAAATTATATATACACAGTAAAAGACATGTAGATATGGAACCAAGCTTGGTGCTTCAAAATGGAATTGAAGGACAAATCTATTTTCTTATTCATAGCTACTATCAGAGATAAAAACCTGAAGAATAGAAATACACTGAAAGAGCAAATCAATCAGTAATCACGGATCAAAAATAGTAAAGATAAAAGCAAAGTAAAACAAAATCTCTGGTAACTTAAAAAGGCAATACAAGTCAGAAAGCACCAATTGCATTGTACAGAAGGTGAAAGAAAGATTAATAGACCACATAAACCCAGAAGCAACCTCAGTAAAAATGAAAACAGTGAGAGCGAAAGTGAAAAACAGTTATAGAAAAGTGTAAGACAAAAGGGCCTACTGCTGTAGCACAAACTAAAATATGCATGGGAGTCCATGGACTGAAGAGATTTTCTCTTATTCTATTAGCTTCCAAAATGTAAAACTATCACTCCCTTGGATAACCAATTCAAATGGAAATTATACCTTTCATATTCCTCTATGGATATTACATCCCAGAAAGTTAAAGAAATTTGTGTAGAAATTTGCATAAGAATTTAAATAGGACTTATATCAGAAATTCCTCATCCTACAAAGGGCTGTACCTGGGAATTCTAAACATTTCTTTTTGTTTCCTGCCCATTTCTGTGGCCCAACTACTACAACCTCAGCAGACTGTATATACTGTGCCTTTCCAGAAAAGAATCTTTCAGCTGTGCTTATAAACTTGGATGAAATTATGATTCGAACCTTTGGTTTTTTGATCTATTTTGAGGATGGGAGAGGGGAATAATTGGTACAAACACTGATAATCTTTGAAATAAAAGTCTGTTTTAATTAACAAAGAATTAACTATGTGTTCCTCCTGTGTAACTTGCTAGAAATCAGAGACACAGTCAATGGGAAAAAGTACTATTTTGAAGTGTAGGCAACTGATTCAATATTATAACAGAGGACATTCACACTCCATTCTCTAATGATTTCACTGCCATAATGGTTCTCTGTACAGGATTATCCAAAAAAATATCAAACACTATACAACTTTTTCTTACTCTAGATAAGGTACTGCCTAACAAAACAATTGCATTTTTATTAAAAGTGATAGCTCTTAATGGCAGATGTGAACTCTGCATATCCTGATATTGCCATCCACGGTCATTTACTTTTTTTACTGTGTCTAACAACATTAGGCCAGCATGTATGGGAAATTAAAAATCACATGTTCCTGAATATATAAGTTAATGTATTACCTCTCAAGCTTATAGAGGAAATACGATCACCTCAGTTACAACAGTTTGAACACACAATTATAATGGAAAAGCTTGTTTTATGAGTGGTAAATATCTCCAAGTCCTCTTTTGCATCCAGCTTAAACAAATTGTTCTGCCAACACGCCCAGAAAGAAATATAACTGTGTCTGAAGGCATCTTTTACAGATACCATCTACAAGACGAGCAATGCTAAATAATGATGCTTGCAAATCACATACTGACAGTTTTTATTACAAAACTTAATAAAGCATTTAGTGATATCCAGTAGTACGAGAGCTAAATTTCAAACAACAGCATGCCTCTTTTACAGAGCATTCAGGTGAACAAATTGTTTGCATTACTAAACAGACATCACACACTTTTGTAAAGAGAGGATATAAAACAAGAATACATGGTAAAAAGAATTGTGACTTTCCAAGTATGACATTAAGGAACAGAAGTAGTAAAAATCAGTAATATTCAAATGAGACCGAATACAATCCTTATCAGTACTATCGAGAAATTTGCCCATATATCATTGAATCTTGGATATTTTATCCAAGCTGCTACTACTTCTTCCAGAGTATTGTGCTTCAAAACTGCCACCTCTTCAGTAACAGCTGGTGACCCCTCAGTTATACCCTGAGTTCTTAGGAAATGGGGATTTGTCCACATCTGCCTAAACCATGACTAATAAGCAGCAGAGAGCAAACAGAGAATTGCTCACTTCACCTCCCAACAGCACACACACATCTGACCCCAACAACCCTCAGTATTTCCCAAGCCTGTTGTGAACAGTTACATTCCTGGAAGGGACAGGTCGGTTGGTTTTTATTTAAGAGGCAGTTTAAAGCACACACAAATAAATAAATACATATTATTGCTGGTTTTAAAAGTAACTTACACCTTTACTGAAAGAAAATCATAAAACAGTCTTCATGGATTTAAGTTATTTGCACCCACCTCTTGTGCACATTAATGTTTGAGGCTACAAATAAAGGCTATATATTGTATCCACCCCTAGGCAGCCATTCCAAAGTGCATTTCTGAAAAATAACCTCTAGTAAGGAATAAGCAGCCAGTCAGTTATTTACCTCTAAGGCATGTTTGTGAGATATAAGGTACCTTATGTTGAACCACACACTGTCTTGCTGGCTCTAGAATTGTCATTTCCTAGAAAAGTGTTAGGCAGTCTCTGTTAAATGAGGTAATGCCTTTGGAGCATCTACTGGAAAAGCCTTTGATTCATTTACCAATGAATCAAAAGTACAAACCACAACAGCATATTTATTTTATGCTTTGGGAACAGACAAGGGAATTAATAGCTCGCTCCCAGCCCCTTCCATGCAAAAAATAAGAGTTTGTTCTAATAATAAGTTCATTTTCATGCTGGGTGCTTGTCTAATCTAAGATGATATTAATTGAATCTCTTCAGTCAACTACACTTGCTATACACCAGTTTCCTATCACTACAGCAAAGCATGGATTAAGTGATGACTGTGAAGGGAGTGCATAGCCTGGGGTAAGAAGAAAGATGAGCAGAGATGAATATATTGCTCACTTCAAGTCCTATGCTTATATATTTTTAAAACTAGAAAAGACACTTCTGCAAAAAATGCACCACTAGGAATACTGAAAGAAGGTTTAAATCATTATGGAGTACACAAAAGGGAAAGACTTGTGTGAGGCAAGGGTTGACAAACTAATAAGAAAATTCAGCTACAAGCACCAGAGGCTATTGTTCTCTGTTTTGGGACAGGAAAAGAAATAGATCCACATGAGCAAGGCACAGATTTAAAAAATACTCCTTGGGAAAGTTTGACTTAACACTTTTTACTTTAGATAGAAGCTGGCTGAGAGTGTGCACACAATTCCTCCGTTTGACCCAGCTTACACATAGAATTTGCTGTGACAGAAAATGAGATTTCTTGAAATCATGATGAACATTTTTCCATATGCATGCCACAGGAAAACTATCGGTGCTGGGTTATGCAAAATTCTTGTTAGTGAAAGACTTAAAGAAAAAACCCAACATAAACCCCTAACCCTAATGAAAAAAATCAAATTCCCTTCTTGACAGAGTCATTAGACTAGGTATGCTAAACCTTTTTCAATACTTATTGCAGGCAATTGTTACTACTTCAACAAAAAGAAGAAAGAAATATCTGATAAAAATTTATCCCATCCTGTAGTTAAGCTGCTTCCCAAGGAACCTCTATATTATACAATAGCCTGAAAAGATTATGCCACTTTGAAATACAGCCATTAGCCTACACTAATTAAATGTGCACTTTCTTTAATTTTAATGGCTTCTGTTATTTCACTGTTCATATATATATAAATATACACCTCAATTGCATATTCAATGGCAGCCAAGGGCTTTGGATTTATTAAATTCAACTCTAACATAGGCTTTGCTGTCTATTCTACCAAAACCTTAGCTATCCATTAAAATCATATCCATCCATTCTCAGTCTGTGCAGCAAGAAAGTGCCTGATATGGCCGGTGGTCACAGAGAAGTTAATGACAATTCAGCATAAAGCATATCAAATCTCAGGCTCTCATGTGAATGGCTGGACTCATCTTTCTCTTCTGCCATTGAAACCAGCAGTATAAAACAGATGGTTTGTTCATTCCCTGAGACAGCACTGCTAAAGGGTTTTGGCCAAAGGAATAGAATCGAAGCAAAAAATTCACAGGAAATTTTAATTGATTAAAAGTTTCATATCATTGCAAGAACTGATGATAAATATTTCCTTTCCATTTTTTCACCTTTAGAGGAAAAGATGCACATTTCTTTTCCCCTGAAAATAATCACAAACATTGGTAAGCAACCCCCTTAGGCCTCAAGCCTCTCCTTTTCAGCAAGATGCTGAAAAAAATCAGGAACTAACTTCATCCATCTTTCCCATACAGCCTACAGTAATTCCACTTGTGCCAGACTTCCCCAACATCATTCCTTTCCAAAAGAACAGCATACAGTAGTTTCACAGCTTTAGGCTGCAATTGCCCACAATTCCTAAAATTTATAAATGTGGAAATAGCATCTGCCCCCTCCTTTTTGACCCTGTAACTCAGTAACAGGCTCTTCCTCAGCAAAGCATTTCCAGCCTCTGCTGTATAAACTGTGTTTTGTGATTTACCAGGTACTTAATTGTTGAATGCCTGCTCCATCAGCTGTTGCACTGGCTAACTGAGCACTCTGCAAGGCTGCTTCTGCTCTGCTGCTGCAGCTCAGCGAGCTCCAGAACACCCTGATTACACGCCAGAATTGTACCAAGTTTAAAATAGAAAACCACACAGATGCATCAGGATCTGTTAGTCATTCCCTTAACAGCTCTACCACGCCATTAAGAACTGAAGAATCAAATGTGAATTAACTTATTTTAAGAATTCTTTATCAACATAACAAAAATGATAGTCCTACTGATATCAACCTCCTTTCACATGAGAACTTTGATACTACAGTTCTCTTCTGCATAATGCATTTTTAAACATAATTTTTTTCTCTGTGGAAAAAAACCCATAATTCATTTTAAACCATGTTACCTTATGGCTTATGAAAGATTTCTGTAACATAACTCACCTAAGATTGCTGCTATAGAATAACCTTTGTAAAAATTAATTGATCTTTCCCTAAAGTAATTACTTTTAGCATGTGTTACAGTTAGTTGAATACAGTAATTTTACCTGCCACTTCTCTGAAGTGCAAATATGATGCCTTTTTCCTGAAAAGGAAGCAGCTTCTTTCTCAGTCTTTCAGGTAGGAAGGACAGCTTAGCATTAACATCCTCTAACTGAGAAGCTCCAAGTGAAGATGTTTCCTGAAGAGCATTGGCCATACTGAACCTGAGGGATATGAAAGAGAAAGATGTTGTCTTACTTACAAAAATACAGAATAAAGCTTCATGCAACAATATTGATCACTTCATCTTGAAATAATTAATACCTACACAAGTTCTCTTGAGTTTTGAGAATTCTCTCTGGAAAGTATAAAATTGTGCAGATGCTGGAAGAAGAGTCCTCACCTCACTCTCAATAAAACATTCTTACTATTCCAGGATGAGGAGGTCACCATGTGTCCCTTCCTCTACACTATAAAATAATTATTTAAGCAAATACTCTATTAATGAATGAAAGTTATTTGCCATTCATATCAAGCTTACTCATGGACATTGAAATATAATTCTTTTAGTAAATATTTTTCAGAAGAGTTCTAGGAAAAAGATAGGTTATTTAACCTGATGATGGAACTAATAGTCCTTTAAAATTTTTAATACTAAAAATTAAATCAAAAAAAAAGGGGAAAATAAGTTCACCTCGGGAAAAGTAAAAAAAAAAAAAAAGAAAAAGAAGAAGAAAAAATAAAAGAAAAATCAGTAAGGAAATTGTTGTGGTTTTTTCCTCATGGAAATTAATCTTAAACCAAAGAACTAATCAATACAAATTTTCATAGTGTGCTTAAGATTAAAAATGTGGATTCTTCATTCATTCTTGTTCAAGGAACAGGGTCATAGCAGAAATACTCACTTTTGTTCTCTTTTAACTTCAATAGACTTTAAACAAGCAAAGAAAAGTATATAAATCTCAGTAGCAGTGCACTAACTGAACACAAAGAATAAAACCTTTACATCAAAACATTACCTAATTATTTTGGATTCATAGCCTGTGTAAGGAGCAGGACTACCACAGGAACAAAGAATTCAGCCAAAATAGGCTTCCTGGGCTCTTAGCAGTACCACCAGGTGTGATAGCAAAATTCTGAACTGGGTGCACTCAGATGTTTTGATAGTGACTTATTTCTGAAGCAAAATGGAAGAATACAGACATGATGTGAGGGATGAGCTATTACATTCACAAGAAGGATGTGCTGAGCTCTGTGGTCACTCACATCAAGGACCTGCAGGACTAAGTCACCTGCTTTTTGACACTCAGTGCTTACAAAGGAAGAAAGTCCTGGGAACACTGCAAATGGTTAAAGTAACCAGCATTATAAAGCATGACCAGCAGTTTGCAACAGCTTCCTTCTACTGCCATGGAGTACAGGTGAGGAGGCAGAACAGGCAGATGGATTCAGGTGAAACCATAGGCCATGGTGAAAGAACCACACCTCTGTTCCTAAGGCATTCCTCTTATGAAGCTTTGGCTACAAATCATGATGTGCACTATTCTGATGTGGTGTGGAATCACTGAGCACCCTGCTCTGAATCCCTCACAGATAACACTGTCTTAAAATCAGGGAGATGCAAAGGAAAGGGAAAGAACAGTGGACTAGAGAGCACAGCAAATAAGTTAATGGGAATTTGTCCCATCTGGAGGAAAAACAAAAGGAACTGTCAGTACTGTCGACAACAACGAGGAGAGGGAAAAGGACAGGGAACAGGACCTGTTCTGGAAATCCACTAAGCTGTTGCAGAATTCCAGAAAAATGAGGATTTTGGCGGATCTGTCACTGGCATTGGCAGTCAGGCTAATGACATTCAGGCAGACAGAAAATGAGTAAGTGGTTTTCTTAGTTACAGGATAAATTACAGGCATGTCTATCAGGATACATATCAGGCATTCAGGGGAATGTAAAGAAAATGCTGTGGATGAGCCTCCAGGCAAGTTCCATGACATTCTCATTGTGGAAGAATTGAATGGGGTAACACTGTAACTTCCAGACATTCCTTCCTGGGCCTCTATTACCACTTCTACAAAGAAGGGGTGTTTAACCATAACCATTCTGACATACCATTCTACTGGGCAATGAGGAAAGAAATAGTGAATTTAAAATATTGATCAATACACTGAAGTTAGGACATAAGCATTGTATTGACCATGGCAATTTTGTCCCCCATTTTCATAAGTGGAATCTTTGATATATCTTCACAGAAACAATATTCCTGTATCTTGGGCCTCTGGAACATTCTGCAGCAGATACAGTACTGTGATGAGTACCATGGTCTTTCATGTACGTCCACCACAGAGCTTTGCTTAACAGAGGGTGGAAAGCCCCTGTATGACCAAGAGAAGCATTTCACAGAAAAAAATCATAAAGCTCCAGTAAACACCTGCTTCAGCTCTCAGTTGAGCAAACAAAATGTTTCAACTCTATCTGTTGGGAAAACAATCACAACCACTCCAGTTCTATCACAATATTTTCCACTGAGTACTTTTTTTCATTTTAAAAGTTGATTAAGGTACTTCAAGACGTTGGCAAACAAACAAACACTAGACATTTCTGTAGAGCCGAGCTTCAACAAAAACACTGCAGGATTGGTGGGCCCAACAAACCTGTTCAACATTCAGTTCTGAGATTCACCTCTAAAGAAAATTTGTGACTCATTTTCTGTGATAATTTTCCTTTCTATAAATGCAGAGATAATGATGTACTCCTGATCAGTTCTCTACATAGCTTGTTGTGAGTGACAATATGAGAATGAAATGTTAACATAATTAACTTTCTGTTGAACGAGATCATGACAAGATCCTTTCACTGAAACACTAAATAGGAACCATGCCATTTCAGAAGCATAAATCTGAATTAGAGGAGGCGCAGGAATCACCAGTACATAGCAACACTACCATGAAAACTACTTCTGCAGCAGTCATTAACAAAGTTAGAACTGACTTTTGAGATCTTAGAAAGGAGCAAAACAGAAAGCACTAACTACCAAATATGTACACGTTTTTGTTTAGTTTTCTTCTCTAGGTGAATAATTATATAAATGAATGGTAAATAATTATAGACTGGGTGAATAATTAAAGAACTCCACAAGTGGTGAACAATAACTATTAAAACAACATATACAGTGACTCTGACAGTGGTGGTCATTAATGTTTTGAGACAGAGCATTTATGTACACACTGTAGTAATGTCAAGAAATATAAATAGTCTGTTTTAAAAAACAATTTAGTCAGTGTAGCAGAAGACCAGTTTGTATCTGTTGTTCTACTCATTGCAGATTTAGATGACATAAGGAAAGAGAGTAAGACCAGTGCCTGTATTCTCTAACTACCAGCTTGCTTTTTTTTTTTTCTGTCTCCCTAATGTGCTGTAATACAGATCACACCAACCTTCCCACATCTCCAGATCACAGGTTCTGGAGGTTCATTTTTTTCAGAAAAAATAGACCTGAAAGGTTTTGTGTGGAGACCTAGCTTTTCATTGAGAGACTTCATTCAGCTGCACAAGTTTCATGAGTTAAAAAGACCCAAACTCTGGAGTATTTACTCAAGTGTTTTAAAGGAAATCAAGGATAAAACAGCTGAATTACTAAACCCAGTAACTATTCATCTAATATTGCTTAAGTATCTCACGACTAGATAGCGGTAAATGATCCCAGCTTTTAAGAGCAGGGATGAGGAAGATTCATGGACCTACATCATGATTCATTCATAAGGCATAAAAAAAATCAGTACAAAATTATGAAGTGCAGAACCTGTGAACACCAGGATAAATGCATTTATTTGGTGGGAGTCACCACGTGTTTTGTAAAGGTGATTCCCATTTTTCCAATCTGATGAAGTTTTTTTTGAAAGGGCTCTACAACAATGTACCTATAAACTACTTGATACAGTGCAATTCTCATTATTTTTCAAAACTGAATTGAAACAGAACAAATTTCATAACATATTTGTACAGTAACTATAATTTCCAGGAAAACTTTTGAGAAAGTCTCTCAAACTTTCAACTGAGCTGCCACGTAAAAAAATTACACTGAAACTTTTTTTTTAATTCAAGCAAGCAGAGAGTTCAAACATGAGAGAAACAACATCAGCAGTATTTCCAAGTAATCTGCTCCAACTTCTATAATGTTCAATCAATCATAAATGATCTAGAAAAGTAAGTAGCTACTGAGGGATAAGGGCAATGCAAATAATAGTAAAATAAAATACAATTTGAAAAAACCCAACCTTGAATTTCTTTCTAATCACTGCTTCCACTATACTGCATTTCATTATAGGCCCTTATCCTTCCAAAGGTAGCAACTGAGACCCATCTTGTTGAGGATCTTACCCCTGGGGCTGTTTCTTTATTGAAAAGTTGGGTGCAAGACTGATGATAAGTTCAAGGACTACTTTAAGTTTTCCAATAGCTATTTGTCAACACAAGCTGATTACATAATATAAACCCACTGCTTATTTTTACAGGCCACTAAGTATAGCCTTTTAATGCAGCTCAGCAGCAGATGCCTAAGACAAATGAGTCTTTCCACTAAGAGTTTTGCTTCATAAATTTCCTCTTGATGGCCTTAACTGCTCCATGACTGTATGTTCAATAAAACTTAATAGGGAATTCAAGCCTCTAAGAACATCTTGCTTGATTGATTAATCAATATTTCACAGAATCACAGAAGTTTTTGCATTGGAAGGGACCTCGGGAGATTATCCCATACAACCAGCCTACCTAGGCAGGGTCACCTGGAGCAGGTGGTACAGGCACACATCCAGGTGGCTTTGGAATGTCTCCAGAGAGGAAGAAGCCACGACCTGGGCAGCGGTTCCAGTACTCTGACATCTTTGTAAAGACGTTCTCCTTCATGTTGAAGTGGAACTTGTATTTTACTTTATGGCCATTACTCCTCACCCTGTCACTGGGCACTAATGAAAACAGTCTGGCACCATCCTCTTGGCACCTGCCTTGGAGATATTAGTGTGCATTAATGAGATCCGCTCTCAGACCTCTCTTCTCCAGACTAAACAGGCCCAGCTCCCACAGTCTCTCCTCATAAGAGAGATGCTCCAGACCTCTCATCACCTTTGTGGCCTCTGATGGACCCTCTCCAGTAACTCCTTGTCTTTTTTGCACTGAGGAGCCCCCAGTGGGATAATAAAGAATTTAAAATCTACCCATCAGAATGCAGCGTTTTAAAGAACACTACAAGAGAAAGCAATCAGACGGAGCAAAGGACATCACACAGTTCTTCAGCACAGAACAGTTTTTCCAGGGGCCGCTGCACCGCGCTCGAGGGAAGCGCACACCTCAAAACCTGCCTGGGGGCAAGTCTTTTATTTTACTTACGCAAGTCCCTACAGCTGCAATCACAGAAGTACCTGAGCGCACGATGCGATGAGACAGTAGCAGCAACAGCAAGAAGTGAAACTTGTCACAAACACGGGCTGGGGACGAACAGGAGGCACCTGGCACCTCGCTCCCGGCTGGCGACCAACCCCGACCGCGTCCCACCCCGGGAACCCCCTCACGGCCGCGGGCTCCGCGCTCGAACGGCCGCCGGGAAGTGACGCATGACCAGGGGTCACGGAAGGGAAGCGCTTTCGGGCCCGGGAACCGCTCTTTCCTTATTTTTTTCTGTCCTCGCTGTCCTTCTCCCCCCAGGAGCGAGTTAAAAATCATCTTCCCGCCCGGCCGTGCCTGGTACCGGCCTCTACTCCGCTGGAGTAGCAGACTGAGGAGGGGCGGGAAGGAGGAAGCAGGCTGGGAACGGAGGGAGGCGAGGATGGCGCTAAGGGCCGGGCTGGAAGGGGCAGTGCCATCGGCCCTCGGGCTTGGGAAGACCTGTGAAAGCCAGAGCGAGGAGACGGGAGGCCGAGAGGCTGCGCGGGCAAGCCCCGACTACAGCTCCCAGCCTGCCTCGCCAGGGTGCGGGCGCCGTGCGGCTGCGGGAGCGCTGGCGCGGGCACCCAGTGGAGCCGGGGCACTGCTGCTCGGGATACACCACAAGCCCGGGATCAGGAGAGCGGCTCAGGCGCGGGTGAACAGAGAACGGCCGGGGCAGGGATCGAAGGCCGCTGAAACCCCGCACTGCCACTGCCGCGGAATCGCTCCGTGCGCCCGCGGCCATGGGCTGCACGCAGCGGGCGGGTCTTGCGGTGCCGGTGCGCCGCTCTAACTGGTGCTCACGGCTGTCTGTCAATGCGGCCTCGCCCTCCGATTGGCCGTCGCCTTCCGGGCGGGCTCGTCTTCGCGTAAGCGCCGAGCGGCACCACTCCGCGGCAGCGCCGGGGGGAGGGTGCCGCAACGCTAATTGGTCCATACGGCCGTCCATCATTAGCGTTCGGAGCAGCCATTGGTGGCCGCTGTCCGGGGGGTGGGGCCTCTCTCCCCGCCGCGGCAGCAGCAGGAGGAACCCGGGCGGCGCTCAGCGCTGGGTTCGGCGCCCCTCGTGTGTGAGGAGCCGCCGCCCGCCGGTCGCGGTGTCCCGGGAAGGAGTCCGGGTACGAGCCCGGGAAGGAGCGCTCCGCCGCGGTGAGGAGCCCGGGACGCCGCTGGGGAAAGTGCTCCTGCGGGCGGGGGTCGTAGTGCGCTGAGGGAGGAGGGGGGCCGCGCCCGCAGTGCGCAGAGCAGGGGCAGCGCTGAGGGAGGGGGGGCGCGGCCGCGGGGCCGGTGGGTCCAGCCCGGCCGGGGGTCGCGGTCCGGCGGGGTGAGCCCGGCCCTTCCCCTTCCCTAATATAGGCAGGGCTGGCCGGAGCGGGACGCAGGGCTGTTCATCTATTATGTATTCATTTTTTAAAAATTTCTGCCGCATGTTGGATAATTCTGCATGTGGGTATATCTACCATATTATAATATAAAGTGTAAGTAGTCTCGAGAGCGAACTACGTCACGGCCTGGTTTTTACCATCTCTTTTTAAAACGTTTTTAAATGAGTTTTCAGCACCGAAGAGGGGTTTCACTTTAGGAGGAAGACGGAACGAGATAGAAAAAGAAGTGAGGAATAGCTGTTTCTTACATGGGGGTATAAGAATTATTCAGATTATTCACGTGAAGAGATTTGCACACATCCTGCGTGTTGGTGGATTTGTGTGATGTCCGTAGAAAGCTGGATTAGGAAGGTGATGGAAAAAAACCAAAAACAGTGGTGCACACTTTGCTTAGGGTGCATTGGCAGATAGTACAATCTGCCATAGTGTTTGCTATCTTGGAGTGGTTTTGCTAATAGTCTTTATTTTAAATTTTGGTGCCCCTTTCTTATTAACCTGAAACCGAAGGGATCTTGTGTGCCTAAAGCAGAATAGGGAGTGTGTTGGGTTTTTTCTCTTGCACTGGCTTTTTTGCATTGAGGCATTAACCTGCAGTTTTTAATGGGGTTGCTTTCTCATGTCTTGTCTTCCACAGGGAGTAATGCATTTGAGACGTGCTTTTTGCCAGAATGTTAAGCAGCAATCTTACAGGACAGTATGTCTTGTGAATGTTAGATTAGGAATATGTATTTACTGTTGAAGTGAAAGGCAAAATGAAGTTCTAATTGTATTTCAAAATGTTTTGTTCAAAGAATTTGCTATTCAAGAGAAAGAAATGGCAATGGAAACACATTTTCTTTGACAGTTTTCCATTGGCTAATATTTCTTATTTGTCCTCCATGCAGCTAATATTAAGCCTTTGTTTTACAGTAAGTACTGTGATGTCAAGGGTTTCAGTATTTTGTAGAAATGAAGTAACTTTTTGCTTGTACTCCTCAATTTACAGGAGTCCCAATGGCAAAGATGATGTTAAGACTTGTGTCCTTTTAAATCTTGGAAGATTAAAAATGTAGTACTTGTAACTGCACTGTTTGGCCACTCTTTACTTTACAAAGCTGTAAATTGCTATCAACTAGTACTTTTCTGAGAGTAAAAATAGATTTGATACCAGTAATTTTGAGGGGTGTGAAGTGTACTGGGTTAGGTTTGTTAGCAATGTTCCAGAAACTATTTGTTAAAGATTTGGGAAGGGTCAGTCACTAAATCTGTTGGACTGGTTGTCTGCTTCTATTTTAATTGTTTATGTTAAGAGTAATAAAGGAAAAGTTGAGGAGACTGGTACTACTACTTTGCTCTTTCTCATCTTAAACATAATTCTCCCTATGCCTTTTTTCTTCTTTTAACTTAGGTTAAGTTTTTGACTTTCATTTCTTGTCATATTTCAGTATATTTGCCTTACACCATGGTCTTTATTTTGTATTACTTTGAGTCTGTCCGTGCATCAAACCAGCTGAATGGTTTAAGTCAAGTGCTCTAGGCTCAGCTCTGGGTACCAGCCAAATGCCATGGTTTTGGGGTTTCCTCAGTTAAAAGGTGCTGCCAGTTTGCTACAGTGGCCTCTGTTAATTCAAGTTCGTGTCTTTGTATCCTCACTTTCACATTACTACTTCTCCCCAGGGTTAATTTTACTAAGACATGTAGCACCACATATTTTTAAAGATCTTTAAGTTTCAAAGTGCTGCATTCCAGTCTTCTAAAAGTAGCTGATACAGTTGCATTTTTTGGACACTTTGGGGAAAATCGGGTTTTTGACACCGTGTTCTCTAAGAGTGAGTTGTCAGGTAATGGAGCAACGTGAACTTTGAATTGGCTATAAGGTGGCATATAGTCCATCTTATAAAAATCTTTCAGTATATATTGACAGCATGGTTCAGTCATGGTGAGCTATACAACTCTATGCTCTAACTTTTACTGCCTGGATAAAAATATGACCCACCTTGGATGTCCTGATGAGTTGAAGTGATTTCGATCTGAAATTTTTGAGCGTACTAGAATTCTCATTGCAAAGATACGACGGGAATTAAGCAGCAGCCAGTAAGTACGAAGTGCTGTAATTCATGGGTGTGACAGCTGATGAGCTGGAGTGGGAGAATATCCGGTAATCCTGGCATCACTGGGCTGAAGGACTGCAGAGGTGTTGAGCCCAGTCAGGCTTTTTGTTTTCCCGTGCCCATCCCGCCTAGGCATGGCCAGCTAGGAATTACCTAGGGGCTTTTCTTAAACGCTGCATTCTACATTGAACCTTTTAGTGATGGAAAGAGGAGTCCTTTGGCAGTGAAGACCTGAATAATAAGGTCATCCACACCGTATTATTTAGGCAAGAAGAATCAATGTGAGTGCCTTAATGTGGTGCTTTCTCTGGCTAATAGGTAGCATCTATGGGAGCCCGTTAAAGTTGGAGTTATGTGGTTCTTTGTGAATCCTCCTTGACTTTTCTTTGAGGTGATGGAGGAATGTGCTGCATAACAATATCAGGACATTTTGGAAAGTGGTGTTGGAAAGCTCTGTTTCTATGAGATGATAAGTCAGCAACAGATTATGATTAAATATTGTTGGGGAATCGGCACTTTGGGCCTGCCCATAATCTTATTTTGTTTTCATAACTTGTTGAAGGAATGTTTTAGAGGAAATAATGTCTGGAAACAGATTTATGAAGGGCAGCAGCCTTAATTACAGAACAGCCTGCACTGCTACTCTTGTGCATAAGTTAGTCTCCTGCAGTTTAATGTATGTATTATGTATGAATCCTGTCAACGTGTCATTTTATGATATGCACTTTTCTCCAATATATAGAATTAAGTTTCCAAGAATATTTGGTTATTGTATGTCTGGATCCAGGCTGCTGTAGCAAAGTGTAGATTTGAGATGGCTGCGGGATGCTTATTCCAGAGTTTCTTTTCTACTCTTTATCTTGGATCTCTGTAAGGAAATGGGGCATTACCTCTTAGCTGGCATTGGTTTCTGCATAAACAATTATATACTACATTGTCTGTCTGTCTTTTTTCATCTGCTACCAAATTTTTGTTCTTTACTCTCCTTTCCCAGCAATTCTTATTATTCTTTAATCTGTAACTTGAATTTGTGTATAAAATGGAATTCTGTCCTGTGTTTATTTTATACTCTTAACTTCTCTGCCCCCTCCTCAGGTTTGTTAGTAAGTCTGTACTGCCATGTATGAAAGGTCTTTGTCCAATTTTGTATAGAATGGTCTGAAGGCTGAAGCTTGTCAGGACAAATGTCATAAATACCTTAAAAGCTGTGACTAAATAGTTACTCCTTCATTTTTAAAGCATAGTTTTGGATGACTTGCATCTCTGAGTCAAAAAAATAACCTCTAAAAGGCATAAATGTAAAAGATGTCATCTCTGGATTTGGTTTAGCAAAAATCCAGTACTGGATTTTGTGTTTTTTCTAGAAAATGTTCTGTGCAATTGGTGAGCAGTTAACCTATTACAGTTGTCCTAAGAATTGTTCCCAGCCAAGTGAGGTGTGATAGGTTGCTGTAGGTATCCAACTAAACCATTTTAATTTATGTTAAGTGAAGCAAGACATAAATAGATGCAGTCCTTGCAATACCTGCTGCTGTGAAAGAGGCCATCGTGGTGCCATATCCTTGGCTTTTTGTTCCTGCCCTCTGCCACCTCCTCTGCTCTGTTTAATGAGCTGTTACTGGGAGCACTTTCCGAACTTTTAGCTGTGTAAGATGTAGGTCTCCTATTTTATCAAATTGAAACATCTATTGGGAGACTTGGAGGAGCAGTTTAACAGGCAGATGGAGGAAATGGTGACTGGAAGTGAGATCAGTGACTCTTTAGTGCAGCTGAATCTGGAAAAGGCTGTTGGTGTGCAGCTGGTGAGTGAAGTTTGAACTACTTCGAGTGCTTCTGCCAACAGCAGATTGAGGAGTGTTCTCACAGTCCTTTCTCCTGTCAGAGCTTTGGGCATCAAAACCTCCTGCTGGTGCTGAGAAGCTGGGAGCAGTTGCATCATTGACCAATGCTGGATCCACAGGCAGTTTTCCATCTGTTTTTATATTCTAAGTGAACTCGGAAGAATTTGGTTTGTTCTTGGGGAGATACAGCAGGAGTTTTGAGAGGCATTGAAAAATTGCTGGAATGGATCAAATGTTCATTTTTTAGTAGCAAAATGAATAAATCAGTTTGTGGGGAAGCCTTGTCCATGTTATCACAGCAAGATTTGAAGCATTTCAACAGAAGGTACAGAAAAAAGCCTTTTTCCTTTAAAGCATTGTTAATCTCTCAGCCTTTTGGATGAAGAGCTCCATTTCAGGTTCAATGTGCTCTGGAGGTGTTCAAAAAGACTGCAGCTTGCTGCTACAATTAGAATAATTTTCTCCCTTTCTTTTGTAATCCATTAAATCTATTCCATAATTTAAATCAAGATCTGAGCCCTCACCAGTTTCTGTCTTGCCTCAGAAGTAGTGGGATTGGTTAGCAAAGCTACACACATTGGCAGTACTTAGACTAAAAATAAAGCCTGGTTTGCCTTTTCGGTTGATGGGTCCTTATCCTTCTTAGACTAGGGAAGCCAGACTATTCCTGAACAAGAACTTTTTCCTAATGGCTTTCCAAGGGAAACTGAATATTTTCCTTGTGTTAGTGAGCGCTGCATTTACTTTCGTGGTAAAATAACAATTAGATACTCAGAGTATCTGCTCTGAGTATCTAATTGTCATTTTAGATAGTATCTAAAAATACTATCTGCTGATAGTATTTTTACTGTTAGAATTGACTGTAATGAGCCCTTAATTTTCACTCGTAATGAAGATTACAAATCATTAGTCTCTTAGTTTAGGTGTTGTGGTTTCTTCTTTGTTTTAAGCACATCAAAGTGATCTTTAATGTATTTTCATTGCACTTAATCTCTAAAAAGGCCGCTAGCTGTGTGTTTGGTTGCACATTGCATTATTGTCATGGAAAAATAAACTGCTCTTTCAAAGGTTTAAAGTTATACCACAAAGCAGTGCCAGTATTGCTCTGAGATGTCATCCTTGTGGTATGGATTAGAGGAGGAAAAGGACTCCCAGTACTTGGAAAGCTGTTAGGTGACTTTATGGAAGCTGGTGTAGGAATGCTACTGCAGTCTGGTTAGACTTGTGGTCTGACAAAAAGATATGAATCTTGCACACAAACTATTGTGTTAACTTATAAAAATGTTATGATTTTCATCCTATTATTTCATGTGGGAATGTTTTGTTTCCCTCTAGTTTCAAATATTGACTTCTGGAGAGGAACACCTGTTTTTATGTGGACATTCTTGTTACTGGGAGAGGCAACTGAATCCAGATTGACCTTACCTAGAAGAATAAATAATACCATGTTTTGAGGAAGATTTCTGAGCTTCAAATGGTACCATTAGACTAAATTCTTAAAACAATAATATGAAAAGAATAAATGATGTTACTGGGCTAGCTCAGTTAATACAATGTATAATATTCCAACAGTTGGCTGTTCATCATTCACCATGATGACATCCCATTAGTTGCTACGTAATCTTGTATTTCCTGACACTGCAAAGTTTGAATTGAAAAGCACAAAGAGCAGTAGTCCTTATTAAGACTTGCATATCAAAATAGTAGTGGAATCTGTCCCAACTCAGAACACAATCAACTTTTTATCTGGCCTTTTCTGTTGAAATACTGGACAGTGTTAGAAACTGGGTTTATGTCTCTCTTTGTTGGCCCATAGCAGTGTCAAGGCTTAAAATGGTAATGTTCCATAAAAATCAAGAAATATAGGTGTGTAGGTATTCTTTCAGTAATTCTTTTTCTTGTCCTGATTTCCAGTATGCAATGAAATATAGACTACTTCTAAGCAACAAGCAGTTTAGCCCATTTTTAACATGTGGAATAATTGGGGATGGGAAACCTTGAGAAGATTTTTCAGCTCTGGTCAGACAATGTGTAAATTCAGGCATGGTTTAGGTCAGTGGTGACAATTCTAAAGCCTGTTGCTTGACTAAGATCACAGGGATCTGATGGGGTTCTTAGCTGTCCATCTAAATACTTGGTGTCTGCACGCTCCAGAAAGGCAGCAGAGTGTCCTGCAGGTCTGTGTCACGCCTGCCCAGGCTGGGGATGTGTAACTGATGGACTGACTGCTCTTGGTACGAGCAGTAAGAAAGTCCTGGTGTATGACGTGAACAGGCTCAGCTTTAATCCTGCTCATGACTTATTAACCTTGGGACTCTGCACTATCAGGAGTTGTTTTCTATATCCTTATTTTATTCATGTCTGCATATGCTGCAGTTACCTGGTTATAATGGCAGTGACTCTAAAACTTTTGAACTGTGTGTGAGATACATAGACTAGATGTAGGCATGGCTTCTGTAAGGAAGATGGATTCTCATGTATATTTGATGTTATAAGACAGACTCCTGTATAAAACGTGGGAGGACATAAAATTGATTTTAAATTATTCTTTGAAATCTTTAGAAATAAAATACAAGTTAGTGGACTTTTTTTCAGTTTTTTTCAATTTTAAGGAAAAATTCTTGATCCTAAGGCTTTTGAAAGTAAAATCTGATGAGCAAAAATATTCCAATTGGTTCCCACTGAATCTAGGCCACCCAGGTACCTTGGTATTAAATAGCAGTAATATAATGGAATGTTTGGGGAAAGGATGCAACTCAATGCACTGTCCACTGCCTGAGTGTGCCTGAAGACTGAAAGGAGAGACTCTGGGTCATTTGGTCCAGTCCTTCTTCTTACAGGAAATAATGCTTTCATAACTGTGTCAAACTTTATCTTAATGTTAATTAAATTGCTAGTTATCTTCTTGCATGCTGAACAGCAGTTGTAAAATCTGGTTCTGATATCTACTGGCCTCCAGCCTGGCTGACTGTGGAAAACTTACAGACACATGGGTTTGTGGCAAAGTTTTCCTCTAGATTAAGAAGCTCTTCTACCCATCTGTTATCTACTGCAGCCACATGAAATTAAGTTTTCCATACAAGTTTTTATCAGTGCAAATACCATTTTCCATATACGGCCTTACCAGGGCTTTATTGGAATGGCACTTCTGTAGCTTTTCTGAGAATAAAGTGAGTGGTAGTTACATCTTTAAAATTTGAATTTTGTTAATCTTCATTGTCTCTGCTTTATCAGTTTCCTCAATAATACTACATGTAATTCAAATAGATTAGGCCTACTCCATTTATTTTTCCTAGGAATTATTACTTTATTAAGTAGACCTATTTGGCACAATCTCTGCTGCAATGTTTTTCTGTCAACTCATTTTCCATTGACTTTGGTGCCTTTAATGCATTCTTTCCTTTAAAATTTATATTGAAGTCAGGCATACAGTTATTTTTCCTAATATTTAGTTCTGTGCTTTTTATTCCAACATCAAATGATACCAGTATGTATTTTGTACTGTTGAAAACAAATCCACGTCTTTGGGACTTGTGATCTGATTGGTGTCTTCTATTTTTCTGTAGTTAGCACTTACTTTCTGAATCTTATTTTTCCTTTGAACCTACTCTTTCAAATTCAGTTTCAGATGTGCTGTAGTGGTTTTCTGGTGTACTTGTTCTTTTTCTGTTTATATGGATAATTAACCTTTTGTTAGAAAGTTCTGACTCAGACTGGTAACTTCTGTTTCTGACTTCCAAGGCTTACCTTTTGGTTGGTCAGTGTATTTGGGAGTGGATTTTATTTTTGGTTTTGTCTGTTTCTGAGTCGTTGTTTGGTTGTTGTGGGTTTTTTTTTTTCCTTCCTCTGCATTTATTCTTCCAGCTAAATTTGTGGTTATTCATATTAAAGGGCTTTCTTCCCTTCCCAGTCTCTTTTCCCTGTGCCTTAGGGAGATAAAGTTCTGTAGGTATTGTACAGATGATTCCTTACACACATAACATTGTTAAATGCTACCTAATATATATGAAAACATGTCAATAAATTCTAATATAACTGTGTGTTGTATATCTTTATAAGGAAATGATATGTCAAGGACAGCCTGATTATCCTCAATCCCTGGATTGCTGTAGCCTAAGACTATGTCAAAGTCCCTGTCCTGAATTGCCTTAAAGCCTTTTGGTCAGAGAAATGCAGGCTTCTAATAATTATTAATAAATATTCTATTAATTATTAATAATACTTTGCTTAAATATTCTGACTACATTCATAAGATTCTTGTTCAGTAGTAGAGCAGTGTTAAAATTTGCTGTTTCTTTAAACCATCTCCTTTCCTTGCCCTATCTTTGGTCCCACAAAGAAAGGCTGTAGCCCTGAGCTTCTGGTCTGCTCACGCTTCCAGAACATGTTAGGCAAACCATAATACAGGTTGTAAACGAACACCCTTTACATGTGAAAAATCAGATTTCCAGAAAGATTTTCTTTCCTGTTCTTTTAAGCTTTCAAAACCTCTCTTCCCCCAGAATTGGGTGTTAGTGCCTGTGTTCAGCTCGGGAACAGTGCATCTGGAATTTCCATTTTGAGGGTGGATATTTTTCTCTTGTCAAATTTGCACTTGCTAGGACATGTAGCCTTTGAAGTATTTTTGAAGAAAACAATGGTGCTTATTTTTTAATTTCCTCATGCCTTTATACTTGTGTAAAAACCAGTTTTCCAGAAAGCTTCTCAAAGAAATTCACTAAGTTCTAATACACTGCATTAGTTTCTCATCTAAAGTTTGAGACAGAAAATTCCTCAAGAATATAAATTTAGTGGTGGCAGTATTTGTCCTATGTTTATACTTTTTTTAAATTAAAAGAAAAAAATCCACCATACTGTAAAACAAATCTTTAATAAGTTTTTTTCTTGCTGCTTCCCCCCCCCCCCTCCCTCCAAGGAGAGATACAGTATTTGGTTCAGGTAAGTTTCTTGTTTCAGTGACCACACCATGAGAAAGGAGCCTGTGCCATCACAACAATTGGTACTTAGTGTAAATGTTAGCATTGCTTGCTTGACTGACCATCCTGCTGCTTAAGAAGATGAAATATCTTTGCAAGGCATGAGTTCCATGGTAGCAGAATGTGATGCTGCCTGTTTTTTTCAATTGAGGAAAGGAGGAATCAGTTCTCTGTCTCCCATTTGCCTGGGTCCAGGCAATTAAGCTGCTGATCTGATGATGATGATGAGCTTTCAGAAGTGTTCATAAGGAAGTAGCAAGATGCTTATTTTACTCTACTTTGCCTTGTTGCCAGGATCCTCAGTTTTGAGATCTAAGATCATGCTTAAGCAGCTGTTCCATGAGGCATCATGTTAGTGAGGCGATTGTGTTCTTACGTCCCTCTGACCAGAAAGTGGAACAAAGGAATTTACAGAATTCAACTGCAATGCAGGGAACTGCTCAGCCCTGGTTGTTAAATCTGTGTAGTCTGAAGCTGCTGGAGAGGACAGAAGCTCATTTATAAACAATGCGGGAAGACTGGCTGTAAGAATCTAATACTTTAATCTTCTGTGAGTTAGTCTGTCTCCACTGGACATTCTTCTGGAATCACTTTAGCTATAACCTCATTCAAGAAGCTTTGCTGACATGGAAGACTTTGCTGGTAAAACTTGACCAGGTGTTAAACTGTGAAATCTTACTGGATGAACTTCAGTTTAAAACCTCGTTCTGGATGTCTGTGGGGTGTTCAGGCCTATACAGCTGTCACACATGATGACAACACAATTTAATGTGTGGATTGTTCCACGGCTTGTCCTCAAATTAATGCACATTAGTTTGAAATCAGATAAACTGAAACAATTTCATACAGTAAATAATAGAATCCTGGAATTGTTTAGGTTGGATGTAAGATCATAAAGACCCCCCCCTTCCCTCAGCACTGCCAAGTCCACCACTAAACCATAGCCCCAAGTGCCACATCTGCACATCTTTTAAATCTTTCCAGAGATCATGTCTCTGTCACTTCCCCAGGAAGCCTGTTCCAGTGCTTGACACTTTCCATGAAGAAATTTTTCCTAGTGTCTGTCCTAAACCTTCCCAGCAGCTTGAAGCCATTTTCTCTTGTTCTGATTCTTGTTACTTGGGAGAAGAGACTGACCCCTACCATACCACAGCTTTCTGTTAGGGAGTTATAGGGTGATGAGGCCTCTCCTGAGCCTCCTCTCCAGGCTGAACACCCCCAGCTCCCTCAGCCACTGCTCACAGGACTTGTGCTCCAGACCCTTCCCAGCTCTGTTCCTTCTTTGGGCACACACCAACGCCTTGATGTCTTCCTTGTGAGTGGCTTAATGGAGAATTAAGAGTATTTATCAATCAAATATAAGCAAAGAATTAGATTAGACATATTTTACTGTGTTTTGGAAAGTTTTTCTGATAATGATAGCTATTTGTAAAAGAGCTCTATAGTTTATTAATGAACATTCACATACAGCTATTTTGTGGCATGTGAATTTATGTCTCAATACATAGACTCTGGTAATCTCTGAAAACTGGGAACTTTGCTGAAAATAACTACAAATCGTACTATTTTATTTTAAAACAGAGACCTTCAAAAAAAACCCTTAAAAGTAGACCAGGTTTGTGATTTTTGCATATATTACAGTGTCTTAGGGAACTCACAGGGAGAAACAGTTCAGTCTTAGAATAAGTTAAAGTAGTTATTTTCTGTCATATTCAGCAAAACAATAATGTTACAGCTGGCCTTGTCCAGATACTCCAGCCTTTGCTGACCAGCTGATCAGAAACTTGGAAAGCCAGGGGATGGAATTTGTTAGTAGTAGTTAGTAATACAGTGACTTAGCAGAGTTGAAGGTTATAAATTAACAACAATTTTGCCAGATCTTGCTGCCATTGCTTTTCAAGTGAAGACTCTAGACTGCCCATAAGGCTTCTTCCTGTAACATTTTACATCTGGCAAAATTCCTGCTATGGATGTGCCTGATGGATAAAGCATGTCCAGTTCTCTTCTGTTAGTCTAATCCTTACTTCATAATTGCCAGCATTTGTTCCTGTCCCTCTGGAATTATTGAATCTGTGCAAGGAGAACCTTGGGTAGAAATTTAGATTTCTAAGCTTTGACTTAGAAAAACTGGTTTTTTTTACATTGTGTATTTTATGCAAAATAACTGCTTTTGCTTCTTTATGCTGGAGGTGTGAGACTAGTGATCTTGCCTTACATATCATGGTAAAAGCAAAAAAGAGATACATGTCTAGAATGCTAATAAATATTCTAGACAAGGGTTTTCCATTTGTGCTGGTGGAATAAGGCTATTGCTTTTCAAAATCTCACTGTTCTGGATTGTGTATAAATAATTTAGTCAGGAATCGAAGATCTTTGTATATTGCCACCTGCTCGTTATTCAGAAATTCTTGTAACAGTCTGCTGTTGCCCTAGCAACATTCTGAAAATTAGTGTTGCATCTATGAAAAAGCTTTTGTTTATCTAGCAAAGCCCACTATCCAACCTGTGTTGTTGCAGGCTGCATCTCAAGTGACAACTCCAGGTCCCAGCCCTAACTGTTTAAAAAATAATTATTTCCTTTTATGTGACATTAATTGAAAATTATTGTCTTCTCTTTTTTTTCTTTTTCCTAGCTAGTCATAGATAATTAAATATGATGCTGATTTTGTTTCAAGTCCCTTTAGGGTCTGATGATGCCATTGTATCATCTGAGTAGAGATGTTTGGCTGTACAGATATGCAAGAAAGTGAAAAATCACATGTTGACTTCTAGTGTTCTTAGGAGCTACACTCTCTCTCTCTCTCCTCCCATCTCTCTCCTCTCTTTCTCCTTCCCCCTGCTGAATTCTGCATTAAAAGTCAGATCTTGTTTAACCTTAAGCACTTTGGGATTTAAAAAGATGGTGCTTATGAAGTTGACATTAGCCAAATTTGGGGCAGGACTAAAAGTGTAAGGGTGGTGTTAAACTTCTTGAAAGTGCTAATGCCACAGCTAACACAAGTCTCAAGTGCAGCACTTACTGCTTTAGGTTTATCATATTTATCTCAGAAGATTTACTTTTAGAACCAAATTGAGGAGGAAGACTGATAAAAATGGGTTTCATTTTTCCCAGAGACAAAAATTAATTGAAAAACAACATTAAAAATACTCTTCTTTCCAAATCCCCTCTGTTCTCTTGAAGCAAGGGAAAAGCTCCCCTTTGTTCCATGTGTGCAGATCCTGCTTCCCTGATGCACTGCTGCTTGTTTGGTTCAACTCTGCAGTTACTCTCATTCCCTCCCATGTGGGTGGAAGGTAAGACATACCTGCTCTGAAAAAATCTGCCTTATTTCCTATCTCTTGACCTGTTGATTTTCAGAGTTCCAGAGAGTAATAAAGACTTCTGGTAAATTGGCTAGCTGTAGTCCAACTCCACTTGAAAAATACAGATTTGTTGAGACCTCACATCTCCCTTGGTGTTTAAACCAGTGTGTTCCTTAGTCTTTTGCCTCTGAGCTGTTTGAGGATTGGAATTGATAAATGGATTAAACTGAATTGCTCACCATGATTTAAGTTGAAGTCTCCTCTCCTCTTTTCTTGCTTTTAAGCACCTGGCACTGAAGCCCTGTTCCCATGCTCTAATTGTTTAGAATTTTTGGGATGATAACACAATTTGTTGTGCTACCCAAACATAGAATTTTGTAAACATGAGTGAAGTCTTATTGTTTGGGTTTTTGTTATTTTGGGGGTAGACTTTATTATTTGGGAACTTGTATTTCAGCTGTCCCTTTGCAGAAAATAACCCTAGTTTAGTATAAACAGGTTCTCATTTTAGTGTTCACAAAACTACTGGTCATTGTTTTCTGGGATAGACAGACCCTTTTCTTTTTTTGGTTGCTTGATAGTGTCTGTACCAGAAACAGAGTTGATTTCACACCCCCTCAACATTCCCATCCCCTGCCAAGTGTGACAGAGCCATAGGAATTGCTCATGGGTTTTGGACAACATGGCTTCAAAATCAGTATATTCCAAAGGAGTATTTGCATACCCTGAACCTTATGAAGACCATAGGGGAAAAAATATTGGGAGAAAAGTGGAAAAAATATATCCAGTGAGACAACACAAGTTTGTTCTGACTGTTGCTTCTAAGGCAGATCCTGTGGTATTAAAGAATTCCTGTTGAGCATGTGGGACCTACATATGCCTGGCCCACTATGTCAGTCCATTTATGGGATCACTTATGGAGAAGCTCAGAGGAAAATTTTCAGGGGTATTATTTTGTGTTCAAACAATTGCTTTTACATTAAAGAACCAAAACACAATGAACCTCATGTGTGTGAAAGGATATTACAGCTTTTGCTTTCAGACAGTGAGGATGACCTTAAACTCCAACCTGTGAGTAGCTTCATTTACTGCTTATCTAATGCCTGGCATTTAGATGAGACTGTCTAAAACAGAAGGTCTAGAACAGTCTGAATTTAAACTGCAGTTCAGGAAAAAGTTAATATCAAGATATGAATGCAAAACCAGACATGGTGTGTTCGTTGCGTGTGCATGAATTTATCATCTTGAGACTAAACTTACAATCCCTTCATTTCCTTTTACTTTTGTTAACAGCACAGTAAGTTAGATTGTAGAGAAAATGTGAAGATTCTTGAAAGGGTTATACACCCAGTTTTTAGAAGTAAGAGTCAATGAGAACACTTAGTAATAGGAACAAGTTAGGGTAGAAGGACAGAAGTTACAGTGATAATACCAAGTAACTGATATTTAGTCTTGCTCTGTAATATACTCACTCCTTGGTTTAGCATGAGCCATTACTCAGTTGTTTGCTTAAATTGCAGAAGCAATACTTTGGTTTTCATTTATTAAGCAGCAATGTTTTCTGAAGATGTCAAAAATCAGTCTGTGGTTGAATATAATCTGAATGGTTCTTTTTTCAAATTATGGAGATAGGCCAGAGCTTCTACTGGTAACATTTCTTTTCCTTTTCTTGTGGAAAGAAATTGTGTGAACACAATTCTAGCACACAGAAAATTAGAAATACAGGTTTTTAAAATGTGTTCTGGTGTGCTTTCTAGGGGAAAAGAAAAGGTTTGGTGGCTTGGGGGTTGTTTTTTGCTTCACTAAGCATGACTTTAAAGACCATGGTTAATGGAATCAATGGCTACCTCAATACTCTAGGATCATTTTCTACTAGAATTTGCTTTTTCCTAAGTCATTCTCACTCCTTGAGTAAGAAGGGGAGTAGAGTTGCCTTGTTCAAGAGGTGAGGAATTGGACAGAATATATCTTTTGGTTTCTTTAACTGATCCAAAAAACATCCCTCCCACATTTTTTATGAACTTTGAGAGATGACAGATTTGATTGGTTATTTTATCCTTTTTAAAGCGTGGTCATGTAAATGTTACTCCTATTTAAAAAAAATTATTTAGAATTTTTTGTTCCAGCTAACACCAAAAGTTTACTTACACTCAGAGATACATTTGATATTTTTCAATAGATTGCTATAATGAGTAATTGTAGAGAGATCTTTAGTATTGAATTCTGTGAATATTTTTTCATCTTGCTTTTGTACCATTACTCTAGACTTTTTAATTAACAGTAAGTTAATCTTTGATCAGCAATCAGCCCTACAAACAGGCCCACCAGACAGATATTTGCCCATTTGCTATCCATTGTCCAGAAGGTATTTGAAAAGACTAAATTGCATTTAGTCTTTAAGACTGGCTTTGCACAGTCAGTGTTTGGGGATTGTTTATATTTCAGGATTTAGCTTAAAGTCTCCTGTATTTAGACTTGGACAACACTTTGTCATCATCCAGTAACCATGGCTAAATGGTGACTAGTATCTAAACAGCAGTAAAATTGTTTCATTTACACTAGTAAGAGTGAGGATGGATTTTATTTCCTAGAAGAAAAATAAAACCACCAGAGGAGGATGTTTATTTCAGCTTCATCACTGTACTGTCTTAGCTGTGTTTATGGTGCAAAGGAATGAAATTGCAGTGCATGTTTCTGCTTTCTTGGAAGTGAGAGGTTTTTACAGGGAGATGATATGAACTAAATACAGAATAGCATTCATGACCAATCTGCAGTTAGACAATTTCTCTAAGGGTAGAGATGAATATATTTCTGTTCAATCAAATGTTAAAGAGTTACTAGCAGCTCAGAAGAGACAAACTCAAAATCACTCAAGTGGATGAAACTTGGAATAGTCAGGATATGGCTTCACATGATGCTTCTGTTAAATTCATATAAATGGGACAAACTCTGTAAATGTCTCCCTTTCTCACATAACCAAGAAAAGCTGCTCTATTTCCTTTAGGTTTATAGATAAACTTCATTTTGGAATTGAGATAAGAATTTGAAATAACCCATTCTAGCATTTTTTAAGCTTTTAATGTCTCAAACCTTTTTAAATGTCTTTTGGTTGGTTCCAGAGGCTTGCTTTTTATCTTGTTCTTTATGAATCTTCAAAGAACTAATTTTCTTTCTCATCTCTTTTTCTTTCTTCTGAAAGAAGTTAGTTAGAACTTTTCAGTGTATGTGTCCTTCGCCAGGAGTTTGTGTCCTGCCTTTTTAGTCCTGTAAGTCTTGCTGGGAGCTGTTTTGGGGGAATAGGGCCCTTATGCCTCAAGTGTTTGGATATTGCAGACCTGGGAACATCTGCTTCCCGAGTATATCCTATGTAGCAGAGCCCTTTTAACAGTTTGGATTTCTGTCTCTGTGTCAATACTCCTTTTCAAGTTTTAAAGAAAATTTCGTTCAGGACAGTCCAGTCTTTTCTACTCTGAGTCAGACACTGGTTTGCAGACAATTGATGGTGCACTTTTCCCTCTTACTGACTTGTGTAAGTTTGTTAGGAGTTAAAAAAAAATAAAGATTCATTTCCATCACTTTTTTCATACTGCATTTTAAGTACAACTATGACAGAGGGTATTGTCAGGAAAACGGTTTTGAAGAGGTGGTGTTGCATATCTTCACTTTTTTTCTTAGGTCTAGAGTCCTTTCTCCTTTGGCAACCACCTGATTACTTTCTAGACTGTTTTTCTTTTATCTCTTGAATACCTGTCTTGTATGTTTGATCTGTGGTGTGGCTTTGAAATTTGAATTTAATTGAAAATTTTATTTGCTTCTTTGTTTCTGAGCTTATGATGCCTATTCTTGGATGATATTTCAGCAAATGTAATTGTTTGTGTTTGGTAACAGAGATACAATTTACATGTTTTGAGTTAACTTAGCCAAGTCAGGGTTGCAGTTGTAAACTAGCCCTGAGTGCTCCGACTCCTCTTTCCAGGATATAAGGTTTTACTGCTCTTAAGCATATTGATTAGGTATCATGACTAATTTAAGGGGGAAATTACAGCATTATTTTTATGGTTTTTCATTCAAATGATAATCCTGTTTCACATATGTTAACATGCCTATGTTCATTTGCACATGGCGTGATCTTTGTATAAAGGCAGTCATAGAGCTGAATGCACAACAACAGATGAGTGTTTATAAAGTACATTTCTCATACAGGAACATTTCAGGTAATGAGTGCTATTCCAGTTTTTAATCCATCACTTAGAGTAGACCAGTACGTGTGTAGGGGATAAAAAGGTTTTGCTTATGAGAAAGTAAACCCGCATATTCCTCTCCTGTAGGATGAATCTCCAGGATAGGACTTAGAGAAAGCCCAACTCCTTATAATGTGTGGGGGGGTGAGTTTTAGAAAAATTAGCAAAAATGTTCCAAGGAGCACTGCAGAGTATAACAATAGTTCATTGCTCAGTTCTTTGTCCATTGAGTACTACTTTATTTCCTGTTTGGGGCTAACTTCATCTTGTTGCTGATCTTACTGATTATAAAAACACTCCTAGGTGCTCTGCAGTGGTGTGTGTGAATACCAAATCTGATTATAACAGTGTAGCTAGACATGCACACAGACACATTTTTCTAGTGTGGTGTGAGGAGACTGCTTAAAAGATTATTCTGACATTAATGTAATCTCTGTAATGTGTTCAGAAACTGAAAACTATTCTCTTTGGCAGCATTCAGAGTATGGACCCTGCAGTGAATGGCTTGTGTGCATAGGTGATCACCTCTTTGGAAGTCATTGTACAATTAGGAAAATAGAAGTAATTTTCTTCTCTAGCATCCTGCTGAGGAAGCCTTTTCCGTGAGAAATAATGCTCCCATTGCAGACCAGCTGGAACCTCTGCAAAAATAGCAAGGGCTTCCCAGAATTATGCCTTTTGTGTGTATTTTCCTTGAGTTTGGGATGGGACCTCAGGGATGTTGGGGGTGTGTGCTGAGGTGAGGAGGGAACTGGTGTGTAGAGGAGGGGCATAGCCAGCAGTTACTCTGAACTCAGTGCACAAGAGAAAAACAGGAATTCCGAGAGCTGCTGTCTTCAGCTAAATCAAAAAGATTGACTTTTTTCCCTCCCCTTGTGATGTTGCTGGTCAAGGATGGCAGCCAAGATGTGTGGAGTGTGTGACACTGCCATGTGTGGGCAGAAGGAGTGAAGGCTTTAAAGATGGAGTACAGAAATGTCAGAAGAAGAGAATAGCAAGCATAGAAAGATTGGAATCTGTTACAAACTCCAGCAGTCTTGATATCAAAAGAAGTTTTTATATACTTATATTTTATATTTATTTATATTTATAAAAATCTATTTTAATACTGAGACTGCTGCAGTCTGTATCAGGTCTAATTCTTCCCATGGTTGTTTTAGATTTTTTTATTTCCTATGTTTGTTACATTGTAGAAATTAGTGTGTCTATATACGTTTTTTAATCTTGTCACTTAAATATATGGGATACTGATCTCCTGTTTGTCAGGAATTGCAGCCTCCCAAGATTGTAATTCCCCTCTCTGGAGCCTGCAGATTAAAAATACTGCCCCATTCTCCTTGCAGCCTAACTTGGTGTGCAGGATCCCTCAGAGAGGTCTCAGGAGAGTCCAGAAAGGGGATTATGATTATCAGTGTGCAGCAGTGCTGCTGAGCACAGGGGCGATGCTGCAGCTGGGTAGGGATAGAGGTTTCTCACAAGCAACAGAACTGCAGACTCCTGGTCTGGGCACTGCTTTTGGAAGTACAATTATCATATAACTGGCTTTGTTTTACCCCTCTGTTTAGAAGACGTTTTTCTTCCATATTTGGTTTCTGATAGTGGTTATGTGCCAGTCCGGAAAATTATCATAGCATTCATACTGCCAGTGACAAGTGTGTTTATCTGCTGGCACTGTGGACTAACTTACTGATGACTTTTTGTGTTGTGTTCACAGTGCCAAAGTGAAGAAATAAAACTGTCTAGAGAGGAAATTAATATCTTTACAGTACGAAGGGTATTGTCCTGCTTCTTTGTCACATCAAAATTCCCGCAGTGTGGTGTAAAAACTTTCATTTTAGAGTAGTCTGACTGTTAATGGAGAAAGTGATTAAAATCTGTCCAGCCATTTTCTAGCACCCGGAGAGCTTCGGGAGGTTGTGCATTGCCGAGGAGGAGCTCCCTGGGTGGCGGTGCTGGGTGACAGTGACAGTGCCAGCGCGGCTCCCAGCTGTGGCTTCCCATTGTCTCCGAGCTTCAGGCAGCGCCGCTCCACGGGCGCACGCTGAGCCCCGGCCGGGGGGGATGGAGAGCACGGCCCGGGTGCTGAATAATGGAGCAAAATGCCGATAGCATGCAGGTATGTGAGTCCTGCAATGGAGAGGAGAGGAAGGAAAGCTCTCGAGACAAACTGTAGTGTTTGTTTGTTTTCCCTTTTTCCACAAAAGCCATCCTAGGCCTAATCAATTAGCAGAGATCATTAGCATCCCTAAATCTCTTCCTTCTTTAAACATTGACTTGAAAAAGACTTTTTTCTTATATCCCCTCATTTAATAATAGCATTCTTGCTAATTTTTGTTTACTGGGTATTTTATTTGTGTTGTGATTGGAAAATCATTATAAATATCTCTGCTAAAACAATTTCTGAAGGTAGCAGAAATGGAGGAGATGGCTAAATTTTTTTTGGTACTTTTTTTAAAGTGTTACTGTTATCTCCATTCCAAATAGGAACTACAAGTAAGCTTTCTTTTCTTTTTTTTTTTTTTTCTTTTTTTTTTTTTTTTTTTAAATAGAGCTAAGTTTTGAACTGAAAAATAGATTTCAAACCAAAACATCAACAGTATTTATAGTAGGCTATGTGAAAATGTTTCTTTTCTTCCTGTGCAGGATGTTGATGACTGTCTTGTGTTGTGGACCAAATGTATTTTTGTTGAGATAACAAGTAATTTTGGATGACTGTTAAATTGATGACATTTGATTTTATGAAGATCAGTCATTTAATTTTTATCAAGTTTCTGCATTATCAGAACTGCTGACATCAGACCTGCTGTGGCTTTGCTAGAATCTAAGCAAAAATGCACTGCTAGAGGATTAAAGCTTGTAAGGAAGACAATTTTGATATTCTGATCTGTTTTTACATGATGTTTGTAATCACCAGATTTTGAAGCAGCCAAATGATGTTTGTGTGTATGGTGGTGATTGGTGTGGTATTTGTGAAGCTACAGGCAATAGGACATAGGTGAGAGTATTGATAGTGCCCCAGGGGAAGTTTTGTCATCTTTCTCTTGTTTGCTTTGGTGATTTTTGTCTTTATTTTATACAGGGAAAAACCGTAATGGTACAGTAATTTACCAAGTTAGTGAGTTTTGTTATAAGATGGAAAGAAAGGGTTAAAGAGTTGAAGCTTTTGCTTCTTAACTTTTTTGAAAACTAAATCCTTTGCATAATATTGAGTATCTCAGGGCCCTAAACAGAATCTTTAACCTGGCCTGGTAACTCCAGGAGTCCACCCTGTGTGGAAATTTGTGTCAGTTTTGGAGACACTTTTTCATGTTACTGATGGAAATATGATGGACAAATGTTAACTTAGATATTCTAGGAATGAAACCTGATTTATGAACAGAAAATTGTTAGCTGCTGTGTGGAGTTCTGGGTGGCTGATTTCTAAATGAAATGGAGATTTGTGTCTTTTAAGAAAGCTGCTATTTGGAGGATTTCCACTGGAAATAGTCACAGGCAATACTTCAGTTCATTTACTTAAAATAACTGGGGGAAAAAAATCAATCTGACTATTTTGAAGTTTTAGTTTGCTACTCTTTCATCTGGGGACTTGTAAATGGCATGACTTTATTTGATCTTACATGTTTTCTATGAAGTGTTTTGAGTAGCAAGGTAATTTTTTTACATCACCTGAACTTAAAATATTTATATTCTCTTACTTCTGTCCTGTTTCCAATATACCAAAATTAATTAGTGCTGAGCTTAAAAGATTTTTGAAGATACCTTTGGTTAGTTTACAGTTGGGTAATACAAAACAAGTTTCTGATTTCTTTTATTTAAAGTTATTTTAAGGCAACTGTAAACAGGCAATACTTATACTTTATTGTGCTCTAAAACCTCTGACCTTTAGCAAGCATCGACAGCCTCATAAAGAGAAAACCAATTATTTTTTTCCCAAAGTATTGATTTCCAATGACACAAAAAAAGCATATTGTTACTCTTCTTATTCCATTTTAAGGTCTTAACACTAGAAATGAGGCTTCAGAGAATGATGTAATAACAGATGATTCTTCAGTTTTTAAGGATTGTTTTGAATAAGACAACTGTTGGTTTTTGATAGTTGAAAACAGGTAGATACTTTGGTTCTGGGCCCATGATCTGACTGACTTTGTGACTTAAATGTATTAAATGGGTACGTACAGATAAATATTAAACAGATTATATGGTGATGCAGACTTTTGTGCTTTGTGGTATTACAGTGTGCATCTCCTGAAACTGTTGGAAGCTTTCTAAAGGTATAGTTAAAAGTGAGTAAACAATTTGTGGGGAAAAAATACACCAGGTGTCAAAAGGAACTGATAAAGGATGATGGGTGACCATACAATATGAGGATAGGAAGGGCAGATTTGGGGATTGCTTGAAGGATAAAATGTCTGGAAGTTGTGGGAGGGTACTGGTGTGGGCACATGGACACAATTTTCTGAATATCAGCCCTAGAGATAGCTCAAGAGCCAGGAGGAGTTTTTCTGCTGTCAGTTGGGTTTCCCTGAATGATGAAAGCTAAGCCACCAAAATCTTCGTCAGCATAGTTGTTGCTACAGAGCTTTTGCTGGTACAGCAATATCATGTGAGAAGGGCATTCATTTTTCCCCTCCCAAGCCAACAGAACTATGCTAGCAAAAACTAAAGATATGTCATGCTGTATTTCATAAGCATTTCTAAATAGTTCTTTCCTCATGCCTTTGGACAGGCATGTTCTTTGGGGGAGGAGAGGCTTAGCCATTCAACAGATGGATTTTCCACTAACCTAATGCTTTGCTCTCTCTGAGGTATGGCATTTTGGAAAGGTTAATGCTCTAATAGTTTTCAAGCTGAAATGGCTTTTGTCTGCCAACATATGTTACCCTGTGCAGATGCTTGCCAGGAGACAATTATATAAAAATAGAGTTTAGTGAACTGTTTTGAAGTCTGTCTGGGAATTTTTTTCCTTCTCTCCCTAAGCTACCAAAAAAAAAAAAAGTGAGAATAGATCCTAATGGAGCTACAACTTTAAATAGTATATGAACCATTTAAGGCTATTTTTGTTCCCTTAATGAGGGTGGCCTAGCCACAGAGCTGTGTTTTATAATAACACTTTGTGAATGTTAGCCAGGTTGGTTATCATCCACCACAGATTGTTCAATGCTTGAACTTGACATTTCATCAGAAATCCTGCAACTTGGACTTTTATTGTGTTTCATGTTGAGTAGCTCCTCTAGTGAAAACAAGAATTGTGGTGGGAATTTTTTTCCTTAGGTCATGGATACCTAAGTATGGGTAGTATGCCCAACCTTTTCTTTTCCTAAATGGGTAATAGAACAGTGCCTGTAGTCTGCCAGATTGGAGAGCTGGAAGCACCTTACAAGAACCCCTTTGTCATGTTGTACTGTAGCAGGAGCTACATCCAGAGAGCTGTTTCATTTTCCAGGAGGAAACCAAAGGTGTTTACTTCCTTTGATGTACCTGGCTCTGATTGTTTGTATCCTGAAAGTCCAAAGTGAAGTGCAAGAAGGAACCTGACAGGAGAATGACAGTGCTTTGTGCAGAATGGAACAGCTGACCCTCCTGGGGACCACAGTATTCTGTAGAAGCATTGTGTAGTGGCAGAATTTTTTCAGGACACATTTCAAGTTTTATTTTTTGAGTTTATGGATAACAGATGACAACAAACTCCTGATCTCCACAAATATTTGAATACTGTAGTTTCCTATCAATATGTAGAATAAAAGCCTGCTCCAGACTTGCTTGTTGTTAGTATCTTATTCTCACTTATACAACTACATTCCTGAAGGAATTATCTTGTTATTCTCTGTCACTGTCAGCTCAGTGTTTCTATTGCATTCAGGAGTGAACTCACAGGAGAAGGTGAGGCAGGATTAAAGAGCCTTAGAGTATTGCTCAGAATTTAAAATATAAAAGGAGGGGGAGGGGTAGTTGCTAATAATACACCTTGGCTTCTCACATGCCTATTCCTGTGAAAGGTGTCCTCTTTAGAAGCCTGTCAACTGTCTTATGAGCAGTGGAAGTGTCCTATCTTAGGCCTGAGTGTGAAAGAGAAGGGCACTATATTACTCTTAAAGAGTGCTTGAGAGGTTGTAGCATGTAAAATGTCCCAGTAAAGAAGAGGAGGTGTTTAAGAAGACTGGAGCCAAGTTTGTTTTTGTTTCTGATGTTCAGCATTATTGTTGTCCAAATAATACCCTGTGTTCTGAGGTGTGTGCAGGTCTGGAATGGATGTTTGGCAGGTATGTTCCGGTGCTTTGAGGCTGTCTTTGCCTTTCCTTCCTCTCTGCAGGCTCTTGGCTGTGCAGCAGCCAGTGAGGGGGTGCAGGGTGTGGTGCCTTGCTCCCAGGGGTGCCCAGCCGTGTCCTGGTGCTGCCAGTGACGGTCACCGGGAGCTCAGGGCCCAGATGGAAGGAGGGAGTGTGAACCTCTGCTCTGCTGCTGGAGCAGCACCTCTGACAGAGGGGCAGGACAGTAAATAGGAGAGCAGATCACTTTTGTAAAATTGCAGCGAGATGAACCAGAGCAAACCTGGGAGAGCCTTTTACTTGGTTCACAGTTGTGGGACATTCCCCCCAAATTGGAGGAAACTTTATCGAGAAAGACGTTTGTCTGCAAATGTCTTCTGGTGCATTTGGTGCTATTTCTGTCCAGTTAATGTTTTAGTGATGTCTACACTTGGTAGTAGGACATAACTTGCACCGACAGTGAGATACATTCAGTCCCTAATTAATTTTGGAAGAGGTAAAATAACTGCCCATTATGCTTTTGTATTCTGATTTCTCATACTCTTTCTTTGATAATCTGATTACTAAGTAGCTTGGTAAATTGAATCAAATAAGAAGTATCTTCTAATGCTAATGGAGTAAATATTTAATTGTTAACTGATTAATATGGAACTTTAAAATCTGTGTCAATAGCATCATCAAGAAAAGCATAAATCTTTTATTTAAGTGTATTTCAATCACTGCAGCATGGATTCACTTGTATAGAATTAACCAGTAAACAAGACTAAGGAATCTTATGGATTCATGCTTCAAAAGTGGACCAATTTCTCATTTGTGTGTTTCTAATAGTTGTTATAATTAAGATCAGACCCGCATAATATCATAGTTCAGTAGGCAGGCCAGGACTGTTTGCTCCCTAGTTGATTATTTTATGGGTCTCAAACTTAAGACATAATATGCAGAAAGCAGGTGTGTGTTGGCTTTTCTGGAAAAAGGGAACAGCTGCGTCTGTGTAATTTCAGTTTATATTTCTGATAATTGTACAAAGCTGGTTTGAATTTTCTGTTAAATTAATGGGAATCTTAATATCAGCTGCTACATTTTTACAGGTGCCATGTGGTAGATTTTTAACAGCCTGGGCCACTGAGGCTCTAGTTACAAGGGAGAGCAAAATTTTGTTTGCAACCCCTGGCTCATGGCTCGTGAATCATCCATGAGCACAGCCTGGTCTGTTTGTGGGCAGGAGAATTGTTGCTCCCTCTGGAATCCTCCCTTGCTCTCCAAGTCAGGATTTTCAAGGTTGTGTGGGGTTGCTTTTGTTTTTTTTGTCTTTTCCTGTCCTTTATCACCTCAGGCACTTTTCCCACCTCCATCTTAACAAAAGTTTCCCAGGAGGGACTAATTTGCTTCAAATATACATGTTGGTCAGGCTGTCCACCTTTTGTCTCAGGATTCATCTGCAGGCTCTCAGTTATTAGATAATATTGTGAATCTGCACCTTCTCATAGCTTTATTTTAGTTGGGCTGGTGCTGTTTAAGTGCCTTTATTTGAACTACTGGGGCAGAGCTGTAAGTGACCCCTGCAGAAAGAACTGTACAGCTGCTGCTGTTCCTCCTGGGGCTCTGTTCCTGCTGCCCAGTGCTTACATAAATTTCCTGTGCACCCCCATAGCTTCTCAGCCCAACAGAACCTGCCCCAGCTGAAGATCACCATGGAAAAGTTGGGCAAACACCAGAGCTGGTGGAAAGGTGGAGGTGGGACCACACCTGGAGACCTTGGGGCAGAGGCTGTAGGGAGCAGAAGGAAGAAGCAAGAGCTCCACTTTATGGCAGCAGTGAGTTCTCTCTGCCTTGATTTGGGTGTCTGAGACATCAGTCTGACTTGCCAAAATTAATTGTTACCAAGAGCTGTGTGTAGGTAGTGGTCCTCAGGGATTAAGCAGTAGATGGATGTGGTAATTCTTTTAGTTACACCCATAGTTTTTATTAAGATAATTTTGACTGGTACCTTTTTCCTTAAGGCATAAACATTTTCCTTTTTCATCCTAACAAAGAAGCATATGTAACTTTAGGTGTTTTCAGTTGGTGGGGAGAGTTGGTGTTTGTTATAGTCACAGGAACTCTGAGGTTACCATGTTCATATAAATTTGTTTATACAATTGAGGTGAAAAACAGCTGGAAAAAGCTCTTGTTGTGGCAAGTCTCTTATATGAGTGCTTAAATATCCAGTTTTTTCTAGGAAAGGTCCTGGCTTTTCTCAAAAAAAAAAAAAAAATAAAGCACTTCCACATCCAAGAAAGATGGGCACTGTTATGCCGGGGCAAGGCAAAACTTTTCCCACAGATTTTGTAGATTCATCCATTGGTTCTTCTGCTTGAGCTGTGGAGGGAGTTGCTGCACAAAACTGCTGTGGAAGTTGTGAGAAGAGGCCAGTGTTTGTTGGTTGGAGGAATTCTGTTGACATATCAGTCAATAGAAGCTTGTTTAAGAAATAAATTTTCATTTTACCTTTCCACTGACAGTATGTCCACTTTGTGTGTTGAACGTAGTTTTTTTTTCCACCCCCACCCTTCTAATCCAATTTCCTGCCCTGAATTTGATTGATAGAAGTTATTTTGACAGCTGTTCCTGGGGTGTTCTGACAACAATGATATCATTAATTAAAGAAAAATCACATTCTGTCTTTTACCTTCTTTTTAAAAGAAAAAAAAAAGATTTCTTCTGTCATGGGCAGAGTAAAGCCTCTTATGTCCATCTACACTGCCAGCGAGAAGGAGTTGGAACTCTTGATGCCTATTAGAGAAATTGGATTAAGTTGAGTAGATCCTATTCCCAGAAATATCTCTACTCATTACAAGTCAATTTAGTTGGTTTACATATGGTGATTTTCAAGTCAGAACCCAAAACAAGGGACCCAGTGGTTTTTCATGTATCAAGATTCAGGAGGCTGCCATCGTAAAACTCAAAAATGACTTTGCTTGATAAGCTGAGTTTTTTGTGACTAATCCTTTAGGTTGTGCAAAAAAAAAAAGCAGTAAGAGCACAGCATTGACTGGTTTAATGATCTGCTGACTGAAAAGCTCATGCCTGTGTGGTACTGAACATCCATCTCACAGCTGATAACACTTTTCCCTCTGCAAAGGGAGAATAGTTGCATAGACAGAGTGGTGACCACTTGTCAGAATGAGGATTACTGGCCTTTAGGATGATTATTGGGATATAACGTTGCTATTGTGATGGAGAAGAACATACATGTCAATAGTGAGTGTTTAGATGGGGACAGCAGTTCTGAGGGTGAAGAACATAGGTATGACATTTTATCCTCCACTCTTACATGAAGTCCTTTTACTTCCCATCTACTAAAGTAGGTGTCTGGGTTTTTTTCACTTATAAAAGATACTAAAGTTGGTAGGTTTTCTTATGAGATGTTTTGTGAGCTGTTTGAACTTTTAATTACAAACCCAGCTAATGCTCTGTCCCTAATATTCAGTCCTTTCTGGATAATTTTAGGGCAGAACCTCATTTGTGTGCCTCCTTTTAAAATCTGCAAATACTATATTGGTCTGTATTGCAATCCAGTCTATAGCCAGTGTTGGGATTTGGTGTCAATTAATCAGTTTGCTTACCAGACCCTATTTTCTCTCCAAAGAACAGAGCAGCTCCTAAGGACTGCCTTCCTGCCTTTTTTTTTTTTTTTTTTTTTTTTTTTCCTCCTTTTTCCTATCCTACGTGGGACACAAGAAATTAACATCCAGCTATATGGCAAGGTGAAAGAGGTGGGATTCATAAGGATGGGCTGTGATTTGCTCCCCCATATAAAATTCCTTATATCTTTTTCAATCCAATCTGTGCAAGTTTAGAAACTAGAACCAGAATCTCAGCTATGAAAATTTGCTGAATTAGAGGAAACTCCAGGGACAGAATGTTACCCAAGTACTTGAACTTACAGCTGTGGATCACAAACACAAGGTTGCATTACCAATCTCAATGAATCTGTGGCTGCTGTTATTAAAAAAATAATCAGGTAAGCAAAGATTCAGCTTTCTATTCTGTGTATTTTGTTGCTAATGTGAAGCACAGAGTTCGGCATTTACTCAGGGATGCACATATGGTAATTCCAGTTGACTCAAAATAGCTCCATTCTGTGAACCCAAAACTGAGATATTTTTTCGTGTGAATTGGAACTCCACAGCTCTTCCTCAGTTCTGTCTCTTTGACTGTAGGATACATAGCACCAAATCTGCAGGCTTTAAATCTATCTGCAGGGAAAAATCTGTTCAGAACAAGTTATAAATCATTTTGCACTTAGTTTGTCAGAGGAAATATAAGGACTTTTCTTGTGCATCAGTTTCCTGGATTGACCTAGCCAAGCAAGTATGTTTGCAGAAGGAGTTTTAGTAACTGAGTATGCCAATACTTGTTTTTTAAAATGGTGTTGCAAAGGGACAAGAGCTATTGGTGTATTTGATAGAATGAAAGAAAAACTTGGAGATGTTGATTACAATTACTATGTTTGTGCCTTGTATAGGGAGTAGCAATTAAATTACATTTATTTTGCAGTACTATATTTTATATTTCCAACTGGACATAAATGTTTTGAGGTTTGTTTTTCGCTGTTTTCAGCCTGTAATGTTTTTTAACATTTATCTAAATACTGTACAAATCACATCAGTCAACAAAGTGAAACAGCATCTCTGTACAAGTTTTGTTTGTTTACTTGTAAACCTTTTGTTTACAAAAAAAGTTCTGAACTTCTTAATAAATCTTGTATCAGCATCTGGATTATCTGGAAAAACCACATCAATAACCAAACAATACTGGCTATCATTTGCTACATTTTTGCATCTTTTTACTTCCAATTTGCTCTTTCCCCTCCATTAGATTGAGTAAATAGGGTCTCTTGCAGGCCTGACTCACAGCCCATCTTTTATCTTTCTTTTCCATACCTTGCAGCAAATTTTAGTACTCCAGATGTCTGTAGTATCTCAGCTCTTACAAACTGTTTTCCTTCAGCTCTGGAGAAGTGGATGTAGCCAGGCTTTAATCTCCCCTGGGAGGGAGCTGGAGGCCCCTGGGCTGTGGGAGGAGCTGGGCACTGCAAGGTGCTGGCTTGGAGCTCTGGCCTTGGCTTCAAATGCTTCCTTGGGGGTGCTGCTGCTTATTTCTCAAATCTGAAAAAGAGGAAAGATGGAAAATTATCAGTTTTGCAAAAATGTGTAAATCCTCATTCCAGGGCAGTTATTTTGTTGAATAAAGTAAAGCTGTCTTCTGTAATTCCAGTTGCCCAAAATATGGCTTATGGATTGTGCCTGTAGACAATTAACTCCAACAAAAAGAAAAACACTGTTCTGCTGACAGGGATTTGTAAGCCTTCATGGCCTGTTACTCCTCCACACGTGCTGGGCTGCATATTTCAGACTCCTTGGGAAGATACCTGCTTGTTTATAGAAACAGAGTTTCACCAGGAATGCCAACAAAATGTTTATTATGACTACTGTTAACTTTGTAATGCAGAAATGTTTTGGAAGTCCAATGAAACTGTTACTGCTGGTTGATAATGCAAGCAAGATGGATATGACAAATGCTGATTTCTTCTTTCTTTTTGTTTTTTTTTTTTTTTCTTCATAAAATGACTATTTTATGTCAGCTAAAAGCTCTCATGTTCCATCTCCCCTCCCACAGCAAATAAAAGTATTATGTATTTCCTTTGTTGATTTTCAGGCATTCGAAAGGGATGTTCTTGCTGATTCAACACAAAATAGTTCTATCCAGGACTCTACACTGGGGATAAGGACATGGGACTCCTCCTGCCAGATTCCACATGGTTCATCACAACTGACATCTTGGCTGACAACTGTGAAAAGGATCTTCGGATTATTCTATTTTATTTTTGTGGGAGACCACAATCCCCAAACTCTAGGACATATCAGGTACTAAATCAAATACTAAGCTTTTCCATAACATTATTGGATTGTTATTTGTTTCTTTTGAAGGAGTTTAGGCATTCAGATCTTTATTTCTTGTAGGAAATGGAAAATCGTTGGTTTTACATCTTGCACTGTAGCTGAGTAATGACAAAGAGTTGCGTTTCTTACTTCCTGTGGAAAATTTGGAGTTTAATCATTAGTTATCTTTATATAGTATTTTAAATTATTATTATTATTATAAATTGTAATTGCTGATCATGGTTATTATCCTAATTACCAAATTGTTCCATTGTTTCTTTGTTTCTTTTTTCTTGCTTTTGAGAGAATGCTGATTTTATTAAGTCTAGTTTAGCTACAATTTGTAAGTAAGATAATTCTTGCATTCAGAACTTGTCCAGTTATTACCTGTCAACAAGGAAACTTTAAAAGTTCATGAAATTTATGAATGTTAGCACACTTGGGGCATTATGATTCATCTGTTTAAATTCAACCCTTTTAAAATAAATCTGTATGTAATTTTCTTTTCCTTTGAGAAAATCTTCCCTTGTTTGTGTTGGAGCCTAGTTTGACTTGGAGTATCTGAATGCTCAGGTGTTCATTTTTAAAATGTGGAAGGGAAAAATCTGTGAGGTTTTCAAACAGTGTAGCTCTTAATTATTGTTTGTGTAGATGTCTGCTGTGACAGACTACTGATAAAAGTGGTTAAAAAGAAATCACTCCTTCTATTACAAGACAGGTAAAAGTGTCATAGCAGAGGGGGGGATCCTTTTTGTAGCAAAATCATGTTTGTTTTAGGTAGCTGTTTAGGTATGGGTGTGTTTTTAAACTAATTTTAAATTACTCAATAATCCACTTTTTCTTTGTCCTAAAGGTTCCATATTTCTTGTAGAATTTTAAAATAACCTTTTCTAATGAGGATGTCTGATATTCTTACTGTAAAAGATGAAACTGATACAATGAAGGGTTCAGAAGCTGAATTTAAAGATACAGACCCAGTTGAAAACCTTAAAAAATCAGGAAGTCAGGAACAGATTCAAGTGGAAAAGGATGAAAATTGTCCTGATAACAAAAACAATATGCCGGTAAGAAGCTTTTCACTTTGTTTTTCACTAGTATATCATGTTAAATAAGTCTGTGTCTTGTTGTTCTCCAGTCTCTTGATCCTTTTATATGTTTCTTTGGTGCAGTGAGAAAACTTGTGTGGTGTTAGGGAAGCAAGCATGATGATTATTGCTTCCTCTCTCCTCCTCTGCCCCACTTCTCTCTTTATACTCATGTAAATACAACTCAGTCATTTTTAATTCTTTGAAGTAGATGAGTGGTTTTGCTGGAAACCAGACAATTTGCCCATGTTTGTGTTTCCCTGAGTGCATATGTGAAGTCTTTCATTGTAGCAGAACAAGGAACAAACTCAGACTGGCTTTTGCTGTTGCTGCATCCTGACAGTTTGGAGCTGGGCTGTGTATGCTGAGTGTTGCTGCTTTGATTTGAGCAAGGTGCTGCAGCTCAGCCTGGCTCTTGAGCTGTAGCACTTTACAGGTGGCTCAGGTGTAGATTTTCCAGCAGAGCTGTTCAGCATAAGGCTGAAGTAATCAGGTGTAGGTAATCCAAATCCCCTGGAGTCAGAGGAATCCAGAGCTCCTGAGGTCAGCAGGTCTGGATGCTGCCCCAGCCACCTGCAGAAACCCCACAGGAGCAGCAGAATGAGCTGGTGAGCATCATCCTGCCTTGGTGGGCAGCAGGGACTCCCTGCACCTTTCTCTGATCTTCACTGCTTCACAGCTTTGGTACGTGACTTTTAGGTAGGAAAGCTGAGGCAGTTCCTTGTGCACACACTGAAAAGCTGAGGTGGCCTTTGCAGGTGGGAGAAGTACCTGTAAGTTGTGGCATCACATTTCAAGTGGGAAGGAGGCAAAGCAAATAGTGTGAAAATACCTTGTGTCAATGGAGAACACACTGATAAGGAAAGGTTAGGAATTTGTGGCAGCAGATTTAGTACCTCTGAGAGTGAGGTGTGGGATGAGAGCTCACTCCTGGCTCAGGCTGCCCACCTGATCACTGAGGACTGGAAGCAGCTCACATGAGGTGAGGAGTTCAGGAAAGCAACTAAAACTTTCTGACACAACCTACAAAACAGGCCAGGTTTGTAAAATGAAACACAGAAGTTCGTGTTTGTCAAAAGCTATGGTTGTCTATAGGAATTTTGTGTCTGTGGGTTAATACTAAACAATTTTTTATAGAAATCCTGATTGGGATCTGAGGGATTCTCTTGTGGGTTGCAAAAAGAGGATAGTAGCTTATTAGATTCTTGTTATTGAGATTTGAGTAGAAGGTTCTTTGGGGAGTAGTTTTGTTCAAGACTAACAATTCAATAGTCCACTGAGTAAAGTAAGCTTTATCTGCTATGTTAAATTGCTTCCAGATAAATCTTGTAGACCACTGCAATAACAATAGTTTTACACTTTAATATCTGTTGGCTTTATTAAGGCTGGCATCAGTGTAAATAGATAATTTTATGGAAAAAATAAATCCTTGAAATGAAATACTTCTCCTGTAACATGAGAAATAACTGCTACTGGAAAGCTGGGAGATATTATAGCTGAGCTGGTATTTTCTTTAATTAGTGGAATACTCTAGTAGCGAGCCTTAAAATTTAATCTAAGGTTTAGTTATTTTCATACAGTCCAGTAATTTGGAAAAATCTCATTCACATTTTCCCATTTAACGAATTTTAGTGTGGAAACTTCTATGGGACTCAAGTGGCAAATAAGAGATAAGCCTTCCTGCAAACAACTGCTGCTGTCTTGTCAGAGTGCAGAGGAATGAACTTGTCAGTGCTGCCAGAGGCTGTGGGTTTGGCAGGGGGTTGATTTCTTGGTTGGGTGCTTGTTCAGGAGCAAGAGCTGCTGTCTGAAATTATTATCCCACATCCACAAAATGAACTGGACTCTGTGTGGTGAAGGCTGTTGGATGGAAACAGCTTTGCTGTCAGTGCATTTAGTGTGGTGTCCCGGAGTCTCCATCAGAATCAGAACATTGCTGTTACATGAGCAGTTTAATTAAAAACTGAGGCTGAGGATGCAGATTTCTGGAGTGGCAGGAAGACAGTGACCAATTGGAACCTGGCTAACTGTGAGCAAGCCCCTTGCAACAACTGAAATCAGCAGAAGTTAATGTCACTTGTACTGTGGAGGCTGCCGGTGCAAATATATGTGTCTTATATTTGATAATTTCTCATTTAAAGCATGTTTTATGCTAAAATACAAAACAAAAGTTTGGTGTTGTCCATTCTAGAAAACCCTTGTGGAACAGTTGCAGTCAGCAATTTTTTAAGTAATGGATGGTTAAACAGTTTGTTGAAATTTCAGTGGACACAGTACTTGTCATTAAGTTCAGGTTAAATGTTACTGTGGTGGTGGGAAAAAGGAAAGAAATTGCTGAGAAATGTTAGAAAAGATTATGAGAAACTTACTGGAATTTGTTGTGTGCTTCTGTTTACTAATTGAGTGCATCAGAGGAAGGGTTGGGCATGGGGGTTGCATGGGAGTTGTTTGGCTTTCATTCCTATGAGAAGAATAGGTCTTGTATCTACTGACAAACTATAGTCACATTTCTGAGTACAGTTATCACTTCATTTTTGACTTCTTTACAGCCGAGGAAGAAACAGGCTATGATTTTTTCTCTGTCTAAATTTGATACAGTTTGAATTCAGGTATGTTTCTGGAACTGCACAGTTCAGAAACTGCTGATTATATTTTGAAATGTAACTGTGCTTGTAAATTCCAGATTATTTAAAGGTTGTGCATTAGTAACTGATTTGCTGTTGTATCTGCTGTTGGAGGTACAATGTGAAAAAGGAAAATACCTAATCAGAGTACATGGCCAGCACTCCCAATTTCTTTAAGCAGTGCAATTGATACAGAGATCATTTCTAAATTGGCATATTTGCAGTGAGGTTCAAGTGTCATTTAAATGGCACTGGAGACAAAAGGCACTGTTATGAAAAGTACTTTACAGAAGTCATGTGCGTGTCAGCACTCTATGGTGGGTTTTGTGATCAAAAAGGTTTTGGCTCACCAGTCACTGTTGTCTCCTACCTGTTCATCTTATCCAGGCCAGGTGACAATAAATGAATTCAGAATTAGCTGAAATACAGGGTCTGTGTTGCCTCTGTCTCTGGGTGGTGAGACAAGCAGTGTGATCCACTGTAAGGACAAAGCAGCAGGAAATATTGGCAACAAATTAAAGATCCTGGATTTATCCTGCAAGATAGTCCCTTATGCTTATTAATAGGAAGATTTCTCTTTTAAAACCCAAAAAAGCCTCATGGCATGAGTGCAGAGTTGTATGCATCTACTGTATGATAAGGGCAAGGCAAATGTTGTGTTAAGTGAGTATAATTCAGATTTTTTTTTAAGCTAATTAAGTAGATACCCTTATCCTTTGGGGGAATTAGATATTTTTTTACTTAGCAACTTGACATCTCTTTTCTACAAGCATCTTCCTTCCATACTAGCACAAATCTTGGGCTTGTCTCCCTTGTTTCTCAGGTAAATTTCTCTGAAGCCTTTTTTTGCCTCCTCCCCAGCTGTTTTGGTCTTGTCAGGATTTACCTGTCTTTGTCTCCAAAATATGTGATGCAATACTTTTGAACAGATAAATAATGGGGCAGATTCTCTGACTGTTGAGCTGCCTCCATGTCCAAGGGTGAAACTATTTTTCTATCAGTCATCCTCTACCATGTCATGGAAAATTGCTGTCCCTGCTCACTATTGCAGGATAACAGGTAACCATGGGCCACATTGTTCTTCCCCTCAGCATTCCAAAGCTATCCATGGTCCTTGGGACTGTAGCTCTTGACTGGATTTAAAATTGAGACCTAATTTTGCAGAAAGGTAAAAAACTGAATGTCCTTAGAACACTCTTTGTTCAGGCTTGTCATGTTGTGCCTATCCTCAGAAATGCCCAAATGGTACTTCAGAAATAGAGCCCCTTCTCACAAAACCTTTCACACATCTGAGTTTGCCATCTTGTGCCTGACCTGTTTTTATCCAGCTTGTTTAGACAGCACAGTGATGACAGAGGAAGGCATGTAACAGCTCCAGATCTTTACTTTGCGTTTAGTATACGTGATCTGGTGAGGTACTTAGGAAAAAATAAAGTAGGCAAATACTCCTACTGCAAACCTGGATATTTATATGTTTTTGATAAATGCTATTTTATTTTGCAGTGGGAAATGTAGCATAGCAGTTGGTCTTAAAAGTTGTGTTTGTGGGGTTTTATCAAAGGCAAGGACCTAATCATTATTTTCAATATGCAATTCTTTGGAATACTTGCTTTTAAACACTGTCTTGAAATCATGCCCATAATGACTATAAATAGGGCTTTCATTAACACAGTGTTTTCTCAAGGCAGTAAAAGTCTTTGAGAATTGCAAATATAAAGAAATTGCCTAATTTGCACTCACCAAGGATTGCATATTCTAAACTAGCTAGAAATTCTTTTTCACAAATGACAAACATAAAAATGCTCTGTCGAAGCAAAACTTAGTCCTAATTTCTCTGCATATACTGAGATAAAATTGATGGGCCTGAAAAGAGAGATAATGGGCATTAACAGCTACAGTGTGCATTGGCTACCTACTTCCTGGAATTCCAGTGGAAGTGGTGTCATCCTCTCTGTGTGGTTTTGTCCAAGAAAGCAATCATTGGATTGTACCCACCCATCTTCAAGCTCTGAGAATGCAGTTGCTGGTGGTATGGGAGGACTTTGGGGTTTGGGTTTCCAGGCCAGACCTTGCACCATCAGGCTTTCCTCAGCTGAGCTCTGCCTGCAGTCCAGCCATACCAGCTTTGTTCCAGAGTTTCTCACCTGACCCCTGTGTGGTGCTTACTGCTCACAGTTCAGCTGGGGTTTGGGGGCTAGGATTTTGTGTTTTGACATCTTTAAAGTCACACAGGAAAGCCAGGAATCCACACCTATCCCAGGAGTGTTGTACAGGGCAGTTGTTTCTAGATGAAAAGTTTGAATATGGTGGGTGGGGTGATACTTGTAAGTATCTGTAAGGGAAAGCCTCCCTTCTACAGTGCCCCCCCCCCAGCTCTCCCCAATATTGTTGGTGTTGGTTTAGCCCCAACTACAATTTCTTCTCGTTTTTTTTTTTCCAAATCACTCTTAAAAATAACTGAAATGTGTGTGACGTGCCTAATTAGAGAGCACTAGCTTGATATCCTGTATAACTGGGTTGAATTCCCCCTTGTGCCCTATGAAATGCTGGATCTGGGACATTTTTTTCCATATATTTTTTTGGCTTATATACTGGCTTCAAAGCTTCCAAAATTTTGCAAAAGATAGGCAATTGCTCAAGTATAGATTATTTTGCCTCTTGACAGTGATCTGAGGACTCCACTGACACTCCTGATTTGACTTGAAATTTGCACTGTTTGTTTTGAACACACCTAAGCTAATTGAGGCTGGAGTAATTGATAGGAGCTTGGGAAATCATCCAGTTTTTGACATTTAGTAGCTTGGTGTAACAGAAGCTTTGTCAGTGCCAGCTTTCAGCATGCAAGGAATGCTTTCAGAGGAGATGTTGGAAAGGAGAAAACATCTTGCAGGCAACAAAAAAACTCAGTCTCTGTGTGGTTCCAGGTATGGAAAGAGCAAAACTCAGAGTCTGAATGGTTCCAGGTATGGAAGCATTTGAACTGTCTTTGCTGCTCAAAATCTCAGCAAGTTTCCTTTAAAAAGCTGCTGATGAGTTCAGTTAGTTTTCAGTGCAGCTATTTTAAATGCTGTTACATAGCGAAATGAGCTTAAATGAGCTCCCCTTCTGCTGCTCCTCAGCTAAGCTGGTGCAACATCCAAAATAGACATGTGGGACTTGAGGAAAATGAGAGAAAAAGCAGTTCTGCCTTTACATGCTAGAGCTCTGTGCTGTAGGTGAGGTGCGCTTTTTAGCAATGTTGTATGTCCTGCTAAGAAGTTCAGGTGCTTGATAAACATCTCCTGTGAGCTACAGCAAGGAGAGCTGCATTCATGGAGTTTTCAAAAGGAATTTCTATTTATTTTCCTTTTGAAAGGAGGAAATAGTGTCCATTAAACAACATTTGAAATTACATTAATGATATTAATTTCTCCTTACAAATACTGGACCTGTGCTCACTAAAACCAGTTCTGTTACAAGTTTGTCTGTTCATCAGTTTTAGTTCTCCAGTGAAACCAGTACTTAAATTATGTGATGCCATTCTAAATGTTTCTATTCTTGTGCTACTGGCACTGGGGGTTGAGTTAGTTTTAACTATGCAGTTAACAAATCATTAAATGCTTTTGTTGATTCAAATGTACCTTACAGCTATGCATACTGTAGTAAAAGCCTAGTAATTTTTATTTTTTTAAGGAACAATAGTAACAGAAGAAGGGCTTTGGGAGGAAAAAGCAAATTATTGCATAATGAGTTACTAAATGAAAGGGAAAATAGGATCAGTAGCCCATTTTGAAATATACTTGGATAGGTCCCAAGATGAAAATAAAAAAAAACATGTGTTTTAAACTGCTTATGATAGGTCATAATCTGTTATCTGTTCCCTTGGTAGAGGCAATGCTTTTCTTTTTTAAATGTCATTTTTCCAGGTAGGTTTCAAGAATAGGAAGAAAATTTATAAAAACCATGTCGTGTTGCCAAGGAAATTAGGAAACAAGAATTGAAAGTGTAGGAGCTGGCTGGGAGAGTAAACTGCTTGGATCTCACTGAACAAGGATAATATTTGGTTCCTGTTAAAGTGCTCTAATATCTATTGTTGATAAATGAAGAAGGGAAATCAAGGACAAGCCTGACAAAAGTGGGAGAGCGCCTAATCCGTCAGCCAAAAGCACCTGCTGTTCCTTTCACAGATCTGCCCATGTCAGTGCTAACTGTCAAAGCTTTCTCTTGTACAGACTTTTGCATTAACAAACTTGTGCCACTGAGTTTAATGTAACCCTTCTCTGTTGTGCCTGTCGCCAGCGGCCAGCGCAGTCCTTTGGACAGACAGCCAAAAGGTCCAAGGTACAGTAGCCCGGTGTGCTGGCATGCGAAGGGAGCCCTTCATGCTTGGTGCAGCTTCGTTACTTTGTGGAAAGTGCCTTTAGTTTTATTTTTTGGCATTGTAGCTTTGTTTTATTCTGTTGGATTTTTGTCTTGCCTAGTTGTCTGCTTTTGTGATTTGCCTTTATATTTTTGGTGGCTTTTTATTGTTATGGAGAGAAACAATTTCCCAACATTTTATTTACTTTTCATTAGATGTGCTCTATTGTGCTGGTGGTGCCTTCAAAATCTGCAATTGCTTGGGTATTTTCATCCTAAAGGGAATTATTTATGCTATTGAACACTTTAAAAGTGCAGTGTTCAGCCATTTTGTTTTTCATATAATGAAAGAAAAAATAAAGGCTTATGGTATATTTATATAATCTTTTATAAGCCATAGTTTTTAATTTTACATACTTTCCTTTAGTCAAACACAAAGTTAAAGTTAGTTCGGAGCCTTGCTGTATGTGAAGAATATCCACCACCTCCCACAGCTGAAATATCACAGGACCTCCAGGTAAAAATCACCTTACTGAAGTTTCTGGAACAATTTCAAGTAACTTGTTGTTCAAAAGAAAATCTATTGGGTATTCTTTAAATATGTGGTTACCATGTGGTTTTAATTTTTTTTTAAGTACAGATATAATAGAGATGATAATATCAGAGGCAGAATTTGCTGCTTTGTTTTTCTGAACTAGTTGATATCTGTGGACAGAAAGAGGGGCCTTGTCAGCTTTTTAAACTTTTTCATCCTACAGTGCACTTGAGGGACTCTTATTAAACTACTTAAGTGCTATCTGCAATCAGTAAGACAAACATTGTGATTAGTATGGAGCATAATTTATTGGCTTCTTATATTATGGAAATAGTTATGGTTTCTGGTGTTGTAACTGAATTCCTGCATATTAGTCCAAATTGCTGGTAGGTCTGTAATATCTGCCTGAGGTACGTCTGAATTAATCTATTAAAATGATACAACACACTTAAAGAAGTTCTTACATGCTGAATAAAATATGTAAAATTACTTCAGAGAATTTAAACAAAATCCAAGTTTCCTGACTTTACCTCCATACCAGTCTGTATTTTCAGAGCAAAACCCTACTGCTGGCTTTAGTTCTGTGTATGAGTGAGGGCCATGAAAATGCTGGTTTTTTTCACGCCTATCAGAACAGAAATGGGCCTTTGCTGTTACTGAAAAGCCTCTAAACTGTACTTTCATGAAAAGGCTCACTTTGGTTAAGAAGGAAGCAGTAGAAAGCAGGCTGTGAGGGGGTTTTGCTGGAGGAGTGGTAATTCAGTTCTGGGGAAGGATGGACATTGAGAGCTCATGTAGGTTTTTGTCAAGCTAATTAAAATTTTTCGAGATTGAAACACAGAGTACCTAGGTTTGGTATTTTTTTCAATTCCTTTGGAAAAATAAGAAAATAGTATTTTTGTAGGCTTTCAGTAATATTCTAGAAGTTGAAATGTTTACTAGGGGAATTCAGAAACTGGGCCAGCTACTTTTATGAAAATCTAAGCCATATTTTGGAATAGGTTGCAGAGTAAAAAGATTAAAAACCAACGGAAGAGCTATTGATGTTTACAGTGATTTACAGTCCTTTTGTAATGTTTCCCATAAGAGAACAAAATAGACAGAGATTTGGTCAAGCTGAGCTGTGCAGTCTGAAGCAGTGGGGTTTAATTTTCTCAGTCACTGTAGCGAATTACAGGAAGACAGAAGCCTGATCTGGTGGACTGTTCATCCATATGGTGTATTTCCAACATAAGAGGCATTAGGATTTTCCAACCTCCAGCACTACACAAGACCATGTGTTGAATGGTTTAAAGTCAGACATTTATAAGAAATGTTCTCCTCAGGTGGCATTTGTGGCCAAGTCCTCTGGGAATCTGTCCTTAGCTGTGTGCTGCCTGGGGGCTCTTGAAAGGAATCCTTGCAACAGTAGAAGGGATGTCAAGGCTGGTTCTGCAGAATGAACTGAATTGTGTGATAATGTAAGTTTGTACAAAAGGAATACCATAAAGCAGATTGCCTTAAGAACAAAATTAGAGCTAGCTGTGAGTTTTCTTTAGAAGCAGTAATGTAGAAGAAATGGCTTATGAATCCAAATAACTGTGCAGAGAAATGACTGCAAGGACAAATTTAGTTCTTCCCTAGAGGATGGAGAAATGTGTTGGAGAGTTAAAGTGGGAATGTGTTACAAGTTCTGGCGTTGGAGTGCACATCCTGTGGGGCACAGGTCCCCCATGACCTTCTGCAACAACTCACACAGGCAATTTCTTCACCCATTTGGCCTCATTTCCCAAACAATCTTAGGGAAAGCATGGAAGAGCTCATCATTAAGTGCCAGTCAGCTGCTGGCTGCCTCCAGCCCCACACTCTGAAGCATTAATTTTGCTTGGAATGTGTGGGAGCTGCAGTGGCTCAGAGGAGGAAGAGCCTGCCTTGCACAGGTGTCTCTGGAAGCAGAGCAATCACCTCTGATGCTTCCCCTCCCTGGAAGAGTCACTGCTCTGTTGTATCCATGATTGCAACTAAAAAGTGGCTTCCAGTTTTGTTTTAATACTTAACATGGATTTTAAGACACAGTAAGAATTAAATTCAGGATAATGTTGCTGCTGATATTTGAAGAATCCCAGTTGTTGATTATTAGGAAGTGATAGACTTGATAGGATGAAAAATATATGTATTCAACTAGGGACGGGTGTGAGTTTGGGGATAACTCCATGGTCTTGTCTGTGACTGTTCATCAGTCCCTCCTTCACACCAGCAGCTCCAGCAGGATGAAATTCCTGACACAGGTTGGTGTAGGAGGCACTTAGCAAGGCATGGCTGGCAGCACTGGCTGTTTCTCCTCAGAAGGCTTTAATGGAAGAGGGTGACAGACCAAAGAAATTGTCTCAAGCAGATCAGTTTATTTTCTGATCTATGTTTCTATTTTCAATTGCAACATGAAACACAATACTGGTTCTTCCTGAGGAACCTAGATAAGAGCCTTGCATATTTTTAATCCTTGTTAAAAAGCACTGGCAGCCCTTTACTAAAAGGTGCTGTGAAATACAAGCTTACAAATTTATTGTGAGAGGAAGAACATAACTGTGGTATGTTTGATCCTTTATCTTTGTAACACTAATTCTATATTTTCTTGCCATCAGTTGTGTAAACATCAGGTTGTTTTGACTCTAATGCTCCAATACAAAGTACAAGCACTAGTAAAGGGTGATCCAGTTCAGCCTTTTTTAAGGGAGAGCTGTTTTCATATTAATGACAGTTGTTATTATGGGTAACAAGTAAATAAACCTTAAAAAGGTTGAACTTTCTAAGCAAAGTAAAATAACCCAATGGAGAGGAAGTGGGAGGAGAAGGCAAAGGGCTGTAATGTTAGTTTCTATTGACTTCTGTTGGTTTTCCTGGTAAAAAGCCCAGCCTCAGAATGTAGGGCTTTGAGAAATATTCTCACCTTTTTCCCAAATGTGTTAAGGTGGCGGGATTTATCAGGTTGTAATGGTTTGGGGTATTTGTTTGGCTTTTCCTTGTTTAACCAAAATTTAATGATAATTTCCTCTTCTACAATGAGGGCTTGGGATGGGTGATCTGAGTTAGGGCAAGGAGTCTGTTCAGTCCAAATGCCAGCAGAGACCTGCTGCAAACATGGTGAGATTAAGAGAGTTTTATAGGGGAAGAGAAGTTAAAAGATTTTTACGCAGCTTTCCAGTCAAGTAGGTCATATTTAATTAGATGCTACAGTTTTTATAGCATGAAATCACAAGATAGTGCCCTTTGGTACCAGTTCTGGTGTATCACACTTTGAAGTAGAGCTGGTGGTAGTAGCAGAACTGACTGTTCAGATGGTGATTCCTTTTTTTAGCTCTCATTGGGGAAGGAAGTATGAAAATGATTACTTGCTGAGATCCTTTGACTAAACTATTGCTGTATGCATTACTTGGAATGAGTTTAGAAGTTGGCAGTCACTTTTCTAGTGAATAAACATCAGACGGTGACATTTTCCTCAATTTACTGATAGTTTTGTTTAGTGGTATTGTAACATGGAGGATAACAATTGGTGAATCTAAGTCAGGAATAATTTCTTAATAAGACAAAAACACTTCTTTCTTGAATAAAGGTTACACAGCTACTTGGTGAATGGTAAGTGTAGTGCATTTATAGTGACAAATAAATTGCTCATTTGAATTGTACCCAGGTTTATGAGTTAAGGAATGCAAAGACTGGTTCTGGACTCCTTAAGGTTTGTAGCCAAGTGAATTCTCAAGACTAGGAAAGAATCAGATGAGACAGTTCCTTGCTGGTGGCTGGGGATGGTATTTATCAGATGTGGTTATAGCCACTGTCCAAAGCTGAGAAGTCTTCATTCACACTGAGGTGCTGTTTAGTGGGTGTTCATGAATTAGGAAGTTCAATTGGAACATTTAGTGTGGGGAAAAGTCATAATGAAAGGGAGAGCTGGTAGAACTCTTGGTTTTTCCCTCATTTGAAAAAGCTGTTGCCCCAAAGCTGCAGATGGGAATCACTGTTGGAGTATAGCCTGGGTGGTGCAGGGCTCCTGTTGTGCCAGCACAGGCAGGAGTGGCTGCAGGCTGGGCACGTGAACAGGCTCCAGCCTGGTGGATGGATCCTGGCTAAATTTAACTCTGGCTGCATTCCATGGGTGAGATCAAGGCTGTGCAATGACACAAGAGCAGAGCTTAGAGCAGGGGCCTGGATATGGGTGAGAACGGGCTTGAGGGAAGAGTGAGGACTTGCGTGGGAAAGGATTAAGGTGCAGGGCAGAAGAGGGATAGGCAAGAGTGCTCGAGGGGCAGTTCTCTGGATTGGGAAGGATTAGATGTTCTCGGGAATTTGGAGGTGACAGCATGGACTCAGCTGGCATCTGGGGGAGCAGAATTGAGGGAGTTAAAAGGTGACAGGGGAGTCGGGCTCTGACAGGGCTTGGCCACTGCTCCTGTGGGAGTCCCTCAGGCGCGGTGACTATTGCTCCCAAACTCCACAGGTCTGGCTGTCTGAAATGTGTTGGTTGTTCACTGACAGCCTCCTGAAAGAGTGAAGAGGCATGAAAAACAAACTGCAGTCTTGCACTGTTCAGGGCATTTAGTCACTAATTTCAGAGGGAAACTTTTTTGCTGTATTTGAGGAACAGGTTTTATAATAGTTCACCTACTGGTATAAAACCATGAATTTTGAGATGATTGCACGCAAAGCTACTCTATCAAAATATACAGGAAGTTATGAAACCAAGCCTTGATGACAGGTTTGCAAACCTTGCCTTGACATATTGTACTGTAAATGTTTCCCTTTTTTTGTGGATCTGGAAATGCTGGTCTGTCTTAGATTCAAATCTTTTGTTTGTTTTCTTGGTATGAACCAAATCAAAACTTGAACCAAGCTTTTACAGTGAAGAACTGTGAAGAATGGGGAGGAAAAAAAATACTGTGGATGAGACATAACTTAAAAATATAGAGGCAGCATTAAATTTATACATCCGAAAAACTGGAATGTTTTCTTATATATATAGAGTAAGATACTTGGAATTCATTTTGCAATAGCATTCAGGGCCTGGAAGTGTGTGTGTGAATTCTAAAATGTATGTGGTCCTTTCTATGCCTTCTCTGTACTTTCTGATTTACTGATAAATAATTTTGTTGTGTGGTCACATGAAGCACATGTGGAATCAGAATATGTAGAATTTTTTTTCTTCATTATTTTGCAGGTAATATAGTACAGAACAGTTCTCCTGCAGGTATTGTTTGAAATAATTTGTGTGGTGACTAATTTTTGCTTTTTTGACAGGAGAAAATTCAGATCCAGTTGTCACAGTCTTTTGAAAAAGAAGAAAAACCTGCAAAAGATGAATCAGAAAAGGAAAAACCCAGTGATAAACTGTCCAGAAAAATGTTATCAAGAGGTTTGCTATCTCTCCTTGTGCTTTTTCAATACACTGTATAGATAAAGAACATAATGAAAATACAGTTCTGCTTCCAGGTCTTTGTTGCATCAATATTGCCTTTTTTTTTTTTTTTTCAAATGAAGCAAATAGATCAGACACCTTTGAGCTGGAGAAGGAATTGGTTCCAGAGGAAAGACAGCTTTTGAGACTGCACCAAACACTCCAGCAAATGCTTTTCCTTTCTCTCCTGTCTGGCTGTGCAGAGCAGCATAAAAAGAGCTGTGTTGTCTCAGTTGTGTCCAAGGATTCTTTAAGTTGACTTCACAAGTCAGTGGAAGCTCCTATTCTATTCCTAGGCTTTGTTGTTACAGGACTTGTGAAACTGAAGTGAGAGTGGCACAGTTCCCTTTGTACTTTTTCTGATCCTCATTCAACAGGAGTCAATGTTCTCCTTTGTGTACTTTACTTTTGATAGTATCTAGACTTTTTTTCTATAAAGTTTTGGAGTAAGGGTAGAACTACATAAATAAAAAGAACAAGTATTATGTTTTCACTTAAATATTCCTGCATTCTGTATTGAAGTTACAGTCTATGGCTGAAAATCTTTGGATTTTAATCTGAAAGAGAGCTGTGAAATCAATGACATAAACCAGCTTTTCTCCATGCTGCCTAATGGTTTCTACAGGTAGAAGACTATGCATTTAAGTTGGCAAATCATTTGACAACTCTTGCTTTAAATATCCAGAATGTTTACCTAAATATCTTGGATCAGACAGAGTATAGGAAATACCTTTAGAGCTGGAACTCTTTTTGAGACAAGTGGCACTTGTCCATCTCTTGTCCCACAATTCCATAAGGCATTCCTCATGTGGAATTTCACTGCAGCTTGTCCCAGCTGGCAGCCAGGTATCCGTGAAATAAAAAGCACTGGGATGGTGAACTTTACCTGCATTTGTAAATCTCAGTCTTTGAAATGATGCCTTAAACACCACCCCGCAAATACCCAGCAGGTAGTGATGGGGAGTTGAGAGCAAAGTGACAGAATGCCTGTGGTGGAGGTGGCTGTTCTGAATTCAACCACTGTCTCCTCTAAAGGTTAATTACTTCCCAATATAGGATGTGCCAAAATAGAAAATTATGAAATCTTAGCATCAGTTCTAGTAATTATAACTAAATCATTTCTCACTTGCAAATTAGAAAAATTGAAGTAAATAATTATTGAATCTTGATGTTTTTTACCAGGCATAGCCTTTTTTTTTTTTTTTTTGCCTTTTCCTCCTCAGAATCAAAAGAATTCCAAACCATAAATGCTCAGACTTACTTGGTTTCATTTACACTCTCTGGGCAGCTGGAAGAGCTGGGACCTGGGCATAAGTTTGAGTTGTGCCTAACTCAGTTAAGACTTAGGTTAACACATAAGTAGTTCTTGGAAGAAATCTAGTTCTGAAAATACTGTTCCAACATCTGTTGGTTTGAATTCTAGTGCCTGGACCTCGAAGGGGCTCATGCAAGGGAATATTTGGGGTTAAATAATTTCAGGGACAGATTTTAGAGGACAGTATGTAACTGAATACTTTATTTCACTGAAACAGGCAAGGAGGGGGAAGGTTGAGACTTCTTTTTGAAAACATCTAAACATGATGCTGTGAAAACAAAGCCCAAGAGGACAAGGATTTTTAGTAATACAAAGCACCACCTGGTGAAGATTAAACTGTTACCTTCTGAATTACAAAATTTCTTTGGGCAACACCAAGTAGTTCAGTAGATAGGCTGCCGCTCCACAGATGTGTACACAACTGCAGTGTATGATAGTGAGAAAATGTGGCAGGCTGATGGAAATCAGGTCTCTCAAGGCGATAAATGGCTTCACAACATACAGCCAGTTGTTAATAGATTGGTGGTGCTACTGAAATCTCTGCTGCTGTATTACTCTTGAATTAGGGGATAGTGGGTGGTGTTTTCTGTTTTGTTTTTGACTTGCAGGCCTTTTGCCTGGAAACTGGAAGCATTCAATTTTGGCAATAATGTACTTAATGGTTATATAGTATTGATCTCTATAGAGTATGTTCAGCAGTAATTGGAAAAAAGCTTCTTTAGAATGTAATTTTGCTCTCTTCCCCCTCACCCTTAGATTCCAGCCAGGAGTATACAGATTCCACTGGTATAGATCTTCATGAATTTTTAGTAAATACATTAAAAAACAATCCCAGGTAAGAATTAATAATGTCAGCTTTCTTTATGTTTTTCTTTCTTCTTGTTGCCTGAGGTGTCACACTACCTATTTTTTTGTTTGTGGTTTTATTTTTTCCCCCTTCTTAAATGTCTAACCCTCCATGTCAGTTACTCAGGGTGAGATTATGTTGCACAGACTGTCTAAAACACCACTGTAATTGATTTGCTTTTTGAGCAGTGGTTCAGGACATTGAAATGGTTTAAATGGTTTTAATGTTTAATATGCAAATAATGTGTTCAGTCTGTGTGCAGTCTCTCCCTGAAGGGACTTCAATACATTGTCTCTAAACCTTGTACTGTCTTAGCACCTGCTTGTTAGAGACCAAACTGCCTTCTCTGATTCTAATCTGTCTTGCACTGAATTAAGGTTTTTTTTAGCTGTACCATATAACTGTAGTTAGAGATTTTCATTCTACATATCAGAAACCAAATCTGACCTAATCCCAGTCCATCACTGGTTAGCAATGGAGCTGACCTGCGTCTGTTGCTCTGAGATTTGCAGTGTGTCCCTGTCTGCCTTGTTTGTTCTTTCCCTCACGGGTTCTTTGCTGGGTTTGTGGCTGTAGTACAAGGAAAGAAATTAACTTGGTGCAATTGTGCTCTGATAGAAAAGCTGTTTCACTGCTATTTGTTATTCGTCCATATTATAGTTAGGACTTCCAATGTGATAATTTGTTTGGATTCCATTTTATTGGGAAAAAAATGTGAAATGAGCCATAATATGGCCAAAACCATAGTCCTATAGAGTAAAATTAGAAAGCACAGACCTCTGTGAAACTCTAAGGTGGTTCCTGTTTGAAGTCATGAAGCATCCCAGTGGAAATAAGGGATTGTAGGTGAAGATCTCCATGGGTTTCCATGCACAGTGCCAGGGAACAGATGATGAACTGTGCATCAGTGAATTTCATTGCAACTTAATAGTTTATTAAAACCAGTGCAAACAGTTTCAAGAGCAGTGTGCCTTTCTACCACCTTGAGTTTTAGCTTTTCATATTTCTAATATGTAAGCATGTTCCCACATGTGCCAGCTTTAAGCCCTTGGATGCTGGTGATGTGCCCCATCACTTTCTCAGTGATCCCCTGATGTCCTTCACAATCTAAGTGCCAGCTGAGGCCTCTGCACATCCCCTCTGCCCACACCACCCAACAAGGAACAACCTCAGCACTGCTTTTCCTCCTGGAGCCTGTCTTCTCCATGACTGCACTTCCTACTGAGCCTCTTGGGCAGTGACTTCATGGAGGATCTGTGTACTCTGATACGTGAGAGCAGAACAGCATGTTTCACTAGGCAGGTTCAATACAGTATAGCAAAAAAAGAATACTTTGTCCTAAAAATACTGCATTTGACACCTGGTGGTCCTATTTCCAGTCTGCCATCATCCCTTGATCACAGCTCTGATCTGTGTATTCTTAAGATGAATACAACCGCAGTTATTGGAGTGTCTCATATGTGAGTTGCTGTGTTTTTATTTTCAGGGACAGAATGATGCTGCTGAAATTAGAACAGGAAATTTTAGATTTCATTGGTAATAATGAGTAAGTACTGTACTCTCATAGGAAAAAAGAATTCAAGAGTGTTCCTGTTTATTTAATAAAGCTACTATTCCTTTTTTCCAGAGTACCAAGAAAAAAGTTTCCCCCAATGACATCTTACCATAGAATGCTGTTGCACAGGGTAGCTGCTTACTTTGGATTAGAGCACAACGTGGACCAGAGTGGGAAGTCAGTCATAGTAAATAAAACTAGCAGTACAAGAATGTAAGTGTCAAAGCCTTGAAAACCCCTTTTGATGCATAGCTCTAATGCCTGGGATGTGTGAGGCAGTGATGCTGTAGCAGGTGAGGGGTCTGTTTCCTCACTGGGAGCAGGCATCAAGGAGAGGTAGTTGAGAGCTCTTTACTGTTCATGTTCTGCTGTGTAATAATGTGATCTGTTTCACGTTTGAATTCTTTTGGGGAAAAAAGCATGATATCTCTAAGTGGAGAATTTTTGTTGCTTTTCTGGCAGAGATGCATTGCTAACTTTGTTTCTGTGAAATACAAATTTATAGCAACTGTTTATTTGTTTAAAGATTTACACCAGCAAAGTGTACAAAGTACATTCTTTGTTTCTTTTGGAAAGCAGAGCCAGCCCTTATCTTGGAACGGGGTCATTTCTGATTTGGTAAAGGGAGGGGACTTGCACAACTTTGGCTTTTTTATTGTAAAATTCTACTGGGAAAATTCAGCTGTTGAAGTTCTTCTGTTGGAATAATGTTGCTTACAGATCTCTCATGGCCTTACAAATAAAGGTAGCAGGGAAGACAAACATCAGTGGAAATGTCAACCAGGTTAACAAGCCATGGCATGCTGCTTTACTGTGAGAGCTGGGGAGTTCTTGGAGAAACCCCCAGGAAAATCCATATTGCAGAGGAGGTAGCACTGGGGCCACGGCAACTCTGAAAGCTGTGCAGAATTGAGGTTTACATTCAAGGGACGGACCCAGCTGTTCTCTCTGTCCTCTGCACTTGCTCTGTCTCCTCATTCTCTCTCAAAAAGACGAAGGTCTAATGTGTTGACGTATTTATGCCACCTAGTTTCTAGTTTAAAGCATTTGCCTGACACTGTTTTTTGTTGGTTTTGAACATGAAAACAGGAGTTTACAGTGCCTGCATCCTAATATCAGTCTCTAGGTAGGCTTTAGAGCTTTGGGAGAAAAAAATCCAATTATCTACTCTATTTTAGAGTCAGTAGTACTGAAATTATATGCCACACTGAAATTCCATTTAAACAGTTTCTCCTCAAAAGTTTTTAGAAAAATATGTAGAGCCTAAATATATGTTGATTATTTATATATATGGTTTTGCTTTGGCTGTACAATCTCTATCTAAATTGACCTAGAAAGCCAAACATTTCAAATCTGCTGCCTTAGCATCTACTAGCATCTCTAAGCTGAAGCTTCAGTCTAGCACTTCAACTGTGGAATAAAAACTAATAAAAGATGATTTAATTTTTATGCTTTTAAAATCTTTTTAGACCATAATTAAATAGCTTGTGGCCTCTGGAAGCCCCTATAGGTGTAGTTACTAATTAGCAGGCATTTCATCTAACCTGCAGACATAAAGATTCTTGATGTTTTCAATATTCTTATTTTAAATCTCCTTGGATATAAAATAAGAATTTAGAAAGAAAACCTTGGCGATCTGCTCCATGTGGAATAAAGCCAAACTTCCCTTTTCCTCATAGGCAGGTTCGCGGCTCCCTCGCCGAGCAGGGATGTTACTGACATCAACCACCCAGTGCACACTGGCACGTCTCAGTGGAGTGGGAGTTGGTGATTGCAGGGCAGTAAATTCAGAGACCTTTAAAAGAAAGAGGTAAGACAGTCTAAAGGTTCTCTGAAATGCCTGCTAATTATGTTTGGGCATCCAGTACCCAATAGGCAGGGCTGGCTGTTTCATAGGAAAAGCTCCCCTGACTCCATCCAGGAGTCCTGGGTAATGATAAATAACAGAAATAGAGAAGAGCGTACGTTTATTCTGTCCTCTGTTAGACAAATATTTCCTGATTGTCAGCTTTTCTCTTATGATAGCAGTAGTTTTATTATTCAGATACTTGGTATCTCTCTTTAATAACAAGGATTTGCAAAATACCACTTTTTCTTTCAGAAAGTAGATAAAATACCAAAGCAATATTTGTAATCTGTTGCTTCACTCTCCCTATGACTGTGTGAAGCTCTTGCTTACCTGCATTATACTGTTCTTCTCTTACTCATTTCTACTTAATTTTGTTTTAGAAGTTTCTAAGTTTCAGTGCTTTCTCCTCTACCTTCCTTCTTCTGTTTTCCCTTGAAATGAACTCTGAGGTATTGCGGCTGTAGCAGCAAACACCTGTCTTCACTTCCATGCATGCCCAATATCCATTGCATGGCACCAGTCGGGATTCCAAAGCACTTCTGATTCCTCAAGGGCATGTGGTTTGCCCCCACCTTAATTGGGAGTTGCAGCAAAAGTTGCAGCTTCAGTTCCTTTGAAGGAGGAAGAGGTTTTTAAAAGCAGGTTTGTTATGTCTCAGGACTGGACTTGTCCTGAGGTGCACCCCTGTGCACCTCATCTTTTCCATTGCCTGGACAGCCAAAATCTATTCTTTCAGTTAGAATATTAAGTATATTTAAAATTATTCTTGAGTATACTTCCGTTTGTTCCACTGTGTGTATGGCATGTGTTTATAAAACCATAAATGTTTTCTTTGTAATAACTTTTCTCAGACCTGACCAAAAGTTTTGTGAGCATATAAAGGATGAGAAGAGCGATGACTTCCAGAAGCGGTACATCCTTAAGAGAGATAACTCTAGTTTAGATAAAGATGACAACCAGGTAAAGCACACACAACTTACTCCTTTCAAGTGCTGCATTTGACTGTGCATTCTTACTGCTTTCCTTTGTAAGTTGACACTGTACTACTTAATTTAGATGAGAATACGATTAAAAGATGACAGAAGAAGTAAATCCATAGAAGAACGTGAAGAAGAATATCAGAGAGCTAGAGAAAGGATATTTGCACAAGATGTATGTATCAAAAACAATCTGTCACTGTTTTCTATGAATCCTTCACACACATACATGCACAGGTGGCTTTCCAGGAAACTGTTTCTGAGTGGCACTGAGCAGATAAGAGAGTGTGGCCTGAGTGAGTTTTAAATGATACTGCAGTTACTGAGAAATCTTCTGTTTTCTCTAATTGCTGCTGTATGAAACTCAAACAACCGAAGAATTATTTAGGAGTGTTCTCTAGCATTATCGAGTGCAATGCATTTCACCCCTTTGCATTGTTTTGCTCCTCATTGCAATTTAAGTTACAGAGTTTTGGTACTGCAATTATTTCAGCTGTTGCTCAGAGCAATAACTGAAAGGAGAAAAAACCCAAGCAAATTAAAAACCCAAAAAACTCTTTTCTCACTTGTATCTATAGCAAGCACATCTTATGGAGGGGTCACGGTAAAATGATTTGAGGTCCCATATGTGAAATTCCAATCAGGAATCTCACGGTCTAATCTCCTGACTGGAGATACCATGCAGACAACATTGTAGGCTGCAATTCAATTGCAAGTAGTGATTATATTGAGTAAAACAGAGCAAGTATGTCTTAAAAAATATGTGCTACTTTTAACAATCCACTTCTGACATTTATCTGTAGCTCTTGCATGTCCAAAACCAAATTCTTATTCTGAAGAGAGTAATGAGCTCTTGAGAGGCTAATTTAATTTTTTGTTCATCTTAGTTACAAACAAGAAGAATGGACTTTTGGATATAAAATTACATTTTCCTTTTGCATCTTAATTTAACACGTAAATGGTACCTTAGAAGCTTTGTGCCAGATGTTGGTAATTACAGTCAAGGACAACATAATCTGAGTCAGGAGGAGCCTTTTCGGTTCTGTTCCATGTGCTCTGTAGCATACCCAGACTGGTACCCAAAGGAGTAAGCAGTTACTGCAGCAGCAGTGGCCTCTCCCCCTCCACCCTTCCCAGCAGAAGACAAAACAGCTCAGGTGCTGTGACAGCCCTGGGAATCCCAGACCAGCTGCAAGTGACAGGAGGCCCAAGGGAAGAATTGTAACTTCAGAAAAAGTCTGATAGAAACCAACTGACCAGCATTGTAGCTCTCCTGATGCTGACTTTGATTTCCTGCACACGGGCCTTTTTATAGTCTTGTTTCCTCATGGATATTTTTCACCAAGAGATAAAGTTTCTCAGGCAGCTTAATATAAAGAAGGTGCTTTAAAAGTCTGTGTGTAATGCACAAGGCTCCAGACTGCTATGTGCTTTGTAGTATGGGTTCTAGATGCCATTCATATTAATCTCTGCACTTCTTTGCCCCTCAGTCCCTGTGTTCCCAAGAGAATTATTTCACTGATAAAAGGTAAGAAAATTTGCTGTTTAATTCTGTTTTGTCTTCCTATTTTCTTAATAAATATTAAGCTATCTTATTAAAATGTCAACAGAATCCAGGAGGAAGAAACTAATAGTACACAACAAAGACGACAGATACTTAGGTATTTGATGCTTTCTTTTAAACAAACAACACCCAAAGTATTCTGCATGCATTTACCTTTTCATTCTTGTTTTGGTTTTTGTTTTTTTTTTCTTTTCCCTTATTTTGCAAGTGCTGCTTGTGCTAAAAGCTCAGTTTGTAACTTGCAGAATCAATAAGGAGACCTCGGGGAGATCGGCCAACAGCCACCAGAGCAGCACTGAGACGGAGCTGAGGTACTGCGAGCCGCGGCCCTGGAGCAGCACCGACTCCGACAGCTCCCTGCGCAACCTGAAGCCCGCGGTCACCAAGGCCAGCAGCTTCAGCGGCATCTCGGTGCTGACCCGCGGGGACAGCTCTGGCAGCAGCAAGAGCACGGGCAGGCTGTCCAAGACAGGTACAGCAGCCTCAGGGCAGGCACTGGAGGCTGAGCGGGGTGTGCGTGGCAGCTGTTCTGGGTGGGGCGGCTCTGTGCATCCCAATCCCTCGGGATACGGGGGCTGCACACATGGAGCACCTACAGACCCAGCCCTAGAGCTATAATGTAATAAATGAGGTGAACACTTCTGGCTTTGGAAGGAGAATTGTTAAGTGTGTTGTAGTTGGCTTGAAGTTTATGCATTTCATCTCATACAAAGGGTTTGAAAACGTTTTTTTACCAGAAATATGTTTGTATAAAATAGTTAGAGTTCAGCTCTTCAGTTCTAGTGGGGAAAAGCTGCATTGCATGGTCTTAGGAAGCTGTCCGCTGCTATCCTAGCTCAGATAAAACAGCACTGAAGTCTATGAATTGGTAGTTATTTATATTGTGTTCTCTTTCTTTTATAAATTAAAATGAATATGGCTAAAAATTCTTAATTTTTAGATTGATGAGAAATGAGTTCAGTGGAATGAAGTGTACTGTTTAGGACTCAAAAACATTGGGGAAAAAACTAAGAGTCTGGGTTTCAAAGGTGTGTTAATTTGTAATTAATGTGAGAACAAAATCTCAGAAGATATGGGAATGAATCTTCTGTGGGTCAAAAATGAAATTTAATAAATATTTGTATTTAAATGCCAACATAATTTGACCCAGTTGCTAATCTGTGGAGAATTTTGAGGTTTGTAATACATGGGTGGGTTATTGGTAGGCTGCTTCAGAATCTGAAGTAGAACTGTAAAAAAGCAGAATGTAATTGCTTGCCTTATTAATATTGGCTTTGATCTTATTTATAAAACTGGTTTCTAATGAGTATCTATTTAAGTTTTTTGCTTTTCCTTAAACCACCACTACCTTTTAAGTATATGGCCACACTGCTATATCTTAATGCAGTAAAACAGTAATAAATGCTATTTGTCCATTGTATACTTGTCTAAAAAAACCAAAACCATTTCAAGATACTTCTGCTGTAAAATTGTGCCATCATACAGAGTTATTCCATTTAGCAGTGTAGTGATGCTATTTGGCACAGCTTGAAAAGAAACTGCAACCTGACAGTAAAATACATTCTTAGAAGTCTTTGTTGGCTAAATTTCAAGAACATAAATGGATTCTTAAAATTTTTGCTGGAAACCTTATGTTGGCATTCTGAGGGTTAACATTCCAGGTTTGGAATGCCCACCTTGATGGTTGTTGCTTCATGCAGTTCCAGGTTGTGGTGATTTGGCACATGTTGAGCTTGGTTTTGTTCACTTTGTTCAGGGATGTAATTGGCTCTGGTTATTCAAGCCTCACTTCTCTGCATAATCTAGAAGTGAATACACTTGGAAACGAATCCAAGTAACTCTGCTCAGGCAGTGATGGTTTTAAAGAGCTGGGATGTGCTGTCTCACCCAGTTTACAATTAATAGCTTTGATATCACTTCATTCAATAAAAATGACCAATGCTTCAAGCTGTGCTCTCTTCATGAGCACAAGTAGAAGGACTACAATTAGCAACTTTCATGGAGGACTGCAAAGCAGCAGATAAATTCCATCAGAGTGCTTCTTGCTTTTTCTTCTAGATTGTATTGAGGCTGCTAATGAGGAGTTTTTAAATTTAAACAACTATATTCTGTTTCCAAGTACTGCAAGTATCATATACTTCTTATTAAGTCTTTGCTAAACTGTGTATCTAAAGCTCCAGATGTAGAGTGACCTGGGAACAGCAGTTCCACAGACCTCTCCATACTGGACTTTTGGAATATTTCTTTTAGCTGCATGCCTTGGCTTTCAGGAAGCTCAGGGTCTGGTTCTCCACTGCATTGCAATGTTTATAGTAATTCATATCTGTAAAATGATTATTGCTTTTAATTGGCTATTTCATACTCCTTTGAAATTTGAATTGTTGCATAATGCCAAGCTAAAGCTACCATATTATCCTCACTTTTCCTAGCTGTATTCTTGATTTCAACCTGCAAATTGTCAGAGGAGGAAAGAAATAGGGTTGTGGATTGTAGTGTAATACAAATTGTCCAACAGGTGAGTCAGAGAAGATCTGACCCCCAGTAGTGGAAAAGAACTGGTCCTGGCTTGCATGCAGGCTGTGTGTGCAGAGCATGAGGCTTTAGCTGGCAAATCCACAGGGACACTGGGGCCCTGCAGTGCATTCCCTGCACTGCCCCACCTGCACAGCTGCAGGAGCTAGGGCTGGGTGTTCACTGCCTCAGTGCATCCAATCCAGCATTTTGGAGTGGTGAGCAATCATCTCCATGAATTCTGGAGGTACAAATACACATTTTCTGACCAGAAAACGAGAGCTGAGCAGAAAGCCTCACTTTGCAGTGCAAAGCAGTGCTGAATTGACCCTTGGTTCACAGAAGGGACCTTGCAATGGTATTCCAGGGGAGATGGAGGGGGAGTCCATTGACAAGGCTGCTGTTGAATGATGGGCTTAATGCTGAGCTATCAGGGCGAGCACTTACAAGTGTATATTTTAAAGTGAGCATGATGTTACTGACTCCAGGTAAAACCAGTTTCTCGTTACTCCTTTCCTAGGTTCAGAGTCTTCTAGTAGTGTAGGGTCCTCCACGGGTTCTCTCTCTCACAGCCAGCAGCCTCTTCCAGTGCCAGCTCTAAGCCAGCCCTCTCCTGGCACACCTGCCGTGTATCCAACTGTCAGCTCTACTAACTCTCTTTCCTTTGATGGTGGCATGAGCGGGCAAGTGGCACCTGCTGCTAGCAGTAGCTTCTTTCTGCTTCCCTTGGAAGCAGCGGGCATCCCTCCTGGCAGTGTGCTGGTCAACCCTCAAACAGGTTGGTACATGCTTGGGGGTATCTCTGTTACACTGGGGAGCTTGGAAAAAAATGCACGAGTGTTTGCATAAGACTTCGTGTCAGTATTGTCCTTTGTCCTTTATTTTTCTCTTTATTTTTTAATGTGGTTGCATTCGTTCAATGCACTTAATTTAACAAGGAAGCATGACTGGAGGATCAAAGGAATGAGTAAACTCACATGATTTTCCCCAGAAGAGTTTTAACTTACATGTAAAATTTTAATGAGTGACTTGCATAAAATATGAAAATCATATGATTTAGTATCCAGAACACAGAATAACTTAAATTAATTGTTTCAGCTTTTTTCAGGAGAGGAAAAAGTCCTTTCCAGTGCTACTATAAAACAGTTTCAGTGAGGGGAGAGAGCCTGAGAAAGGATTTCTATTGACTTGAAAGAATTTATCATCCTTCATTTTTTTGATGCAACATACTCTCATCTATATGCTCAAGGCTGAGTTAACATAAGTGAAAGAAAGAAGCACAGGATGAAATGCTACTTCTAAACTTCTCCCTGCCATTTTAAAACAGGATTAAATCAGTGTTGGTGTAATTGGCCAATACTGGTATTTTTTAGTAAGTAGTTAGGAAATTGATACTTCATAATGTAGATGCAAGGAGATCTGTAATAGCTTGTCTGGACTAAATAATGAGTTAGCATTGTCCGGGCAAACTTTTACATCTTGTAAAAATTAGGAAAGCCTGAAAATTTTAATTTACCTTTTATGTAAAACATCATAATTTTAAGAAATTATATATTGTAATTTTAGTATAATGATTTGTTTTCATTGTAGAAAAGAAAATACTTCAGGATATATTTACCATCATACTGTAGATGGACTTGAGTATGCTTGAATATAACTACACTTGATGTTTTAAGCAAACTGTTTCTCATTGGGGTTGTTAAAATGATCATGTAGTAAATAATTTCTTTAACTAGAAGGTATAACATTGAAATAGATAAATTTCTCTTTTTCCTTAATATGAATCAATTGCTAAAAATTTGGTTACAAATGAGTTGCTGTAGGACCTAATTTTTATAGATAGCTATTGGATTTGGAGGAGATGTGTTTGTCATCTTAGAGCTAAGTTCATTAATAGTCTTTTATAATTATGTTAATGTCTTATAAGCTTCAAATAGAAGATGAAGAACACTTTGAGAACAAGGAACATTTAGGTGCAGCTAAACTTTGATTTCCGATGTACTTGAATCATTGTATTCTGTTCCTCTGGTTCCTGTGCCAGCCAGAGTTCCAAAAGCAGAGGTTGGTTCCTCAAAGTTTCTGACAGAGGATTCTGTGCCCTTGGGGCAGCAGAGCCATTCTTCTCACTGGCTGATGATGGGAATTAGGAAGAGACAGTTCTTATCCAGACACTCCAAGAAACAAGTGGAACTCTGCTGATTAGCAGGAAATGATAGAAGGAAATAAGAAAATCTGACTCCCTGTTCATGTGAACATTCCCAATTCTTGAGTGTGAAAGAGAAATCTGTTAAGCTCAGTTGAGTATCACCTGAAGAGCTGCAGTCCAGCTGCTATGGCTTATTTTTGCAAGTCTGTTAATGCTCCCTCTGTGTCTGCCATGAATTTCTCAGTCCTTTCTTCAGTAACTTACACTCTTTAGGTTGGGTAGTTTTATTTAAGTATGACAGGACCAAGAAGTCTGGAGGAGCATTAGTCTGCTTTGACAGGGTGCAAGGGCTTTAGGCTCAGTTTATACCTTTCTGGAAAGGACAAGAATGTCTTTAAATCAGAGGAGAGAAAAATTTACATCAGTATTGCACCCTTTAAGTATCAGAAAAAGCCAGTGCAGGACACGTGTCACTAAGCTGGTAGGCACAGGTCCTTGCCAGCCAGGCTCTTGTTCCTTCCATTTGTTTGGGGTTTTTCCAACCCAGGCACAAAAAGAAATCACTGTTTTTTTATAATTTACTTTTATGGAGTTTATTTTTCAATTCTTTTTCACTGGCCCATTGCTGTAATATTGAGGTTGCAAATTATTAAATAGAATAATACTATGTTATTTATTTTGAAAGCTAAAAGCCAATTAATCTAAGAATACTGGGGAAGAGAGTCCTTTATCAATAATCTCATTAGCAGTCATGGGAATACCAGGGCAGCTATTGCTTTTATATAATTTTCAAAAAATATTTGTCTTTAAGGTCTCCTGTGTTCTGATTGGTGTTCAAATTGATTAAAGGAGATTTAAGTTTTAAAAGATCCTTAAAACAGTATTTTTAGTAGGGTTTTCCTTTATTACTCCTGTCGTATTAGATGTACTTTTTTAAAAATCGAGTTTCAAGATGAATAGGATATAATATTTATCTGTATTCACTAAGTAAAGACTGGGGTATCTTTATTAGTTTAAATGGTTTGGGTTTTAGCTGCATGTAGTCATTGCTGTTATAAATGTAGTTGTGGGCATCTGGCATGAATCTGTCCTATAAAATAGTATGACTTCACTTATTTTTCTATTTTATTATTTTATTCGTTTTGCCTGCTGTAAATATATTTGTCTGTTTTCTCCCAGCGTAGATGGTGCAACTGGTTGTGTTTGTTCTCTCTCCCCTTGGCAGGCCAGCCGTTCCTCAATCCCGATGGCACTCCGGTTGTGTACAATCCTCCCCTGCCTCAGCAGCCTGGTAGGACCCAAGTGCCTGGAGCTGCACCTCAGCCAGCCCTGCCCAGCCCAGCCCAGCACCAGCCCGGAGCAAACCCCGTCCTCTCACAGGTGCACTTGTCAAACACATGCTCAGGGACACTGGGGCTGGGCTCTCACTCAGCTCTGACATCAGGGGCAGGGAGGTTATTTATTCTGCTGCAGTGGATGTGAGGAACAGTCACACAGATAAGGGCAACTGGGCTTTTTCCCCCCCATTCCTCAGAACTATCAGCTCTGCTCATACCTAAGCATGGTAGGCAGCCTTTTCTTTAAAATACTGAGGAATTTTAGTATGAAAATGTTCTGTTATCAAGAACAAGAGGTTCTGCCTTCATCCCTAATTGCACTGTGAAGTTACCTGGGCATTAAAAGCAATATAGTCAGCAGCTGGGAAGATAGTTAATCCAACTGGAACCTTGGGTTTCTTGTTTTAGGGTTGTTTCTCAGCCAGATGAATTACTGGGCTGTACAGCACAAGCAGGAGTCATGGCACAGAAGGAGTAGCTTAGGACTGGTACAGCATGAACATCTCATTAGTAGCAATTTGGCCTGTTCTGCTCAGAAAACCACACACACGAGTACAGGATGTATTTTATCCTTGTCTTGTACAAGAGTTTAGTAAAATAGGCCAGATTAAAGACTGCCACAGCCCTAGGAAGAGAAGAAAAGCAAAATGTATGGGCAGGAGAAGGGAGGGTTCTCCCTCTCCACAGCAGCTGTTTCAGGCACCAAGGTACTGGCTGTAGTCTCCTGCAGTATTTTCAGATGGTCCTTAAATTTTATCAAAAAATTATTTATAGAACTTCACTTAAACCTTTACCTTTCTTTGTTTTCCCTGTTTAAACCTGTTCAGATAGCTGGGTATACCACAGTGTAGAGCTGGTCTGTTTTGAAAAAGGTCTCAGTTGTACTCCTAGTTCATAGAAGTGTGTATGTAATATTTGCTGTTTTCTTCATGAGTTCTGTACTAATTCTCTGATTACTTTCTCAATGGATGCTGGAATTAAACCTGCCTGAAATATTATGAGCAATGATGGCTATCTAGAGAAAATATTTTAGTACTGTTGAATAAATGAAAGTAGTATGTTTGAATCTGTGGTTAGTAGTAAACTCATTCTGCCTTTAGATGCTTTGAAAGAGCTTGTGTTTAAAATGCATATGGAGTTTTTAGTCTCTCTAAAGGAAACAGTAAATGTTAAATAGAAGCAATTTGCTGAATAGCTAATATAGTGTATTACAAATAAAGCAAAGTCTTTTGGGAGATTGAGATATTCAGTGTTACTTCTGTTTTCATTCTGTGCAGTCTTAAGCTTAGGAAAAAAAAAAGTATCCGTTCTGTTTCTGAGAGTGGAGCGAGTTGCTCTTCTGGTGTTGCTTGTTTCTGTTACAAAAGACTTGTTTTCACTTCTCTTACTCTGGTGTTAACCTTGTTCATAACCCTGTTATTTCTGCAGCCTCTGCGGGCTCTGCAGCCTTCCTCCCAGCCTGTCCAGTACTCTGCAGTGTCGTACCCACCCCCGCTCCTGCCAGCCTCCTCTGCACAGCAATACTCTGTGGTATTACACCTTCTCTTCTCTGCTCCCTGCATAGGCTTATCTCTGGTGGCTGCTGACCTTTGCTTGGCTGTTTGAGTGCTGTGTGATACCAAGGGTAGTGGCTGGCTCTCAATCACAGTGACACATCACCCGAGTGCCCAAGACAGGAACGTTTCAAGTTCAGCAGGAATATATGCAATTAAGGCTATATCTGTATATCTCTGAATTTAGAGATACATTATTTCCCTTTGTGAAGGAAGTTTTTCAGTGCTGTTTTGTTAGCCAGTCAGTACCTTTTTGTGTCTCTGGATTAAGCTCTTTCCATTGTTTCATATAGTTTCCTTGTCTGCTCGCTCTTCTGCTGAAGCTTAATACATTCTGAGGGATCGGCTGCTCAGATTTTCTGAGATTACCTTTTCGTAGCCTCTTTGCTAGAAGTTTCAACACTCCCACTTCTCTAGTATCTATTGTTTAATAAGTAGAAGCTGGAAATGAAATATCTTAGTCTATCAAAAACCAGGAAAAAAAAAGGAAGAAAAGCCACACAGAGGGAAACTGAAACTTAGTAAAGGAGAATTGTATTGAAGGGAGAACCTGAACTAGAGTCCAGGTCAAAGTCTGCTCTGCTACTCTACTGAGTGTGTGTTTGTGTTATGTGGCAAGGTTTTGGAGCAGGGAGCTGCAGGGATGACTCCTGGCAGAAGAGACTGGGAGCTGCCCCCACATTGGATGGAGACAATTTCAGGCAGCTCCAGAGCTGACACTGCACAGCCCAAGCTGAGTCAATCCTTCAGGCTGGTGGCACCTCTGAGTGTGCTTGGAAAAGGGTGTGAGGGACAGGAGGGAAAAACAACTCTGCAGAAATTGAGGCCAGAGGGAGGAAAGCAAGGCGGTGCTTCAGGAGCTGGAGCAGAGCCTTCAGCCTGGGGAGGAGACTCTTGTGAAGCAGATTCTCCCCTTGAAGCCCATGAAAGGACCATGGTGGAGAAGATACCACCTTGCAGCCCTTGGAGCATCCCACAGCAGAGCAGGCACAGGGGATCTGAAGGAAGCTGCAGCCTTTACTCGCAGGCTCCTGGCAGGAGCTGTAGCTCCTGGAGAGGAGCCCTTCAGGAGCAGGTTTTCTGGTAGGACCCACACTAGGGCACTCCACTCCTGAAGGACTTTAGTCTGTGGGAAAAAGCCACACTGAAGAGGTTTGTGAAGGACGGTGGGACCCCACACTGGAGCAGAAGAGTGAGGAGGAAGAAGAAGTAGAGACATGACTGGGAACCAATCACAAGCCCCATTCTCCATCCCTTGTGATACTTGGAGGAGGAGGTAGAAGAATTGGGAGTGAAGTTGAATCTGGGAAGAACCAGTGGGGTTGAGGGAAGCTGGTTTTAGTTTTGTTTTTATTTCTCACTATCCTACTCTGTTATTAATTGGTATAAATAAATGTAATCTTCCCCAAGTTGCATCTGTTTAGCCTGTGATGGTAATTGGTGAATGATCTTCCTGTCCTTTTGTTCACCCTTAAGCCTTTCATATTTTCTCCCCCTGTATTGCTAAGGATTAGAGGAGGGATGGAGTGGTTTGGTGGGCACTTAGGAGCCAGCCAAGGTTAACTCACCACAGTGTTCGATAGCTAATCTTCAACACTAATCAGAAATGTCTTATAATAAATACAGTTTTAGCTGAAGTCAATAAGGATGTTGTTTCTGAAGTTGAGAGTTTGAGTAGGTACTAAAGCAGAGAAGGAAACTCCTTCCAGGTTTGTAGTAATTTCAAAGCATTTCACATTCAGGAAATGGGTTCAAATACTAAGTGCCCTGGCAGTTTCAAAAATGTATTCCTGCTGATGGTAGCTTATGTAACATAATGAAAAGGATTGATGGTCTTGGATTGCAATCCAAGTGTAACACCTCTGTAGCTGGCACCAGGAGAGTGTGCTTTCTCCATTTATTGGGAATGCCATGTTCCAGGGCTTAATCCTGCTTGTACCATACATGTCACTGCAGGGCAAACTGACCAGATCAGAATTTACTTACACTGGTAATGTAACAGAAATCAGTGTGCTATGGCTTGGGTTTATCCTTCAGACATATTTAGAGCTAAGAGAAACTCACATGCAAAATCTCTCTAAACTCAGGATTTAGAAAAGCGGAATGTGAAATCCAAAGTAGAAAAGCATTATAGTTGCATTTAATAGGCACCATTAAGGAATGAAAGTCAGATTATTATCTAATGGAAATAAGGCTTTTACAGGGGTACTAAATACATACTAAAGCTATTTATTCTAAATTAAGTTTTAGGTGCAAATTCATATTTCCGTCAGTAATTAATAATATCTTTAGCTTGGAAACTAAAAAAATACATCATGAAATGTGAATGTAGCTAATCAGTAAAATATGGAGCTTGCACTTGCTTTTTCTTGATTAATTTCTATCTTCAGGATGATTTAAGAGAAAATCAAGTGGTTTTGAAATAATTTTTATGTTCCTGCATTTTTGGAGAGTCCACTTTTGAAGTATGAACCAAATCTTCCTGTGTAGCAAAAAAAAAAGCAATACTAGTCATCACTTCTAATTTCCAGGATGTTGCTAATTTGATGCTGAATTGCTTGTAAAGAGAAGGAGCTTGGGGTTACAGTAACAGAAGTTCCAGATTCCGCAGGACTCCTGCAGTGCTCAGTGCAATCAGTGGCATCCTTTCAGATGTTAATAAAACACAGATAGAGGCTAACCACTGGAACACATTTCTCTCCGTTGTTACTTAATTTCAGATGCAAAGATAATTAATCTTTGCATGTAGAATAATAGCTAAATTAGAGGAATGTACCTTGTAACTCAGGATTGGAACTTAATTACGTTAAGCTCTCCAAACCAAAAATTTACTTCAGCAATACTAATGCATCCTGCTATTTTAACTGGGATTAGATGTTTTCACTCAAGTTTTGGAGTCCAGTCAGAAAATGTTAGTGACACAAATTCTGAACTTTCTTTTTGACAAAGGAATTCTCACAATAAGTAGATAAAGGCAGAAGTAATCCAAAAGGCAAAATATTTGCAGTGAAAATAGCAAAGTCTGAACATGGGATGTTCTCTCCTGCTGTCAGCCCTGAAGATAATTTGCTACTGTTCCATCCATCTTCTTTGCTGTTGTTCTTTGGCTGCCGTTGCTAATGTACAGTAATGTGAGACATGCTGTCTGAAACTTACTGAGGTATTTGGCTATTTTATTTCTTTTTCCTTGAATGTCCATTTGCAAATGTATTTTTTCCTGTTTTTTCCCACGACTGCAGCAAGACAGCCTGGGATCGCAGTTCAGCCACCTGAGCCTGGCGCGGCAGCCCCCGGCCGAAGGCGCCGAGCCGGCCCCGGCGCTGTTCCAGCCCGGCGTGGTGCTGCCGGCGCCGCAGCAGCCCGGCTACATCCTCACCGCCGGCCCCGCCGCGGCGCCCCCGGCACAGCCCGCGCCTGCCCCGGCCTACTCGGGCCCCGGCCACCCCGTGGCCCAGCCCGTGCTCCCGCAGCAGGGATATGTGCAGCAGCCCGTGCCACAGGTACCACGGCTCCTTCCAGCCTCCCGAATGCTGCAGTGAAAAACTGACCCTGCTCTTCTACTCGGGACCTTTTCATACATCTGGGGCTCCCTGCAGAACTGCAGCTCTGTGCTTTTGTTCTGGGGTGGGGGTCCTTTCTGGGGTATGTGTTTTGTAATGAATTACTTCTGTTTACTTGAGGAGCAACAATCATACAGGTTTGCCTATTTACTTGCAGCTGGTAAAACTCATGTTCTGCATAGTTTTCTTGTCTCTCAAATGCCTCTTGGTAGAAATTGGAGATTGTTCCTTTCACAAGGAAAGTAGAGAAATTGGCTGTTAAAGAGGGAATTTATGTAGTATAAGTGATGTTTGAATCGCTGAACTATTTAACATCCATTGCACCTTTTAATAATCTTTGGATCTTTGTTTTATGCATTTTGCATTTAGATGTCTGCCTTCTCTAGAGCTGCATGCAGGTAGTGAACCTCTGATTGTTCCTTTTCAGATGCCACCTTGTTACTGTACCCCCAACCAGTACCCGCACTCCAGCCAGCAGTACCGCCCTGTTTCTGTCCATTACAGCACACAGCAGAACCAGGCCCTGCCACAGCCTGGCCAGCAGACAGGTTTGTCCAACTCTTTCAGCATTTCATTAGAACACTTCATGTGGTTTTTCTCCTGGTTTTTCATTTTAAACTTACTTTGCTTTAAAATTTCAAATCAAATAGAAGTTCGGATATAGAACACAAAGTGTAACTAACTTAAGGTGGAAACATTTGAGTCACTTGTGCATGAAACTTGGCATTCGAGCCATTCCTTTGAGTGGCTCATGCTGTAACTTTAATTACAGGATTTTTAAAATTTAAAAGTTAATAATTTTAAAAATTTGTAACTTATTAGTTACTAATAACTTGAGTAACGTGCAAAGTAAGATGAATTAGTACCTTTAAATGATATAACATTGCAGACATGTACCTGAACTGAAAGTTCTAAGCTGAAGATCCTAATCTTAGATGTTGTGGCATGAAAAGAGTCCTGTGCAGAAGATATTGGTGATACTATTTTACTCTTTCTGTCCTATGATTAAAGATATCAGGGTATTGGATGGAAAATATAATGAGACTTATGTGGTTACCTATTTTAGTAAAGACTTTTCAACTGTCTGAGTTACCCTTCTATGAATGTTAGCAAGCTTCATTTCCATCTCCTTTCTTTCTTGTTGTCTTCTTTTCCTTACAATTTTTAACTGTAGCTACTATTTTTCTGACAGTCTAAATACTGTTATGACTTCTTCAGTAAGATTTGTATTCCTGAAACAAATTTACTTCTCAGTAATATCTTGACTCATGGTCAAAACTTTCAGAAGTAACTAGTGATGTTTGGAGGCAGAGATCCTTAAAGACCAGTCTTTTGTACCAGCTCTTAGTTGAATACACAACAAACATCCTTCTGAGTTTCCTTCAGGAAGGTCTTTTTTAATTCCTTCCCCTGCCCCCAACTGTGTTGCTCTACAGAAACAGGATGAAAGATTACCTTTTACAAATAATAACTGGATTTATTTATGTCCTATGAAGTAGAATGTAAGAGGGATAGCTCCTCTTCTGCACTTCTTCTAGGAAGTGCTCCAATAGTAGCAACACTTGATAGAGTTATTCAGGGTGCACTTCACAAAGATTTTTTTCAAAGGAAAAGCAATTACTTGGTTTTGCAACTTGTGTTATCCACTGGTGTTAGAGATGTGTTACCCAACTGTATTACACAACCTGCTTTCCTTCCTCAGAATTTTTAATACCTAGACTACTTAATAGCAAAAAGTCTGAGGCTCAAGGGGGATTACTTCCACTGCAGGGACACCCCGTGTGAATAGCACACAAACTCCCTAACTCAGAGAGCTCACTGTACATTTGTACTCAAACAATGTATGGAATGGGAAAGCATGGGGTGATAAGATGCAAAGGGATGAACTGGTTGCTATTAGGTAAGTTCCTTTCTTGTATGTGTTTAGCTCTTTATATTTTAATTGAATTTCACTGCCTGTGGGTGAAAAGTATAGCAGACAAACTCCCTCTCTGTCCTGAAAGAAATAAAATAAGCAAGCTGTGCAGACAGCTGCTTTACTGCTTTGATCATGTGCTTTGTACCTACACTCTGACATCAAGGGATCTTGTTTAGGTAGTGTGGAGATCATCCAATTCTATTCAGTGTTTGGTTACTTGGTGTTTACCAGCACTAATGGAGAAAGAAGGATCTTACCAGAAACTGCATAATTAGTGTTTAACTGAAAATCTCCAAACTGCTCTCTGGCCGTTGCTGGCTCATTTAATGTTTTATAGGCAAATTTGAATCAGCATTTTAGAAATAGATGGTTCCATGTCGTGTTATCTGTTCTGGACACACCTCATAAGATGGTGTATTTTAAAAATCTCTCTCCTGTAATTTATTTTAAACCATTGATATTTGTATTAATTTGACACAAAGCTGCACCTGAAGTGGTTGATGCTTATTAGCAACGTGTGGTTTTGAGCCAAAGGCACCACATTACGTGGCTCATACAGCAAAGTGCCTGAGCAAAAATGAGAGCAACAAATCTTGCATTACATAAAAGCCGTGGGGTTTATTCATCTCAGAAAGTGGTTACTAACTATGAAATAACTTTGCAAACACAAATTCAGAGAAAAGATGACAGCTTCAGAGAGCATGGCAACTGGAGCCACTTCTGGTCTAATGTTGAGGAGTGGCCTGACTATTGATGAGCTGTTGGATTCGGGGCCGTAACACTGTCTGAGAGGTTTACATTTCTCACAGTGAACCGGTCTCTTTTTCAGCTGCTTCCTGGCTTCCTTTTTAAAGGGGTTTCAGGTGAAATATTTGGGGGGGGTTCACTTTTAATAAAAATGCTTTCGTTGCTCAAAAGATGTTGGGAGAAGAAAACTCTCCTTAAGAAAAAGGCATTTCTGATTGCCATGATAATGTGAGCCCAGTTACCATGAGGCCTAACTGCAGGTTGTTTAAAAATCTTATCTGAACTACAGTTTCTGTAGAAACATCAAGTGCCTTCTGCTTCACAGCAGGAAATAAAACTACTCCAGTTGTAACAGTAGCTTTAGTTTAATAGTTATAACCAAGCTCATCAACTCCCAGCTTGTTAACCAAGTGGTTGTACTTGCTTTTCTGTTCTTGAATAAACACTATTTCTCACTCCTAATGCATTATTCAGAAAATGTATTTCTATATTCTGTAAGTTAACTTTTCTTATATTAACTGTGATTTCTTTTGAATTTTGGAAATATTAAGAAACCTGCTCCTTTTTTTACCTCCAGTTTCAGAGTATTTCTGTAATGGGACAATCTGCTATGGCAGGTGTGGGGTTTGTGCTGAGTGCTGCATTTCTGTCAGCCCACTCTATGCAGAGGTGAAACTGCAGCTAAAAATAGAGCATTCTTTGGAACGCTCTGGGGAACCTTCGTGGCAGCCAATTTGTATTGTTCCAGTTCCCTCTGCTTGCAGAATTGATTGTGTCTGTCTTTGGAAATGCCAGAAAAGGCTGCAGAACTACTCACAGGTCCATTACAATTTCTGGGACATGAGGGGTTCAGACTGCAGGTGCACTGATTGGGTCTTCTCATTCTGCTGCTTTTTAGGGGCAATAGATCATTTTGTAACAAAGTATGTTAAAGCATTTTGTTTATTACAGAAATGCAGGGTATTTTTGTGCACAGTTCAAACTTAAGTTATTAAAGATTCTAAGTACTAATCCTACTTCAAGCATGTATTGTTCTGAAGTTTTGTCTAGTCCTCTGAAAATATTTATAGTGTTGTGTGTTTCTAATGAATAGCTGTCTTGGTTTTAACAAACTGAACCTTCTTCCCTTTAATTTTCTGAAGCAATATTTGATTATATTAACAGTCTTCTTTTAGTGTTCATTGTTGCAATTTCTATAGAGAGCCTGCTAAGGCTGTTAGTGCACAATGTTCATTGTACCCTGCGTGGATGAAATCAATGAACATCGGTGGGTGCTGCTCACAAAAAGGTGTTTTATGTTAACTGAATTACTTTCAGAATAGACCAAGCCTTTTTTTAGCAGAGTTTAAAGAAAACCCAAGTGAGTTTTGCAGCTAAATTTGCTCTATTATAATTCCGTGCCAATGTAGGGAGCATGGGGAATGTCAAGGTCAGTGGGCTGTGAATGTGTCCAACTCAAACACACTCTTCTTGCCGTCAGTGCATCTTGACAAGCCCAGTTTTGTTATTCTGGAGGGATAACTGGCTTTGTCTCAGAAACACTGACTGTGATGGGGTTTTGCTGACATGGTAAGTAGTGCACACCTGTATGATAGAACATGACGAAAAGAACTTGTGTTCTGCATGTGTTTGGATCATGGTAGCAGTTACCAGCTATATGCTTTTTGAAAAAAGAGGAAAAGGGGAGTTTAGGTTGGACTTCATAAATGCACAGATTTCCTGTTTGGCACTCATGTTTGGGGTGGTTTAGTTGGGGTTGTGGGGTGGGGTGGAGTTTTTTAGACAATTTTTGAAAGATAGGAGAGGATACCAGTTTAAGCAATAACAAATTGTTTTAGACACACTATAGAGGGGTGAACATGAAAATCTTTCTTTGTACCCTTAAGATAATTTTAAATATAAAATGTCTTCCACTATGTACCAACATGGCTTGAACTTGGAAGATTTTTCTCAGTCCCCAGTTGGTTTTAGCATTGCAGATTTCAGTAGAAATTGCCCCTTTGGAAAAGATTTGAACACATGCCTTGTGCAAATTTTCCTGAAGTCTGATTTAGTTTTGAGTTGCAGTCATGATGCTCTGACCCCTGGGGCACCTGAGGTACAAGCTATATTTTGCATATGTAGAATTTCCAAACAAAAGTACCTGGAATGGCCTTGTTCACAAAACCAGACAATGAATTGGGTTTGATCCTGTCTAGCATGCTTTGTTCAAGTGCTTTCAGCTTTCACCTGTCAAATCAAGGTGTTAATGCATGTAACCCAGAGTGTAAATGAACAGTGCACGCATGTGAGAGCAGCATTGCAAACAGTATGGATAATATTTCATGCTGAATCTAGATGAATAAATCTATTAATTTTAATGTTGGCTTCTTTTTATGTGCATGATAAGTTCAACTGTTGTGAAGTTGCCAGATTAAACAAGCAGTTGGAAAATGCTACATATGTATTTTCGCATAGGCAACTGTGCTTAAAATGTGTTCATTATTTCAAAGTAAGACTTAAATGTATAATTTCAGGTTACCAGATTTTGCCCAACCAGCAGCAAAACTACCAGGGTTTAGTTGGAGTTCAGCAGTCTCAGAATCAAAATCTAGTCAGTGGCCAACACAACAACATTGGGAATCAAATTCAAGGTGTGATTGTTCCATATCCCTCAGTGCCATCTTATCAGGTGGGTAATGTATTCAAAACTTTCCAATGACTCTTCTGTGGATTTGAGTGTTGGGGTTTTCTTTAAGTCCATTACTTTATGGTAGAAATGGTAGAAAGCTGCAAGCAGGTGTCAAAGTGACTTTGGGGATAGAAGAAGTTAAACAATACAAACCCATAACTGAAGTGAGAAGAAAGTCTGTCACAAGTGCACAAGATCTAGTCCTGTTGAGAGCCAATTGCTGGGTCAGTTGCATTTCAGAGGGTGAGGAAGAAAAGTTTGCAAGGTTTCCTCCTCCAGTTCAGAGGGTGGGGAAGAAAAGCTCAGAATGTTTCCTTCCCACCACCCCACTTTCTATTGTAGAGAAAATATCTTGTTAATTTATGGAGTCCCAATAAATTTCCATTTTGGGGGAAGAAGATTTAAATAATTTTTAAAATATTGTTATTTTAACTACTGTTAGCACTATTCTTCTGGATTTTGAGAACTCCAAGAGATCTTTCAGTTCCTGGTTTTTTTTGTTTTTTTTTTTTTTTTTTTTAAGTCCTTTATCACCTGGGCGATGGTCAAGAGTCAGAAAGAAACACTGTCTGCAGGAGAAAATCTTACTGTGTTGCCCATTGCAGGTTTCGGTGCCTCAAGGTTCCCAAGCAGTGCCCCAGCAGACATATCAGCAGCCTGTTATAATTCCCAGTCAGTCCAGTCAAGGATTGCCCACCACAGGAATGCCAGTCTACTACAGTGTCATTCCATCAGGTCAACAGAATAATCTAAGGTGAGTTTAAGTGATACTTGATTTCCCAGCAGCTGGGCTTAGTGGCTTTGTAAGCACTGACAGGATCTGCTTTTAGTAATGCAGATATTAAAGCTATTATTTTAAAGGCAGACTTACAGGCACTCTATGTTTGCTCTTATGCAATTAAGTGAAATAACCAGTGCTGCTTTAACAGTGACATACTTGTTGGACTGGAAAACGTTGTCTCCACAGCACTTTCAGCAATACTTCACCGTAGTTCCACCTCTTAAATTTTCTGCATTCCTTTTCTTACTCATGAAACACCAGTGTGTTCAGCAGCTCAGTCTTTCTGAAGTAATATTTGACTATCCATATTCACGGGTTTTGTCAAAGATATTACATTAATAATGTGTAGAGGAAAAATAATTTGAATCCCAGAAAAAGAGTGACTTCTTTTTTGGAACTCGGTATGGAAAAGGCTTAGCTTGCTTTGTGTTGTAGATGAGGCCTGCTGGCACCAAGCTGTCTATGAAACAAGTATAGAAACTTGGCTTTTGTTTGATAAATAACCTTTTTTCTTTTCTTTTTTTTTCACCTACCTTGGTATCAGCAAATTGGTCTGCATGTACAGCCCTCCCTGAATATACATCTGTGTCCCCAAAGCAGTCTATTTGAGAACAGATAGGCAAGTACCTAGGAGAATTCATTAGGATTAATGCTTGTTACAAATTTTTCTTTCCCTAGTTTTTTGAACTTAGAAATGTGCAGCATTTAAAAATACCTCAAAGCTTTTAAACAAGCAGCAACAGTATGAAGCTTGTTCATCCTTTTGAGAGTGCAGAGACTTCAGTAGTATTTGTCATCGCCACATGGTTTCATCTGCTTAAATCTGAATTCTTGTTCTTTGTATCTGAAGGTTTTTTAATCCTTTTCTGTAGTTACTACATTTGAGATTCAGTGAAGTCACAGGTAGGCATAATCCCAGACTTTTTTTGAATTAAGTTTGGTTGCCTGATCTTTTGTGTAATTTAGAATGTCCTTCTCATTTATTAGGAATTCAGAGCAAACTAGCAACTAATGACAGCATCTTGCTTTCATCAGAATAGTTATGCTGCAGCACTTGAACAAGGAAAGCAGAATGCTGTTCTGCAGGAGCTGAAAGTGTCAAACCTACAGGTCACTGACGAAAACTAGAATCTGTAGGCAGATCAGAAGCTATGTGAGAGCATCTGTGTTAGTTTTCACTTGATTTTGTCTACTTTAATGGAAGGGGATCTTAAAATTAAAATTAAATAAGTGAACTATGGGACAAAGGATGGAACAAAGTTTTGACAGCATAGGTAAAAATAGTAGGTCCATGAGGATTAAACCTACTTTTTTTTCCACAATTTGAAGGAATTGATTTTTTCTCAGAATGTTTATCTGTTAGTACAGGATTCTATAGGCACTGTTCTGATAATGGTCCACCAACCTGATGTGCTGGCTGAGCATTAGTGCTATAATAGAATCTATGTGTGTTACCTGTTTTCCCCTTGATTACTCTGAAAAACTACCCGGCATAAATAAACTTCTAAAGTCATCCTTTTCCTACAGTTTGCAAACAACTGAATGATTGTTTATCCCCTGGAGTCATGTTCCTTTTCCCACCCCCTGCTGGAAAAGCCTTCTCCTCTCTGGGCTGTGTCAGTGGACCTTGGAGCACTGCTGTGTGCTTTGTTGTGCTGGACCAGCTGCCCAGGACCAGCCCCCTGCTGAGGGTCTGCATCCCAAATCTCATGGCAGGGGCTGTGGGGATCACTTAGCTGAGGCCCAGTCCTGCTTAAGTGAGCAAGACAAATTGTCTTTTTATTATTATTATTCTGCATGTCTTTCAGCTGATATAGAGCTATGGACGCAAAAATAGTATATCAAAAGAGGTGAATTAGTACAGCTTCTCAGTGTAGGCAGGGCATATGTTTTTGCTAAGGAAGAGGTGTGAAACTTCAGTCTTCTGAAGAATGAGTGAATTCAGGGGTAGGTGGGAATATTAGCGATTTAAAATTAACAAAAGCTCAGTGATTTGCAGTACATATAGACAGCAAATGCAGAAGTCGTGATTAAATGAGTGTAGCACAAATGCCTGTTAGTCATGTTCTTTTTTTGTTATTACAGTTCATCCGTAGGATATTTGCAGCCTCCTGGATCAGAGCAGATACAGTTTCCTAGAACATCATCGCCATGCAACTCACAGCAGCTTCAAGGACAGCAGTGTGCAGGTTGGAATAAAGTTTTCATTGACAAGCTTAAAAAATGTCTACCTATTATTATGCTGGGTGATTGAATATTTGCTATTAAGGGTTTGATTTAGAATTAACTGCTGTATTCTATTTCCTCTTTTGTTCCATTTTTGAATTTATTTTCCACTTTTAACCCTGAGGCAGTTTAATTTGAAATGTCAATTTCATTTTTTTTTAAATATCTCAAGTTACTTTCTTAAAATTCAGTAACATACATCATAATGCTTTGCACGTCTACTGGTGAGTTGAGACAGACACGGAACCATATGTTGGCAGCAGAATCACTTCCGTCCTTTTCTGAATAGCCAGATAAGTCTGAAAACTTTGAGATTTGGGTTTCTATTTGACAGGAGTGAGGTACATTTTGGAAGCAGCATACTTGGCTCTTCTACTCAAGAACTGGTCTAGATTTCAGTTAACAGAGCAGGAGCAGTGAGTGATTTTCTTAAGAGGTCTTGAGGGGAGTTTGGAAACTCAGTGTGTTCTGGGGTAGCTTTTTGACCTGCTGGAAAGTTGAAAGTACTTGAAAGCTGTGTGAGGTGTTTTCTTTTTATGGCAGCCTTATTTACTGCTTTTACTTTCGTAGTTTATAGCAACCATTCAAGTCAGAAGCCATCACCTCCTACATTATTGCCACCTTCATCCAAGTCAAAGCCACAGCAGGCTGCTTCCATTGTGCACTACAGCATAGTGTCTCCACCCTCATCATGTAAAAGTTCACCCACTGGTCTTTCCATCATGCAGCCAAAAAAAGGTATATTTTATTGGGATTTTCATCTAAGCCATTCTGTCTAGAACCTGCTGTAAATTTTCAGATTGGTTTCATGGCTAACTGCTAGAACAACTGCAACTTGAGTGCCATCTCTGATTTTTTATTTTTTTTTTTATTCTTCATCTGAATTGCTATTATTTTATCTTTTACAATGATAATGTGGAACTTAAGTGAAACAATGGCTGCATGGGGGTGGCCTGGAGGCCACCTTCAGCAGGTAAATGTTACTCAGCAGAAACACTTAGGCTCAGAATGTTTTGATCTACGAAATACTTGGGTAATTTTTAGAAGGTGTGTAAATAGAAGCCTCAATGTGTTTGAAAGCAGTGTTGACATAGAGCTTGTGTCAGTCCATGAAACCTTTATAAATGTTAGTATCCAAACACTTAAAACTCTGAAGTTCTAACCATAAAATTGATGGGTTAGGAAAATAAGAGCACTAGAGTTAGCCTCCAAACAAGAGATTACAGAACAATCCTGTGACCACAGTGGCACTGTCTTTATTTTACCAGTAGGGAATTTGATACATTAGAGGCTTGGTTGGTAAAAAAGGGATAATCTCAAACTCTGCTATCTCAGTATTTTGCAATCAAGCACTAGATTAAACAATCCTAGATCAATGACCTACATTCTGCTACAGATGTGGTGTTCTTACAAACATTTATCTCTAAGGCATTTTTAGAACTTCTTTATTCATAAATAGATAACATGCAGTTAAGTGGAAAGATAGCTGGATTAGCAGTTCATGGGCAGGTTTGGTTTTGTTTCCATTTTGCTTCAAGTTTATCTGGCTTTAATTCTGGAAGATTGTAATTTCAGAATGTCTAAAGTGGGCCTTGCACTAGTTTGTTTTTCTGCCTTCCCAACGTATCCTGAAAGTGCTGGTTTTGTGCAGTTTTGATGGCCTGGTGCAGACATGTAAACTGTGGTTTAAGGACGTTTCAGGAAGGAGGAAGCCCACTACGGGGAGGGGGAGCAAATTCTGAGAGAATAAATCAAAACCTGTGCCTTTCAATAAGTAAGACATGGAGATGCTGAATCGAGGCCTCTGAGGTGGAGCAGGTGCACAGACAAGTAGCAGAGTTGTGTTACAGGGGACTAGAGTGTAAATCTGGGGAGGCTTTGAAGGATTTCTGTACGTCTCCTCTCACAGGATTTGACAGGTCATAAAGTGTCTGCAAACTGACTTAGGCACTGTATGACACTTCATTTTGTCAGGATGCTTGTTTAGGAAAAGAACTCCATTTATTTTCATTTACTGAAATGCTGGGGAACTAGAAGGAAAAGAAAAAACAAGATTTTCTGAATGTAAAAAGTTTTCTTTTGCAGTTTAAATTACATTTCAGATTGACGCTCTTAGAGATGGTGCTGTAGACGTTTTCAAAAGACGTGTTTGTTGTTGAGTGTTCCATTCTCACAAAACAGATAAGTCAAGAGTACACTAGAGTGTTGCAGAATTAAATACTGTATATAAAACCCAGTAAGATGTAAATGAATATAATTTATAATATCTATAAATATATGCACAGAATTGTAAAATGAAACCCATTTTTGTGTGTTAAATGTAGTGAGTATATAGGTGTTTGGTAAATCACAGGTTTACACATAAGGACTAGATAAGTTTATGGCTTTACCAGTGGAAAACTGTTGTGTTGTATATTATTCTGATTATGTAGCAGTCATAAACAGACTTGTATTTTATTCTGCTCTGCAACAAAACAGAAATATTCACAATGTGGCTCTTGCAGGGACTCCTTAATTTATATCCTCTGCTAAAGCTGGCCAGATATCTGATGCTTCAATTGCAATCTGTAACACATGGGTAAAACTTCTTGCCATTAAAAAGAAAGTATAGATGTGAAAACATTGATAATTCAGTTACCCATAAATATATATAAATATTTCCAAATACAATTTACAAAAGCTAACGTAGTTTTAATGTTGTGTGTTCTTGAAGAAGTCTCTTTCTTTTTGTGGAGGCCAGGGGTAGTGAAAACAATAGTCTATTTTAAAAAACACCAGATTGAATACATTTTATAATCTGTATCTGACTGCTCCTTACTGATGCTATGACATGGCAGTAAATTGAGAAGATTGCAGAATCCTGCTTTAAAGATGGATGATTAAATGATGTTTAAACCGTGTATTTTAATTGTAGTTTCTGAGAAATGCTGTAAACAGTGGGTAGAGCAGAGAAAGAAATTGCAAACAACCATTTTCAAATAAAAAGCACATTATATAAATTACCTGGGGCAGAGGCGGGAGATGGTTTGTCTCTTGGGCAGCCTCTCCTCACAGCTTCTGCTGTGAAACCTTGTGGAACAGTCCTGGATGTTCAGGTGTTCTTCCCTGCCTCTGGTGTTTCTATGGCTACTGCAGTACCCAAGTGGGACAGGGTGTTGGGATCAGTTTGCAGTATCTGCCCAGAAAAGCATTCCTCAAGAGAACTTGTCAGTGAGGGTAAGCTTGCCTAGACTAAAGGTTGATCCCAGATCTTTCTGACATGTCATCCTATCAGAGAAAACATTTCAAGTGCATTGCTGTACATCATGTAAAACTAACTAGGAAACTTCTGTTTTTAAATGAAGCATATTTTCACTTAATATCACATTCTGCAACACATGGCTCTGACAGAAGCTGCAGTGAATGTTGAATACTGTCAACTACTAATAAATAGTGATTTCTTTCAGAAATATCCTCAGCAATGAGTTTCAGTGTTTCCACTATCTCTTGTTCTGGGAAGCCCTCTCTAAGTTAACTATTGTGGACGTAGCTGATAGTGGAAATGTAACTGTACAGAAGGTGCTGCTCCAGTTTTCTAGAATCAGCAGCTTCTTTGGCAAAATCCTTATGTTCCTTCCCCTTTTCTTGGTGCCTTTCTGTGTGTTGCGCTGAGCAAAGCGCTCCGGGTGCTGACTGTGCCCTGTGGCTCCTTGTGTTGCAGCCGCAGCGCCACCGCCCGCCGGGGGGGTGGTCATGATGCAGCTCAACGTGCCCGGCAGTGCCGCGCCGCGGAACCCGTCACCTCCGCAGAGGAAACCCGGCAAGTACTACTGTGATCACCCCCGCGGGCACAAGGCCACGGAACTCAGCACTTTAGACGGTGCTGCTCAGGTAGGACGTGCTGGTTTGCTTCTCCAAAATGACTTAAAATATGCATAAATTCTGTATTTTTTCAAAAGTTCTTTTTGGGGAATAAAAGTCTTGCTCTGATTATACTTAATAGAGCTGTTTTAACTTCATTTAAGTCTTTGAAGGCTGTGGGTGCTGTTCAGCTTGTTCAAGTAGTACTTTTTAAAACACTGATGTGTCACTTATTCCAGTTGCAGCATAGTCCTCAACTGGGCAGCCCTGTCACCTCACCAGCCCAATCACCAGCACCAGCCCAGCTGTCAAACATGAAGAACATCCGTCCCACACTGACACCTCTTTCTATTGTGTCCCAGTTTTCTAGACCTTTTGTCCCTGGACAAGGTATGTTTTTAGTTAACTAAAATGTGTGTGTGGTTTCTATTTGAATGTTTTAAAATACAAGATGTATGAGGATTTTCTGATGAGTTGTGGCTCACTTTAGTAGTATTGCTATTGAAGCAGAATCACCAAAATTATTTACTCAAGCATCATTTAAAATTTCACCTTATCACTGCACTGATACTGTTCCCCATATCTTCAAAGGCTTTTCATCTCCTCATTAGTGTGAGTTTCTGTAACACATTGACTTTCTCATACTGCTACGTTTCCCATTTCAGCATTGAAAATATTAATGTTTGCTAGAATTTAGCTTCAAATCTTAACCATAAATCATTAGTTGATAATCCACTGAATCAAGCCACTGCCTAAGCATGTATTCTTCATTCCTCTGCAGAACAACAAGCATGATGGGATAGAGCCTCTAGCCAGGACTGTACCTCAGTTAGTATTTCAGACAGGACCCACCCAAAGACACAAAAAATTCCTTGTTGAAGAATTTCAATCAACAGAAAAACAGAAAATAGGGAGTTTTCACTGAGAAGGGATAGTAGATAGTGTTTTTAAAAAAATTAAATAAACCCTCTTTGTCAGTGAGTAAAAGCATCCTGGTAAAATTACCAAACTCAAAGTTAACAGGTCTGTTTTACAGAAAAAATTACTTTAAATCAAAACTTACAGAAAATTCTGTATGTCTCTCTTATTGATAAAGAGAACCTTATTTTCTTATCTTTGTCTTATCTGTTGCATAATCTTTGTCATTGCTTTGTATTCTGATGATGTAAAAGCTCCAGGTGGCCTGTTTGAAGCACACGTCTTAGTTCCCTCAATCTGCTGTGATAACTGAAAGTGCATTGTTGAGTGCATTGTCTTTGTGGACCCTTGGAGTGTGAAGAGAGACCTGGCTCTAATCAGAGCTATAACCATGAAAATGACTTAATTAGCATGCTGAGAGGAGCTTTAGACTTATAAAGCTCATTTTGAAATAAAAGGACTTATCTAAGACTGCAGTGAAGAAAAACTTTGAGTGTAATCCCTAAATACCAAAAAGCTTGTACCTTTTCACCTTGGGATCAGGACGTGGCTGACTGACACTGATGGAATCAGGGCAGCTCTTGAGTTTGTTAGCCCAGCCAGACACTCAGCTTTGTGCACAGCAATTCTGCTTTCTCTTCTGTGTAACATAGAGGAAGATTTCCTGTAACAGAAAAACCCTTCTAATTACCTTTCTCTTTAAGGAGATGCCAGATATCCATTGCTTGGCCAACCCCTGCAATACAATCCATCTTTATTACGTGGACAAGTAACAAGCCAACAGGTATTAAAAGAGAACAATCTCATGGCAACAATGAAATAAAACCAATTCAGGACTACCATTACAACCATTTTGAGTAGGGGAATGTGTTACTGCACTTGCAGAGTAATTGAGTGGAAGGCGCTTGCTTTGCAATAAGTTTTATTCTGTGTCAGTACTCCCCATGTTCTTGTTTGTTGTATTAAAAAAAAAAAAGCAAGAAACATCTATCTGAACTTTGGCTTTTAGGCACAGTGTAGATTATGGATTTTTTTTTTTTCTTTTAAGCAATTCACTGTAGCTAATTCAAAAAATCTAAAAGGGACGCTTTGCTAGAAGGATTTTTTTTTATTCAAGTAACCATTTCCAAAAAAAAAACCAAAATACAAAATACATGTGGTAATTTCTGAAAAAGAGTGGGTTTGTTCCTTATAAGAAAAACAAACCCAAAATATTGGTATTGGCAAAATTGAAAAGTCTTCCTGCCATACAATTTTTGGGACATGCAGACCCCCTCTGCCTCTACCTTGCTCAGTTCTACCCAATGCCAGCTAGAGGATGTGATGGCTGGGGCAGGGGGGTGTTCTTCCAAGATGATTTAAGGTGGTTTTTTTCCCCCCCATCATTGCCTCTCTTTCTTCTGTAGTGAAGGATTCAATGTGCCTGACTGTAGGATTATAACACTCAATAACTAAAACTGGATGTGAAAACCTCCTCTGTCCTGTGGTAGTGCAGGTTATTTTCCAGACATTCTTCTGCACTGCTTTTCACTGAGCTGAGTAGAAATTTTAAGATACTGATGGATTGTCATTTAAGTCCACCCTTTATGTCAATCTTCCAGTGTCAGCCTGGAAACAGACATGGGAACAGGGGAAAGAAACCAGCAAAGAAGGCTGCTTCCACAGATCTCGGTGCAGGAGAACCAGGTATGGGATTGGTGACTGACACAGTCCTCCAGAAAAATGAATTATGGTGATGGGCTGGGAATGTACAAGACAAGCACAGCTGAGAAGGGCCAGAGTGAAGAGTAATTGCACAGGAACGGACATGGCAAACACGGGAAACATAAGGAGGGAGAGGCAGACATGATCTGGAGAGAGGGGGGAAAGGGAGGTTAAATGGGAGAAGTATAGCTTGGAGGCTGGAGAAAAGACCAGAGAAGTTCAGGATTGGAGAGTACCAAAAGAAAGATCAAGTTTGTCAGTTTACTAGACACAAGTTCTATGATATTGTTATATTAAATAGTAATTATACACACCCCTGCTTCCTTTACTGGCATAACAAGTGAAATTTGACATAAACCACAAATTACTTTGTGCTTTTTGGGGTTGATTTTTTTTTTTTAGTTTTTCCCTTTCTAAACATGGATTTGGGGGATATACTAGGAGATCTACAGATCAGCACCTTGGAATTGGTAAAGATGACATCCAAATAAAATCTGACAGTGTCTATCTTCATACCTGTACTGGAAGGAATTTGTGCTGCAAGTGTTTATCTACTGTCAGCTGTTCAAAGAAAGTTGCAGATAAATCCATTTTTCCTAACAATTTAGTGGAGAGGATTTTTTTTTGAGAGAAGACAGACTAGTTTTTTTGGCATGGTGATGCATGAAGAGTTACCAGGCAAGGCCAGTGAGATGCTATAGTGAGTTCTCAAGCCTGCTGTAAAATGAGTTGTTGATGATTTTATTATTTTCCCCTCTTTGTTCTGAGGACCCTTTTTGTATTTCCTGCTTTTATTTGCACACTTGTACAAATAAGCAAATTGTAGTTGTAAGCAGTGCTATCTGTGAGACCAAAGGCTCTCCAGAATATGAGGAAGGCAAAGCAGATTTGGTATCAGCCAACTGGAAATACAAGTATGAAATAAGTCATTTTCCAGTGTGGGTGTTGTATCATTAAGTGCAATGACCAATTTGGATTCGCTGGTTTTTTTCTTTCAGTTGTGGGGAAAGTTCTAGAAATTACTGAACTGCCAGAAGGCATAACTCGTATGGAAGCAGAGAAACTCTTTGGGGAACTGTTGAAAGTGGGTGCCAAGATCCGGTGGCTGAGGGATTCCCAGTGCCTGCAGACGCAGCAGCGGCGGTTCTGCGGCGGCGGGGACGCCAGTGGGGGCACAGAGCCGTGCCGGGCCGGGGACTTGGCGTCCACCTACACGGTTCTGGCCACCTTCCCCACCATGGCAGCCGCGCAGAGCGCGCTCAAGAGACAGAGCAGTACCTCAGTGAGCAAGTTCCGCCTGAGAACCAGCAAGAAGCACTACGACTTCCACGTCCTGGAGAGGGCCAGCTCGCAGTAGCAGTTACACCGCTGGACACTCGGCCTTTACTACTTCCATGTCCTCCCTCCTCGGTTGGTTTGATGTCATGGGGTTTCTGTTCACAGAGACTCCTGGGATGTTTTGTCACATGACATTTGCCATTGAAGAATAAATAGCCCAGTGAATCCAGCAAGATGAAGAAAAAAAATTACAGAGTTAATCCCAGACAATAGCAAGGAATCATCTTTGCAACAGGCAGCTTTCTGTAAGGAATGCTGCTGAAATGCCCCCTACTTTTATAGTAGTTTTGTTTTATATTTTTGAAATCTTGTATCAGATCCAAAGTTCTATTGTACAGCAGATGTTCATAAAAATCCATATGCAGATTTGTATTTTATAATCCCTTTTCACAGCCAGCACACATCTGTCCATTCCAAGGCAGGAACCTGAGGATTGGTGGAGGGGAAAAGAGAACCATTCTCAAGGAATTGTATTCATTTTCTAGCAAACTAACCAAGATCTTCAAGTTAACCTGTTCTTTGTCCCTTACAGGTTTTTCCTTTTTTTCTCTCTTTTTTTTTCCTTTTTTTTCTTTTTTTTTTCTTTTTCTTCTTTTTTTCTTTCTCTTATTTTTCTTTTTCTATATTTTTTTAAGAGTATCATTTTAGCAACTAACTCCTTAGGTGGTGATTTTCTTTTGCAATACATTCAAACAATGTCAAAAGAAATCACAAGTTTGTACCCTTGAAGAATTTGCTTCTGATCCAGCAAGTTTAATAATTACTAAAAGAGGAATATGAATAGGTTACATGTTCACTGAATCACATTTTAACATTTCTTTTTAGCAAAAGTGTGAAGAAACTTTATGTATCTTCATACAAGTGACAAAATGTTTGCACTTTAATTGTGTTCCCACCAGTATGGGTCTCTTTCTCTTCCTTTTCACGCTAAGATAATTGTGTTTGATAAGTGCTGGAAACCTTTTTAATGGTTTAAGTTTTCATCATTTGCAGATGCTCACTGGACATTAAAGATTCATTGCACATAAATGAAACAAAACTTTTTTCAACTTGTGTAATTTGCAAGTCTGTACAATGTGTGCTGATGCAAGCCTTTTTCAGTTCAAAAGAATAAATGTTTACAAACACAAACTTTTTCAGTGCACTTGTTTAAGCTTCTAGGAGTCTTCTGAAATGGGGATGAACTCATATTAATAGTTGGGATCCTTTCAAATGTGAGAAAAGAACTTAAACCCACAAATATTAGAACCTCTTAAAAAACCACCTGCTGTTCCTCAACTGGCATTTATGTTATCCTGTCCTTCATAATATTTAAATGTTTCCCTATATAAGTAAAAAAGAGAAATTAATCACATGGTGTAAGGGATGCTCCTGATTTTTTATTTTTAGCTCAGGAACTGATTTGCTGTGTAGACAAGCAACTACTTGGTCACTTCATAAAGCTATCATTTTGTGCATTTGTAACTTCTGAAAGAGGAAACTCAAGGTAAATGTTGTGTTTGAAAACGTTTTACAGGGGGTAAAGGTGAAGAATTAAGGTGCCTAACCAGCATTGATTTTCATTGTTTATACAAGTTATTCTATCCCTGAACACCCAAACAGTGATGAAGTACTTGGAGGACAACTTTGGAAACTGATCTGCCTGGGAATAATGTAGCCTAATAAATTAGGTTTATGGGACTTGATTCTGTGATATGCTGTAGCAACAAGTATTAACATGACTAAATGTAAACTTAGATGCTCCCCTAAAACAAAGGGGAGGATGTTCAGCTTCAAGTCCCCAGATAAAAGACCAATCTACCTATTCCAGTCTGCTTTTCTAAAAGGATGGTACTTGGCATTCAAGTTGTGCTCAACTGAGGATGTATTTCTTGCTCCTCCTTGGGTTGGACTGCTGCAGTTTACTGCACCCTAACCCAAAGCTGGTAAAAGCCCCAGTTTATCAATCTGAACAGCACAGAGGTAACATGACTGCTGCCTGCATTCTGTCACTGCCTCCTGCTGATTTCCATGCTACTTCGAGATTAGGATTTAATCCTGTAAAAGTAGCTAAGAGATTAAAAGGCTGTAGGTGTCTCAGCCCAGCAAGGCAGCTGCCTCCTGTAGTTAACTCATTCCACAACAGGATTTTTCCCAGATGTAGAAGGGTAGTCAGTAGCTGAGAGCTTCCATCTGTTCCAGATGACCCAAGCACGAAATCTTGCATAAAGTGGAACCCTTTCCAAGGCTGTTGCATGCTGAGCTGCATTTCATAAACTTTCCTCATAATAAACAGAGAAGAAAAGGTAATGTGAGATGAGCATGGAGAATGCAGCCCAAACAATGGGAAGGGAGGGATACACAGATTAGGAACAAGGCCCAGAAAATATTTGATTTTTATCAAGTAAGCTGAAACCTTGAATGCAAAGTTCCCTGGAAGAAAAAACTACAACATGGAGTAAGCAGGTTGTATTCCAATTCAGAATCTGATTCTTTCCAATTACTACAGGCCGGCCATCCTTTCTGAGTATGTTTTATTCTGTGTTAAACAGGGACAGTTACCTTCATTTTTTTTATCTGGATGTGCCAGTATGAGCCACATAGATACAATTAACAAGACTCTGGCACTGTCAGAGGCTTCTGCTGTCTACAGTGGGCAAAGTATTAAAATATTTCCACTTCACAATCATGTTTATTTATTCCTGGGTTTGTGCTATTTCATACTTTCTCCAGTAGGCAAACATGATACAAACTCATCTAACCGAGACAGTTTATACCTTCCTGGCCTTCACCCTTCTGTCCCTCTTGGTTCCTTAAGCCACACAAGCCCAGGGATTGTGCAAAACTCCTGGAACTGCCTTTATTCCATGGATTTGGATCACAGTCTACAAAGCAAATAAAAGCACTTTATGCATGAAATAGATGCATGTAAAATGCATTCTCATGTTTTCAACAAATCTTCTAGTACTCCAGTGTATTTAAGTTTCCTCTCATTTATCATTAAAGCCATTTTTATAGCAAATAGTGGCAAAAGGAATTAAGTAGGGACTTACATTGCAGCAAAATATGGTTTTTTGTTTTACTGAGAACGTCTTAACTTTCAGAACTACGGAAAGCATTGGACAAATAAGCCAAAAAGCTGAACAAATGCTTCTCCACCAAAAGCAACTATTTTAATTTTTAATTAACACACTTATATTGTAAAATTCCTCTGTGAACATTTAGTATCATTTGTCATATTGCAGTCAAAAAGATAATTAAAACTTGAGAAAATAAATTTAAACCCCATCCTTTGAGGACTCCCCAAACCACATGATGCTGGAATTGGGTGGATCATTCCAGCACAGCCTAGAACATCCTTGCAGCCCACACCTGCCTGCCACGCTGTGGCTGGAATGTTTTGCTAAGGCAGGACTGGTTGGGAACACACACCTTGCATCTTCTGTGAGATTCCTCCCTGAGCAAATGTGACCTGTTCTAATATGAAATATTTTTCTTTCACTCACACACATACACTTAGAAAAATGACATGAAAAGGAGCAGAGCATCTGTGAAGAAAGAAACCCTGTGCTGAGGTGTACAGAAACCGTAGTGCTTGAGTGTCTCCACCTGCAACCACCCCTAACCCTTTTGTAGGGCACATGACGTTTCAAGATGTGGATGGTACAGGGCAGCTGTTTGCAGATGGGGTTTTATCAAAGCACCAGAAGAACTGTGTAGCTCAATGAATCCAATAAAGTACTTGGGTACAGAACACCTTTCACAGGAAGAACTCTTTTCTTTGCATTATTCAGACAGCTCTATATCCATTTCATATCTTACTGCAAGCAATTCCCTCTCAAAATGGAATGAATAGTTATATTCTCATCCTATGACACTCATTTGTGCCTTAAAACGTCTTTGTTGTTTTGAGTTAACATGGAACTAACTTGTTTGGATGCTTGAAAGGGAGTCAAAATTACAACTAACTTCTATAAATACATTTTAGCTCTGTAATATATTTTTTCTGCAGAAAACTGGTGCAGGCTTTAAGTTCCTGTATTTAGCCCTGAAGCAAATAATGCTTAGAGGAAGCTTTGGAGAAAACTGACCAAAAACTCTTTAAAGTTACTGGTCATGAAAAATTATTGTAGCTGGAATTTTTATATATTTCTAACTATGAAAGGAATTATTTCAATCCTGTCAATGTTTCTACAGCTTGGTTTTCATCAAGGGTGATGCACTGCCTCTTCTCAATGTCCTACTCCTATTCACAGTTAAAAGTGTTTTGGGTACTCTTGGCTATTGATGTCAGTAAGTATAAACTTAAAAGTGCACAATGTTCATGTGACTTCATTTTGGAAGCTTCATCTCTTGGGTGTAGACCAGAACCCTTAAAAGGGCTTGATTTCCAGAACATTCTGAAAATTAAGTCCCTTTAAGTGATCTTATTCTGGAACCTCAGACCAAAGTCACCATTCATATCTGAAACCTTCAGTGTAAATTACCTGATTACTTGAAAATGTGTGCAATTAAGTTCTTACCACGATATGTATGAGCCTCCTCTTACTTCAGTGTCTGCCTTGTGTCCTCAGACTCACAGGGCTGCAGTTTGGCCCTGACTCAGTTCAGCAGCCCCTCACTGCAAGAGTTTTTATCCTGCTTGCAACTACTTGATATTTTGTGATGTTTGTCAAAATTTGTCGGGTTGAAAGTGGATCTTGCTGAAGACATGATGAAGCATTAAAATTTGGTCCAGGACACAAACACTTCAGTGTTTGCTGCTATTTTTTCATTTTCCAGTCTCACTGGTAAAGCTCATGAGCTGAGTCACTACATGGGATGCATGCAACTGTAGTAGACTGTGCCTGCACTTGGGAACAGAAACCTGAATGTCAGATAAGTCTGGTGCTGTAAACCAAAGAGTTGTAGAGGACAACCCATGTGTTGCTGGCAGTTTACGCTTTTAAAACTGGAATAAGTTATAAAAATAAACTGTGTTGCTGTGGATAATGCTTAACAGTGAGGTTTATTCTTAATTCAGTTCCTGTGCCCCAGTTAACTGGGGATCTGAATTAGCCCAGGGATTGATGAGGATCCGCAGTGCTGACAGCAGTGGAATGTTTCAGACGCAGGTGAGCAGAGGTGGAAGGCACGCTCGACACTGGCTGGGGTATGGACTGACTTCAGCACCAAGGGATCTGTTACATTTGATCTCCCAAAATTACCTGACAGATGAAAAAGAATATTTGCAAGCAATATTGTACACCATACTTGAATTACAGGGGCCTCAGTTTGAACTTGAGAGGGAGACACAGGCATTCATCTTTTTTCTAATATCCTAACTTTTGCCCTAGTTGTAGGTTTAATTAACTTTGCCCTTCTTTGGTTTTCCAATGTAGTTACTCTAAGAAACACCATTACTAAGTGTGCTCTGATAGTCTATTACACTGGGAAATACACCAGGATTTGATTCCACAGTTGCTCAGATTTGTTGACGTTTTACTTGGCTTAAATTGATAACTTTGATTTGCTAATGAACCATTGATTCAGGGTGAAGCAACAGTGCAATGTAAAAGAGGAATTCCCTAATAAAGACATTTTCCATTTTAATCCAGATGGATGTGTCCTGGTTTTGGGGGGAAGAATGATTCTCTTGGAATGTGAGTGACTTTGTTTCCCATGCCAACAACTGAAAACACACAAGACATCTCCCTTCAAAGAACTGAATCCCAGGTGATGCTCCAGCTGTCAAATTATTTTTTTCTAATTTCTCAAGAAGACTTTCAGCTTACTAGTTAGTTACCCTCCCTTTTCCTAGGCCTACAAATTGCAGACTTTTGCTGTTTCCAGACACACCTGTGCTAAAGGCTCTCAGATTAACAGCAAAGGCACATCCAACAGCAGCAACTCAGTGACCCTACAGTTGGATAATTCTACTTCTAAAATTGTAATTATTTGAGAAAGTAATAGAAATAGTTCCCGAGGATGTAAAAGATTATACACCTTCACAAAAATTACATATCCAGTCAATAGTAAGCCCTTCTTTTTCTTCCTTGTATCAAGTGATGTCTAAGAGTTTGAAAATTGTATTTGCAAAACAATACAGTGTTCAACATTTCACTCACCTTTCTCATGAAGTTCAGCTTCAAACTTAGGATTCCAAATCCAATGCAGTAAATGCAAACAACAGTTACTGGAAATACCAAGAGAATTAGTGCAACACATTCAAATTTATCAGGGAGTTTATGATGCACCTTACAACCTAACCTCCTCTTCTACACGTGCACTTGTGTAACAGAGATGTCTCTTTGTTCATCTCCAAAAACAGATTTATAGTTTGATACTATCCAACCTTTAAATCTGTTTTGTATCATGAAGAAACAAAATACAAAAACAGACCAAAAAAAAAAAAAATCTCAGAATCATGTTGTGATGGTATTTCTTTAAGAAACTTGCAGAGACAAAACACACATGCAAAGCTTACCCAGTGAGCATTGCTGTGACGATTTACACATGCTGCAACTTGGGAGAGGTAAAACAGATTTTTTATACTGTTGTCAACACTGATTTGCTTCCTTTTCGCTATAAATTTTTAGGGTCTTTTAGTTGTTATTATCCAGTCAAGGTTCAACAGTGAAAGTGTTCCAGACTGAGAGACTGTGTTTTTCAGCCTTTCAATGTTTGGGTACCTGCCTCAGCAAGTTACCCAGTACACACAATCACAGTCCTAAATGATGTTTTAGAAAAGCTCAAGAGCAGTGTTCTGTCCAAAATGTTATCATCAGAGCACTTGAAATATACTGTCCTGTCCTCCTTGCTGTGAAATGTCTGTCAGAGAGTCCTTCTGCATTGCTGGCTGTGCTGTGCCCATCCCTCACAAAACCTGGGACCACAGAGGATGTCCTGGCTTCACCTCCTGCCTCTCATTAAGGATCTCTGCACACCACACTCTACTTTTGTCCTATTTAACATGGATTTCTGTCATTTCCTCCATCACTTTCCCCACCAGTCACACCCTTGCCTCCCCCAGGGTGGACACTGGGGCAGAGGGGTGGCTGTCGCCATCTGTCCCCACAGCCCCAGGCGCAGGAGGTGCCCCTTTTTCTGGCAGCTGCCTCACAGAATCATGGCATTTTTTGGGTTGGAAGGGATCTGTAGAGATCACCCAGTCCAAGCCCCCTGCCAAGGTAGGATCACCTGGAGCAAGTGATACAGGAACATGTCCAGGTGGATTTGGAATTTAATCTCCAGAGAGGGTGACTCCACACCTTCCCCTGGCAGCTTGTTCCAGTGTTTCCAGCACCCTCGATGGAAAGAAGTACCTCATGTTGAAGTGAAACTTCTTGTGCTTTAGCTTACAGCCATTACTTCTCATTCTGTTTCTGGGCACCCCTGAAAAGTCTGGCACCATCCTCTTGGCACCTGCCTTTGAGATACTTATATTCTATATGAGGTATTTATTCTGCAATATGGAATCACAGAGTCAACTAGGTTAGTAAAGACCTCTCAGATCATCAAGTCAAACTTGCCAACCAGACCATGGCACTGGGTGCCACCTCCATTCTTTCCTTAAACACCTCAAGGTTTTTAAGGACTCCACCACCTCCCTGGGCAGGCTGTTCCAAAGTCCAGCCATCCCTTCTGTGAAGAAGTTCTTCCTGATGTTCAACCTAAAGCTGCCCTGGCACGGGTTAAGGCTGTGTCCTATCGTTCTACCGCTGGTTCCGTGGGACAAGAGCCTGACCCACACCTGGCTCCACCCTCCTGCCAGGGTGTTGCAGAGAGCCATAAAGTTCCCCGAGCCTGCTTTTCTCCACGCTGAGCCGCCCCCTCAAGCCGCTCCTCACAGCACTTGTATTAACGACATCCCCTCTCAGCCTTCTCTTCTCTAGGCTAAACAGTCGCAGCTCCAGCCGCCTCTCCTGACATCTCCGAGCCCATTTCCCAGCGGGACAGCTCAGGGGGCGATGCCCAGCTGTGGAAAGACGCGGAGCACTTGCTGAGGCACCAAGATGGCGCCGGGCTGAGGCGGGGCAGGATCCGCCATCACCTCCCCGCTCCATCGGGGAGGGGGCAGGAGGGGCGCGTGCCGCGCGCGGCCGCCAATCAGGGGGGCGGTGCCGCGCCGCGCGCGCAGGCGCGCGGGGGGCCGTTGGCGCGGCGGCGGCGCAGGCGCAGTGCTGCTGTCGCTGAGGGCGGCGGGTCCCGGCGGTCCCACGATGTGGTTCGGCGGCTCCGTCCCCGCCGCCATCGCCGCCGCCAAGGAGCGCAGCTCCGTCTTCGTCGTGTTCGTGGCAGGTACGGTACGTCGCGGGGCCGCCCGCTAATCCCGCAGGCGGGACCCAGCAGCTCCTTCCCAACTGTGTCCTGCCCGCTGCCCCTCCCGCCGAGCGGGATTTGTGCTGTGTCAGCCCCAGCCCGGTGTCGGTGGCCGGCCCCCGCCCGCCCGTCTAGTGGAGCGGAATCGCCCGTCCGATGTGTCGCTTTCCCCTTCGTTCTGCCCTTCTGCGCTGGGTCGTCGCCAGTGCAGCTCTCGGGGCTGTTTGTTGTGTTTTGTTTCCTTTCCTCGTACCGACAGTGCGTGTTTCATAATAATGTAATTGGAACCTGTAGGAATTCACATCGTCTTGTGTACGCTGCCTTTCTGTCTGAAAAAGAGATGGGAAGGAGGACGTGGTGTTAAGATGCGCCAGAGGAGGTTTAGGTTGGACATTGGGAGGAATTTCTTCCCAGAACGGGTCATTAGACATTGGAACGGGCTGCCCAGGGAGGTGGTGAGGTCCCTGAGGGTGTTAAAGGAAAGCCTGGACGTGGCACTCTGTGCCGTGGTCTGGTTTACAAGGTGGTGTTTGGTCGATAGTCTCACATCGAGTCTTTTCCAACATGATTGAAACTGTGATAATCTGTGATTAGACAGGCTCTTTAACTTATTTTTGGGCTTTTGCATATCTCAGTGTGTGTTGTTTCTTAAGCTTTTACGGTTCTTGTGGCTTGAAGTTTTTCAGATGTCTCATGAAACAACAGCAATGTTAAACGTGTGGCTTAGTGTTGTTCTCTTAATAACTATTGAACCGTGGGACTCGCGTGGCTTCAAGAAGTTCACTCCCAAAGGGGATGTGAACAGAAAAGTGCAGTTAAATTCCTTTGTTTACACAACTCTCTATGTACTTGTAGAACAGCATTTTCTGCTGGATAGTAAACATACTGATAGAAATCAAGGTCTTGTGAGACCACAGACTGAGCTGTGTTGGTGTTGGAGTAAGGGATGGGGTGGAGCAGTTCATGAAGAACCACAGCCCGTGGGAGAGAGTCACGTTGCAGAATTTGGGAGGGACCCCCACGCTGGAAGAGTGTGAGGAGTTCAACCCCTTAGGAGGAAGGAACAACAGAGACAAGGTGTGAGGAACTGGTTGTAGAAAGGGTGAGGAGAAGATTTTTTTTTTTTTTTCTCATGATCCTGCTGTGACTTTTGATTAGTAATAAGTTAAATAAATTTTTCCCCAAGTCAAATTGTTTTGCCTGCGATGGTAGCAGGTGAGTGGTCTCTCCTTGCCCTTATCTCTTCCCATGAGCCTTCCATTACATTCTCTCCCCTGCCCAGCTGAGGAGGGCAGTGACAGAGGGACTTTGGTGGGCCTCTGAGTAGTTTCAACTTGATACATATGTCAGGGGCTGAGAAATGTATGTTGTAACTTATGCCCAGTATTTTTTATGAAACAAAAATTGTGCACAAAATGGGGCCTATTAGGATGCTGATGTTGACCATGTGGATATTGGAATATGTATATATATAGAGGAGGTATATTTATGGTTGCAGGGATGTAACCTAGTTTTGTCATTGTGATGTGCTGTGAGGATTTGTTTTGTTTGTTCTTATGAGCCCTGGAAAAGGGAGGGTGTAACTTCAGCCAGCCACATCTCTGCAATGGAAGAGTTGGAGAGTTCTGCCAGCATCTGGTCCACCCTGGGCACCGTGGGATCAGGGCAGCTGACCTGTTGCAGAGCTGATCATGAAACAGTTCTAGTACATGTGCTGGGAAAGGGAGTTGGGAAGCCCAAGAACTTTCTTGCTGTGTGTGGAAGCAGCCGTGTTTGAAGAATGTGGAGTGCTGAAAGAATAATCTGGTTTTGTGTTAGCAGAGATTTGGTTTGTTATTTGGGCAGAAACATGTTTCAAACTGCACCATGATGGTAACTTTGAGCCTTTACACTCCACACTTCCCATTGGAGACAGGCATTTGAAAGCAGCTGGAGAACAGGCTTTCAGCAGTGTTTGGTTCTGTACACTCCATTTAATAACATCCATAGGACAAAAAATGACTAAAGGAAAAAAAATTAGTGGGAGAAATTGAAAATATAAGTTAACTATCATTTTGGGGCAGCCATTGTGGAGGATAGCTATTAGGTGCAGTTGACAAAAATTAGGAAATTCTGATATGTCCATCTGTGTTTGGTTTCTGCCACCATCTGCCTGTCCTTGTCTCCCTCTCCTCTGCACTTCACTTACATTTTCACTAGAAAATGAAGAAGTGGATTATTTTTTCTGCTTCCAGAATATTTTATAGTCAAGCAAGGAATAATGTGGTTATTTATCTTAAAAATGAGGTGGCATTTGTGACTGTAAGTGCACATTTTTCAAGCAGGTTTCTCCTTAAATGTTTTTGCTTGCAGGTATAATCCCATCATTTTTGGGCTTAGTGTTTAAAACCTTCAGGGCATATTCTGGTGGTGGGATGGTGTTAAGTGTATCAAAGATCCCGTTGAACTCCTGGGAAGTTACAATAAAAAGGATTGCTCCATTCTCCCCAGAGAGCATGAGGTGAAGCGTATCTGCCTTAGGAAACTCGTTTCAAATACTAAGGTGAGATGTTAGAGACCTTTGAATGCGCCAGACAAGGAGCTGTGTTTGGGGAACAGATGAGTTACTTTGTGGCATCAATTAATTGCCTGCAGCAATTTCCATGTGTTGCTGCACAGGGAGCCTATTCCTGATAGTGAAACAGGTCTGGCAATGCAGGTGCCCCAGGGAGTGGTGTGAAGTTGTGTCAGGGGAGGTGTAGGTTGGATATCTGGAAAAGGTTCTTTCCCCAGAGGGTGTTGGGCAATGGAACAGGCTCCTCAGGGAGGAGTTTAGGAAGAATTTGGAAAACACTCTCAGGCACATGGTGGGATTTTTGGGGTGTCATGTGCAGGGCCAGGAGTTGGACTTGATGATCCTGCTGGGTCCTTTCCAACCCAGCATATGTTATGATTCTCTGGTGTCTTGTTGGTAGCTGTTCTGTAGATGATTTTGTAGCCTACAGAGTTAAAGTCTTTCGTTCTTTGAGTCACTAATCTAAAGTTAATAGTTAATTTGGTATGAAACCTCCTCTCTTCTGACTGAGGTGTATAAGAATATCCTTTCAAAAAGTGAGACGTGTTCTGATCATGAACATACCAGGCCACTCATAAAAAGTGCTTTTCAGAGTGAAAAAATGAAGGGGGGAGGTGTGTGACAATAAAAAGCTTTAAGCTAAAATGTTTGTTTCTTTTTAATAACATTTGTAGCAACCCTCCTCCCTAATTAATAAAATAATTTTTTTACAAAATGGTGATTTGCACTTATAAGCTGTTTGTTAGTTATTTGTAGCCAAGATGTATCAAGGCACTTTTCAAGTTAAATAAGGGAAATGATGCAAAGGAGGAGGAGGAGGTGAAGGGTTTAATGTTCTGGCTTCCTGGCATTTCCAGAATGGCAATCCTACTCTTACTGAGTAGTTATGAAATGTTGGACATGAAAAAGTCAGTTTGGCTTATCTGTCTCCTTCTGAAAGGAGAACACTTCCCTGATGACTGCGTGCTGAGGAATAAGGGAATAAAAGTCTTCGGACAACTTGTGATGGTTTTGAGTAAGTTCTTTGTACAGTAAAGAAATTATTGCAGTAAAAGAGTCCTGTCCAGTATCTGAATCACTTAAGAAATTATTAATATTTTCCCTATGTAGATTTACCTGATCAGATTTAAGACATGAGGAAGTGTGACTGTGAATTTTTTACAGATCACTCCACTAACTGAAATAAAGTGATATTTTTGTTTGAGAAAGAAGAAATCTGAGAGTTTTGGGAATTAGAATTTTGAGGCTGTTGTGCTGGCTCAGTGTTTAGCAGAATTATGAATTATGTCAAGTTCTGTTGTGCTTGACCTCTTGACTTTTCTGATGTTTTTCCTGTGACCTGGCAGTTTTGATTTCAGGATATAATTACTACTACAAAACTGTAATAAATGAACCATAGCCTCTAAATGAGAAAGGGTTATCAAAACAAAAAATGTATGAGAATAAGCAACTGTTCAGTGGGTAGTCACAATATTAATCAGTGCATCATGGCACAGAGCTTTATAAAATGTGAGCTATCAGCATTTTCATTCAGTCATCTCTCAGAGTGTACTGTGAGCAGTCTCTGACCTGTTTGTGTCTTTCAGTGTTCTTTTTTTTCTCCAGCAGTTGTTTGTGTGGAAAAGTTAGTGTTAGGCAAGTATTTAGATATTTTTAGTAGCCTAATCGGATGAGCACATGTCCTTTTGAAAAAGTGTGTGGTGAAGCAGCTGCCTGCCTGTGAGCACTTGGAAACAGGAGAGGAGGCTGAGCTGCTCTGGGCACAACAGCTGCATCCATTGACCACACTTGGGAGCACTGCACTTAAAGCAAGAGGAAAGGTTCCCACATAAAATAGCATAAATATTTGCTTGCTTATGCAGAATAATAATAATAGAGGCAGATACTTTCTTACTTGCTCCAGTAATTCCAGGGAAAAATTGAGACATATGGTTCAAAACCACTTTTTCGAAATTGTATTTTTGATACATGCCCCTGTGAGGGGACTTGTGAGCAGACAGCAGCACTTCACTGGGAGATTCCACGTGTAACTCCTGATCTTTAACAAGTCAAAAATATTGCATGGAATGGCAACTGGGATGAAACAAACAAGTGGTTTTTTGTTGTCACTGAATAATGGACTACTGTACTTCTATACTTGTGACTCAGATTCTTCCTCAAGACTGCAGTCCATTCCAAGCTGCTAGGAAGTATTACAGATTGAAGATAAAGAAATGATTGCAGGCCAGTGTACTTATTGAAAGATGGCTAATACTCATCAGAATCTATTTGTTAACCCATACCCTCACTAAACTGGTGCTTTGGAAGATAAATGTATGATCGATATGTTTCATCTGATTAAAATAACACCTCTGAATCTGTGGCCCCTGACCACCTTCTCAGCTTCTCTTACCTAAGTAGTTCCTCTGGTCTTGTTATTCTTGTTCCTCTGTGCTCCCCACTCTTTTTCCTCCCCTCCTGTTACTGTTCTTGTCAGGAACTGGAATATAAAACTAAGTTACAAATAATCTGCAAATAAATGTGTCTTGGTTTGAGCATCTTTTTTAACACTCAAACTGTGAAACCTTACCTGCAGAATTACGTGTTTACAGGGAGTGGAGAACATAGTTTTACCTACTAGCAGCTAATGTATTGGTACGTAATTAAATTTATAATGAGCGGCAAGCAGAGGATAGTTTTGACATGTTATTAAGGTGAACGAGCTGGAGTGAATTGTCTCCAGATTACAAAAAAAACCCATTATAAATTGACTTGAAAATAATCCCCAGAGCATCTTACAAAGGTGATACCAAGCAATTGAAGCAATGCTAAAATCAGGACAGAAACAGCAATTTGTGGTGGGTTTAACTCATGTGTGCTGTATCTTGTAGGAGAAGATGAACAATCTACTGAGATGGCTGCAAGGTGGGAAGATGAGAAGGTGACTGAAGCTGCATCAGATGGTTTTGTTGCTATTAAAATTGACACCAAAAGGTTCGAGCCTATTCTAATTCTGTCTCTTATACAATCTTTCATTGATGATGATGAGAGTAAGAGGCTTTTGAAGTCCTCACCCTGATTAGGAGATAGTCTAAACACAAGTTCCAGAATAGAAGTGAATTCAGTACTTCTGAAGTCACCAGAGCCTGAGAAAATATCAAAAATTATTGTTGTGTTCTGCACATACTCACTGTGTACTTCAGACTGTATTCCAGTACTAGTAACGGAATCCTTGATGTTGCCCTTTTTCAACAGGAAGAGACACAAAAATGCTATTAAAAATGCTGGAATAAAAATGCAACTGCTAGAGGCAGGTCTTGATTTGCCAAGTTACATAATGAATTTAAAACCCTTCATAAATTTAGAAAGATAAAAATCTGTAAAGCCCCAGAGAAATTGTGTTTGCCTCCATTGTAACACACAGAATGGAGAAGCATTTAAGTTCCTGCATAAATTACTCAACTGTTTTTCTTATGTTTGTGTTCCAGTACATGTGCACAGAGTGCATTGACATTTTCCCCAAATGGTATTATTTTGAAATGCTCTATAGATTTTTTATTAGTTTTACTACATTATTTGTGCTCAAGAATAGATTTCTTTTTCCTGAACTGCCTCTTAGCACTGCTTTCCTAATTCTTATGTAGTCAACTGTGATAACCAAGGATTGTCACCATGTCAACACTTTTGCAGAATGTTAATGGTAAGATGCAATGCAAATTTGCTTTTAGTGTTCTCTCAAGTATTTAAATAGTTTTGTAGGACAGTTATTTTTATGATGAAAGGCTTAATCTGAAGTTGTTGCAAAATGATTGCTTCTCCTAAATGAATCTTTTCTTTTAAACAGTGAAGCATGCCTGCAGTTTTCTCAAATTTGTATCCTTTGAGATCCATTTACATGCTACATTATGATTACAGATAATTGCTCTTTACAAGTTAATACCGTTCTTAAGACAAATACTTACAAGCAAAGTTATTGAAAATACTTATTTTGGCACAAAACTGTGCAATGAACTGTGTAGTTAATGGATACCATCTGTATATTCAACTTGCTGTCAGTTATTAGAGAAAGTGAACAAATTAGGGTTTTTTATGTTAATCCTATGTAATTCAATAAATAGAAAATTATCTAAATCTTTATGTAATCAAAACAACCTGTTGGTCCTACTAATCAGCATTAGAAAACAAACCAAAAATCCTGTAAATTATGAGCTGGGGCTCAGAGGTGCAGAGGAGGAGGAGCAAGCAGTGGCCTGGGTTCTGTCACATACACAGGTGTGAAGTCAAGTAAACCCCTGCTTTCCTTAAGTAGGTCACTGCTTACAGTTCATTAATTCTGTGTGATGCTGGGAATTCTGTACCTTAATTTGGATTTTGTTCATGCTGTGGAGATTTCATTGCTGTCTATTTAAGATGTCTTACACTAAAACAAAATCATTCTCACATCGAAGCATAATCAGTTGCCAGAAGAGTTGAGGAAAAATATTTTGACTGAAGCCAGTACAAAGAAAAAAAGAAATACTGTCCAGTTGCATGTAATACTTGCCAGCATCTTTTTTTTCTTCTTCCTCTCTTGGCCCTGGCTACTGCTGACCAGTTGGAGATAAGAGTATTGGGCTAGGAGCTCCTGTAGGAAAGATGTCTTTGGCCTGTATGGTTACTCTGTCAACTTCTGTCACTCATTGCCCTTAACTCACTGTGCAGATCCCGTAGTGTGCGTCCCATCCAGTTTTTTTATAGGAGACAATGGAATCCCTTTGGAAGTTATTGCTGGCAGCGTTTCTGTGGAAGAGCTGGTTACCAGAATCCATAAAGTCAAACAGGTAATGCTTGCTGACACACTGGTTCTTCCAGATGGACTTGGGTGTGCTCAGGACAGTGATGGCCCTGGCCCTTATCTTGTGCCTTTGGGAAGTGTGTTACAGGTTCTGTCCTTCCAGCAATAAAATCTGCAACCTTGAATGCGGTACACAGGTTGGAAGCACTGTGCACAAGTGCTGCATTCATTTTTGTTTGGTTTAGGTCTTCTGTGTAAACCCACAGCATTGAAGAAATGTGTCAAGACCTCTAAACTGGAATGACAAAATGTGACAACTCGCCTTTAAGGGGTTTACTCTTCATCTCATACGTGGTTTTGGAATATTGTTCTGTAATGTGGATTTATAAAATTATGCTATAGAATATAAAATAATATAAAATAAGTGTGGATAGCTTTATGACTTTGATTTCAAGTGGAAGACTAAAATTAGAAAAAATATGAAATGTGTGATTGCACCATACTCAAAAACATGTGGTAATTCTAGTTTTATATTTTCAATAGGGCTGATTCCTCAGTAATAATTCAGTCTTGATGTTTGAACCTGTGGAAAAAATTGGAACTTTCATAGGCTCCATTCTTTCTTTTCCCAATTTCTTAGATGCACACAGGGAAAGGGCGGCCTTTGGAAAACGGCAGTCAGTCATCTGCTCCCTGTCCCTCCTCTCAGTCTGATGGTGCTCCAGAAAGTGCAGAATCCAGAGCAGCAGGGGTCTGTGACTCTCCTGAGTCTGCTATGCCTGAGACAATAACATCTTCTGCTGGTAATGGTTTTGACACAAATGCCACCTCATTTGCTTTGGAAATGGTTTTTCTTAAGTTATTACATGATGGTACACAAAAGGCAATATATTGAGCAGAGTCATTGAAGAAAAACTTGTATATTTGAGAATGCTTTGTTCAAGTCTAGAGGGAAAGATAACTTGTCGTTGTGCTTAGTTTTCATAAGTGAGGAGTCTATGGTTTATAACTCAATAAAAATTGTGTATGCTTTCCTGAAAAAGGATTCAATTAAAAAGTTTTTTTGGATTAATAACCTGAAACCAAATTGTTGAAGGGGGGACTCTAAGTAGCCTTGACATATCCCAGTTGCTGCAAATTTTGGCTAACAGTGAGCCTAATAATTCTTATGACAAGAAATACGCCTTTACTTTTTTTCTTATGCATTGCTTTCTTGTAAATCCCTTGAAGATGAAGCAAATTCAGGTCAAGCAAGCCAGGAAGCAACTAATTCTGCAGATGAGCAAGTGAATGATGCTCAGCCTGTGAATGATCTTACACTCAAAGTAGAAAGGCAAGTCTTGTTTTTCAGACTTTTTAATGTGTTGTATTTGTTTCTCAGGAAGCAGTTTTGTTGGGGTTTGGTTTGGGTTTTTTTTAAGAAACACATTTAATTACAGGATTTTGGTGCTTAATCTGTTGTCATCTGGCAAACATTTATGTGGTCTTATTTTTTATTAGATGTCTGTGACAATACTAGGGCTGATACCAAACCAGGATTTTAATTAATCTCAATTTTCATGTACTTTGAAAGAAATAGGTAATCTGGAAAACTGTACATGTTCACCTTTGATATAACTTCAATAGAGATTATATGTTTGCTGCAAGTTCTTGAATGAATTGAAACATTGAACTGAAAGCACTGGAAAATGGTGTAATAAAATGCCAACCTAGGTTTTGTATAGAGATAATTTTATTTCTTCTTCTTCTGATTGATTTGATGACTGTAGTTTAGGGATATTGGAAATGTCAAAGGAATCCTATTCTGAGATTCGTGCTTTGATCTGTGAACAGTAATGAGTTGAATTTAGTTTTTTGAAGTATGGTGATCAGAAACACCAGGTTCGAAACACGATTAATTCCTTGCATTCATTGTTTTTAAATACAAGATATTGTTTATAAACTTGTTTTAGTAAGACTGATACTATTTGAAATATCCTGTCTAAAACTGTGACAATATTTAGCAAATAGGAATATTTATACTGCTAAAATATATTTTAAAGCCTTTTCATGCTTAATTTCAGTTTTCTTCTAAGTTATTGGACAAGAGAGATAGTTTTTACTTACCACTGATAAGACAATACAGCCAATATTTTAATATAATTATCATTGTTCCTTTTTTAAAAATACGTTAATCTTACATACAAATATGGCATAATTTATCTACAGCATTTTTTGCAAGGGGGAAAAAGAGACCAAGCTCTGTGGTAATTACCACTTTCTTTTTAAGAAAACAGCTGCCCTACAAATATTTTTCTGATTATCTGACTTTTCAGTTGGGTGATGCCTGCCCTTTCCCCAGACTTCAAATATGTTGTGATTTTATTGTCAATCTGTATTTACAAATTTAAGTTGTTCTTTTAAGTCAGTCCTTATTCTGACACATTTTTCTGGATAGCTGAAACAGATGCATGTGCATCTGTGTCAGGGCTATATATTACTTGTGTTCTGTGTTAGGAAGTGATGTGCAGAAGAAACCAGATGGCTTAAATAGCAAAGAGATTGAGATTTGGTGTTTCTGTTACCACAGATCATACATTATTGTATGTCTTCATAAGTTGGTTCAACAGTAAGAATATGTAGGATTCTTCATTTACTGGGTGGAAAAAAGAACAAAAGGAACAAGTTAGAACAACTCCAGAGTGGGAAAGGAGGTGATGAAGTCACCATTGCCCTTTGCATGGATGGTGCACCCGCATGTGAGTGAATCACTGCTGGTACACAAGGTATTAGCACTGTGCTACAGCTCATTTTCATGTGTTCTCTTCTTCTGGGTTTGCAAATGCTTCATTAACATTTGAAAATACTGCAATTCTAACACTTCTCACTACATTCTTAAATTTAGGTTAACAAAAAAGCTTGAAGAAAGACGAGAAGAGAAAAGGAAAGAAGAAGAACAGGTAACACAAAAATGTAAAACCCCTTGCAGGTTTTTTCTTTATGCCCTTATTTGAATAAATGTTTATTTCCTTCTTAAACAAGTATACTTCAGTCTTTTCTCTTGTCCAAGATGATTTTGTGGTCCAATTTTTATATCTCTCTATTCAGAAAGAAATTAAGAAAGAAATTGAAAGAAGGAAAACTGGTAAAGAGATGTTGGAGTACAAAAGACGACAGGAAGAAGAATTGACCAAACGTATGTTGGAGGAAAGGAACAGAGAAAAGGCAGAAGAGAAGGCTGCTAGAGAGCGCATAAGGCAACAGATTGCAATGGTAAATTTTGCACTTTGGAAGAGAGCTTGCTCCTTATCTCTCTCACAGTGTACAAAAATGATAAATTTTCTCATCTGACGAAGTTTTGAAAGATTGTTCATTTTTCCATTTGGAATCATGTGGCCTTGTATAGTAACAGTGTTAGTGTTTGGGGTTTATGTAGCATTTTCTGTGTATAAGATGAAACTTCTGCTTTCATCTTCACAATTCTTTTCTATCTGAACAAACATTTCTGTCATTTGCTTGAGCCTAGTTGAGAATTATCATATAGACGTAAAAATAATTGCATTTTAGGCATGGTACTAAAAGAGAAGCACAGGGAGTATTTAATTGTAGAACATACACAAGAGCACTGCTCTCAAAATGGTGAGGAGGATTATTTTCTAAGTTTGTATATATGCGTGCCCATATATGGATGTAAACAGTTGATAACAACTGAAATTCTTCCTCATTATTAAGTTTTTGTGTAGAACACTGAGAATTGCAGTCAAGTAACTTGTCAGAAGATTTTTGCCTATATGTTCCCTGGAGTGTTAAGCTTGCATGGGAAGATCATCTGTTAACAACTGGTTGTGGGAAGTGACTCAGTGAGAAGTGTCATCTTGGCTAATGACACGAGACTGTGCAGTTTGGCAGTGAATAATTCTTTGCAGCTCTAATGTCTTTTCTCCATATGGTCTGCTTGTATCTGTGCAGTTGGTTCATGAGTATGGATCATATCTATCTGTTTTAATGACTGTTAAGCAACAAGATATGTTAACAATTAAGGTTTCTCTTTGATCCTTCCACAGGATCGTGCTGAGAGGGCAGCTCGCTTTGCAAAATCGAAGGAAGAAGCAGAAGCTGCAAAAGCTGCAGCTCTTCAGGCTAAACAGGCTGAAATAGAGGCCAGAAAAGAGGCAGCTCAAAGGGAGCGAAGGTGAGTTGCAGTAGAGACTCAAGTGTGTATTTTGGGGGAAGAGAGGTAAAGAAACTTTTTTAAGAGAGTTAATGTATCTCCTAATCTCTTAACAACATGTTGCTGTGTTGAGCTGTTTAGTGACATTAAAAGTAGCTATTTACATGAACATTATGTTCTTTGATAGCTTTCATCCTTTTGATATTCCTGATCATGAAACACTAACCATCTTTTCTCCTGTGTTATTTTAGTTAGATAAGAGCTTTTTGTGTCTGAGCTTTGAATTAAATACCATTATAATGGAGCTTGGTGGGGACTAGATAAGGTGAGAATATGAAAGATAATGCCTGGGCAGAATGACTCGATAATGTCAGCACTGATGGGGAGCTGGTGCTGATCCAGCTGCAGGGGTGTGCATGTGGATGGCTTGGATTCAGCAAGGCTGGGCTGGGGCCATCAGCTGCCCATGTCAGAGCTGTCTCCTGCTTTGCCCAGCACTGCTGATTCCAGAATTGTCCGAACCTACAGAGTCCTTATATGGAATTATGGAAGAGAATCATTGTGAGAGACTAGCAGGTGGTTATCCACTGCGAATTCAGTCTTACAGCCTGTCTGCACTGCCCTGAGCAGGATGATTGTCCCTCTCTTCCATATTTCAGTACGACCAAGCTAAAGGCCCAGAACCTTTGTCTGTAAGTGACCATGTCCTGACTGACCCCAATACCTGTCCCACAGTGCAATAGCCAGGATCCAGTTCCGCCTCCCTGATGGATCTTCCTTCACTAACCAGTTCCCATCTGAAGCACGGCTAGAAGAAGCCAGGCAGTTTGCTGCACAGGTAAATGGACATTTTGTTTCTCAGCTATTTACAGATTATGACTTGGTGAGCATCAAGTAGTTGTTGGTTGTGGCAGAGTTGTCATCAACTCCTTTCCTTGTTGTTTGAAGGGAGTTTTGTAGCAGCCTTCTCCAGTGCCACCAACTGCCTTTGTGTTGCTGCAGTGTATCATTAGTAAGAGATAGAGAGAAATGAGGGCTTTTTCATATCCTACTCTGAGGATGATTGATAGTTTGATATAGAACTCTTGTTAAGGTATATTCAGCTGGCAAACCTGCAGTAGTTTGAAAATTAACTGTATAATGAGTTACAATATAAATAAAATGTTTTCTTTATGTGTTTGACAGACGGTTGGTAACACTTATGGCAATTTTTCACTGGCGACAATGTTTCCCAGGAGGGAGTTTACCAAAGAAGATTATGCAAAGAAGTTACTGGAACTGGAGTTAGCACCCAGTGCTTCAGTAGTGTTGCTGCCGGTAGGTGTTGGGTTTTGGTGTGTTTGATTTTTCATTGTCTTGCAAACAGAAGTGCAGTAGCTGGATATTTGCTGTTAGTCAGCCATGATAGTATTTGGCTTGAATTTGGGAATTTTGTCTAAACAGATGGCAAAGTTACTTTAGTTTTTGTCAAGACTGATTGGGAGAAGTTTTTTTGAACCAGGTAAATGGTGATACTTGTCTAATGTGTAACCAAAGTTGTTCCTTTGTGTCTGCTGAGCTACTTCAAAATTATGTGTGAAATACTCTGTCTCCAAGAGCACCACTTTAATACCTGACAGGTTTGCTATGTGTGTTCATGACAGGCAGGAAGACCTGCTACTTCTGTTGTTCAGGCTTCAGGCAGTGATCTGTGGAAGTTCTTGGGCACAATCCTTTACCCCCTTCTAGCGGTTTGGAGATTCATTAGCAACTTTCTGTTTACGAGCCCACCCCCCTCACAGCCCTCTGTGAGATCAGCTCATCAGCAAGACCACTCAGCTCCCTCAACTTCAGGCAGCATGGAGCAAAGCAGGTAAGGCAAACTGTTTGGGGCAGCTGTTTCTCCAGCTGCTTGCTGCAATTGCTCTAATCTTGTGGTGGGGAACTGAACTTGCAGTTACACAGTAGAGAAAGCATTGTCTTGCAGTCATTTATGAATAGGGAATTTCGCTGTAACTACAAAGGTGAGCTTCACTTCAGCTGATACTGTTTGGAAGATAAAAATGTTGAAAATGAGATACCAAACTGTGACAGTATGGTTGTACAAGAAACATAAGCAGATGAAGTCTGGTTTTGACAGGTTTTATGTTGCCTAAAGAATGAGATCTCCCATGTACCAGGAGAGCTGCTTGGCTGTTTCTGGTGAAGCAGCCACATATTGCTTCAATGACAGGGAAAATGAGAGTGTGCCAAGTCTGTCTGACTGCGAAGTGACAAATTTTCACCCAGGTATTGCTTTCCAAGGAAACAAAAGGCTGAAGAAAACTATTATTGAGCCACAAGAGAAGGAAGAATGCATGATTTGTGTTTATTGCACTTGCTACTTCTCTTGTGTAATTATTACTGAGGAAACTGTAAAACCTCACTGTTCTTTGTGCCCTAGGCAAGCAGTCAGGAAACGAGTTGTGGAAAAGCGGGGGGAAGACTTCAAAAAAGAAGGCAAAATATATAGACTGAGGACTCAAGATGATGGAGAAGATGAAAACAACACTTGGAATGGAAATTCTACACAACAAATGTAGTTTTGGGTAAATGCAGTTACTATTGGGCTGCTTTTCTGTTTCTTCTCTTATTTGATCTAAGTCAACTAAAGCTTCTGGACAAGTGGGGCTCATTTTACACTGACTGAATTACTTAATTTTTATTCCTGCGGTGGATTATGGAATAAAGTCACCTATGTCAGAAAAATCAATTGAGTGTAGGTGAAATCTAGTAAAAAGACTGAAAATCTCCATCAGCTTTCATAAATATTGCCCTCTGCCATAGAAAGGCACTTTTTAATCTATAAATATTCTGCTATATGAATTTAAGGGCCAGATATATTAATAATAAAGGTCATGGTAGACAATGACTGATTAAAATGTGGGTTTCAGAAGCACTAGAAGTAGCAAATCAGGTAACTAATTTATGTTCAACTTTTTTCTTGCTTCTGCAACTGCAAGCAAAACCTTGTAGTTTTTAATTCCCTAAGCACTCAATAAACTATTTTCCAGAAAACATAACTGTCTTGTGAAGTTCCTCTGACGTTCTGGTGTCACAAGGCAGCAAACAGGGCCATGCACTGAAATTTAGAATACAGCAGACAAACATTTTGTTCCAGTTTAAATGACATTATTGTATATGAAATAAAGGAAAAGGGGGGTGAAAATCCAATCTGTACAGTAGCTGCAGTAGAACAGTTTTCACCAGGAGAGACAGTAACTTTTCTTAAAAGTCTAAGAAGCAGAGAACTTCCACGGGCTCCTTTCAGAGCTGTTAATTGATGATGATGAAGCAAGGACGGATGCCAGCTGAAGTTGAGAATCCTTCTATGCAGGTAGCAACAAGCAATTTTACTTTGGTCTTTGAGAAATCAAATCAATAATGCCCATGGACAAAAGAGACAGTTAACATAGAAAAATAATTTTCCTCCCTTCTTTTAAAATGGAAAGCAACAAAATGCTGGGGAGCCATCTCTGAGGCAGGACAACTGCAGTACTGCAAGCACTGGGTTTCCTGGTTGTACAGACTTTTATTTTAAGAAAAAACAAATTAAACAAACATTTTATCAGGTGGAAATGTTACAGTTTATTACTAAGTTCCACGTGTGCTTGTTTATGGGATCTTTTGGATGATTTTCCATATTTATATGCAAACAGAGCCAAGCCCAACGCTCCAACTGCAGAAAGAGCAAAAAGCACATAGAGTGCTATTTCTGCACTCTGGGATGTCAAATCCAGTCCCAAAAAGCGCACGCTGTCAGCTGCTTCGGGAGTGGGCTCTGTTGGTGTCACTGAATGGGAAAACAATGAGAAAGTGTTAGGACAGAGCCTGGGGAACCTGTTCCACGCAGGTGTGGGCACTGCTGCTTTCTGCCTCCTCAAGGCTTTCAACAGTGCTGTCCAGTATTCTGGCAGGGGCCATAACTCTGGGGAATCAGGGGTTGACACAATTTTAGCTCACAGTGAAGGCACAGCTGAGGCTGATAGTGCAGTTCCTGGTAATACAGGTGAGTATTCTCATTCCCAAACCCCCACACTAACACTGGTTGCTGTTCAATGTACTGCTCCAGTTGAGAAGACACAAATCACGAAAGAATTGGTATTTCCAAAGCCTTACCCAAAACAAGGATTTGTATAAAGTATTCAAAACCTTTTCTAAACAGTCTTGTGAGAGTATTGAATGTGTGTGGTTTGGAAAACATCTTGGGCAGTTGTGTTAGAGAAAAGTCTAATGGAATAACTTTTGCTACATTTTGGAGACAGGCGTGTTGAGGTGCTCTTGCACAAGATATTTTGTTAGTGTGGTTTTGCATAGGGAAGTGAAATTGATTGGAGTCCTTAAAAATAATATTGCAGAAAATGGTGGTGTCTCTAAAGACCTTATATTATGGAACTCTTTTAGGGTCAGATGCAAACACACAGGCACTATTCCTGCTGTGTCACTTACCTTCTGGGTCCACATCCAGACAGGGATGTGGGCCCGTTGCTGGGTCTGGAAACCCATTGCAGTTTATGATCTGTGAGTAATACTTGGCCGAGGCCTTGGGGCGCCGTGGCAAGGCAGGGTCTGAGAAATTCACATGGTAGAGCCCAAACTTTTCCTGATAGCCCACAGCCCACTCGAAGTTGTCCATCAGTGTCCACGCAGTGTAGCCCCGTAAGTCCACGCCGTCGAGTGCAACGGCTGCAGGCAGGAGCAGAGAGAAGAGACAACAGGTCAGTGGTCACCCCTCAGCCAGCCAGGGCATGAGGGTGCTCCAGCACATCCACACTTAGCACACAGTGAGGTTATTGCCACTTTGGCCTCATTGGTTTTGTTCTCCTTAGTCCCATCTCTTTCCTGTATTGACTTGGCTCAGCTGCTTTGAGGTAGCTCAGCTGCCAAGTTACAGCCAACAAGCAGCCAGGGTAGTTCACTCAGTGCCCAGGACTGGACACTGCTTTTCTCTGCTCCAAAAGTCAAAGTTTTTGTTCAAGAAGCAAAGGTTTAGGAATAGAGAAGAAAGCAATCAAAATGCAACCATTGCTTAAACAAGTGTTTGTGGGGCCTTGCTGCTACAAGGCAGTAAATGAGCCCTTGCCTGAACACCTGGCTGGCAGTTCCCAGTATGCCAGAAAAGCAAACTGAAAAAACCCTTTCCTGAAGTTGTTTCACCCCTGCTGTAACTGAAACCAGTTTGGGGGTTGGGTTTTTACTGTTTTTAACAAAGATGTAATTTTTAGACACAGCAGTAGTCAGACTAGAAGCCAAAATAGGAGTTTATCAGGTAGTAGTACCTTGTCTCACCAGGTGCAGCAAATCGAGGAACCTGCAACTTGCCCCACTAAACCCAGGGTTTGTTCTTCCTTTACATCACCTTTCCTGGCACAGTTGTGACTATCCATGGGCAGTTTTTGGTAAAACCACAGGCTCTTGGTAGTGGTTTCAGTAAGCTCATGTGATCGTGTAACTTGCAAGTGTGATGCCAGTGGCCTTTCAGCTCTTCTAAACTTGGTGTATACACATCAGTCTTGTGGCAAAGCCACTGCTGCTCTCTAGAGCTTTGGATGAGCAGATGTCAATAATCACTCTTACCTTTCAGTGCCTCATTAATGTAGGTCCGATAGTAATGCATTCTCCAAGTGTCATTGAATTCAAAGGCTCCCCTTTCCGAGACCCCATTTTCAGTCACATAAATGGGAGGGTTGTTGTACTCTTCCTTTATCCATCTGAGGATCTTCCTGAATCCAAAGGGTGTCACCTTCAGCCAGACGGAACCGGAGTTCAGCCAGCTGCGGTCGGTCACTGTGGCTACGCCCCTGTGGGGAAGGACACTGCTCAGGGCCAGTCCCAGGGGCCAGGCACCTCTGTGCCCAGGGCTGAGGTGCTGCTGGTGCTCACAAGCCTGAAAACCACTTCTCATGCCTTGCTTTACAGTCATACTCTGTACAGCAGCTGTGGTTGTGAGGTTGGTTCCAAACCTTTGTATACTGCAACGCCATTTCTACTTTTCAAGACATAATGCAGTGCTTGAGCACACAAAATTGCCCTTTACACCTATGTGCAGGAATGCAAGACTGAACCCACTGTCCTAAAGAGCTAAACATTAAGGGGATGGGATGTAGCAGCAAAGGGAAGTTATAACAATTTCATCTATTCCCTGTGGAAACATTTTGGAAAGCAATTTCATCTCTAGGTGGTCCCACCATTACCTGAATTGTCATTGGAAGCACCAGTAAACTATTGTTTACCTTTTGAAGCTTGGGAATGAAATTAGGATCTAAATTAAAAATCTTGAATTAGGTATACTTAACCATGAATTGATTTGGCTATTTAAACTTTGAACTTACATTTGTCCAATGCAGTGGGGAACCTAAATCTGTTAAACAGCAAATGGCTCAATATTCCTAAACCAGAATAACAGTTCAAACTGCGGACTGGAGGCAGGAAATATGATAAATATTGTTTATCATCTCATGTCTGTAAAAAAAAAGGGCTGTTGCTGGACTTTGTGAAAATAACAGCACCACAGGTACTGTTTGGATATATTTTCCCTGGTATTGGTTATAACAGCTTAAAACACCTATCTCAGAGCTTTATTTGCTATAAATTTTATACTTGTCAGTTGACCAAGGCTCAGGTGTGCAGATTTTACTTGACCAATAATTTACATTCATCTCTTACCTATCAGAGTCATATGATGCAACACCCTTAGGATAGTTTAAGTTGTGTGTTAAAACTGTGGTATAATGATTTAGACCAAAGTAGTCATATGTGCCTTTAATTCTTTGTTTTTCACTCTCAGTAAATTCTGGAAGTCTGCAAGAGAAAACAGAGAATATACTTTGCACATACTCCATGGGTAATGCTGGGATCTCTGGTACCAGCACCACAAGCACAAGGAAAATTAGTGGGAACTGGGAATGGAAAATAAGAAATGTATTTCAGAGGGACCAATGAGTTCACTACATAGTTTTAAGGAAAGTTAAACAAATTTACCACAGGCATCAGGCAAAGTACTGTGTCCAATGCAGGGCTGTTACTGTGTCACTGAGCTGACAATTCATTGCCCCAAAGATACATTATATTAGTAAAATTTAGCTTGCAAGAGAGGTAAAGACAGGGAATAGGCTATTCCCCCCTGCCTAAATTGGAATTAAGTGATTTTTAAGGTTCCTTCCTGTTGCGGTGGATCCCCCTGGGCCCCCCCCTCGGCCGGATCCCTGCCATGTGACTGAGTCAGGTCTACTTTGGGCTCAAGCTGCCCGGGCTCTGATCTGGTTGGTTGTTTGTCCCAGCTCCGCCACTGGTATCCCCTTTCCCCCTGTCTGTGAAAAACCAGCAGGGGGGAAAGCCCCGCCCTCTTACCTCGAGACTGTTGCCCGGGTCACATCCTCTGTTCCCCTCCAGGACAGCAGGAATAAATGATTTAACATCAAAAGAGGTATGAGCTGTATTTCTCTTCTCCACTTCTGCTCTGGGGATAGCTGTCACTAACACTGGCTTAAGTGGAGCTGCTCAGTCGAGGGATATATTAGGCTGTTTGTGAATGGTCTAAGGATATTCCGAGACATAAGGAGGCAAGCTCGCCACAAAATTAAGCAGTGGACAGCTATAACCCCCACACCTTCCAACACAAACCATTCTGTGGCTCTGTGAAAATGTACACTAGAATTCTTCTGTGAGGATATAATAAGCTTTTGTACAGTAACATTGGAATAGAATCACTGAAATGTATCATTTCGATAAGAAAAGCAGGTTTCAGCAGAACCAGTGAAATAAAAGCAGGTGTGTGCCTGGGCTCTTACCGGGACTTGCTCAGACCCTGAGCCAGACTTCGTTCCCGAATCCTTCTTTTCATCACTTCATTATAATCACCATTTTTGAAAATGGGATGAGCAAACCAGCCTAGAAAAAACTAAACCAGGAAATAGGGAGGATAAATCATACATCAAAACGTATGTCAAAAAAAAAAAAGAAAAATTAGCCATTCCTCTGTCATGTGCTGCTTGATAGGTGATACCTATAAACAGGCACACGGAGATACACAAGGATGCCCATATAACAGCTTTAATAATTTAATAATTTAATTTAATAAGCTTTTGTCACTGCGACCGTATTTTGTCTAATTTCTGTTGCATTCTTGATCAGCCCCCGTAAGAGGCTACATGCATTTCCTTGCAGTGATGCCTCTGCCTCCTTTTATTTCAATGAGATGCTGACCTGGGCTCTGGGCACATCCAGCACCTGGAGCGGGGGTGTGACCAGGAGAGCTATGACCAGGGGTCTCTGTACCTGCAAAAATCGTCTGGCAGCTTCGATGTCCTCCTGGTTGTGTGGGTTGCGTGGTTCTGCCCAGTCAGAGTTGATGGTGATGGAGATGAGCCCTCCCTGCTTGGCCCGGTAGGTCTCGTTGTAGAGGTGCCAGACCTCTGCGTGCGCCTTGATCAGGTTGTGTCCCACCACGTAGGGAGCACGCCCTGGCCGAACGGAGACACCTGCAGGGACAGCGGCAGCACAGTCAGTGACAGCACTTCCCAGCCCTCTCATGGCTGCCTCCCAGGTTAACACAACCTCGGGGCACCCAGAACTGCCCCTGGTAAAGGAATGAACATGCAACACCGGGTGCCCCGAGCCCAGCCCTGGGTTGGGATCAGTGCTTGGCACAGGCAGATGAAGGAGCAGCTGCCATGGGATGGCTGTGCAAGGAGGACCACGCATTGCCCTCTCCTCCCTCGGGAGTGGGACATGAGTTGCCAGTCCTGGCAACAGGCTGCTGCTGCCACTATGGAGAGCAGAAAGCTGTGTGTTCAGGTTAGCTCACATCCCCTCTTCTCTTGGTTCTACCCTGCTGCTGAGCTGTGTCCTCCTCCAGCCCTAACTCTTCTCCACAGTCCCTGCAGGTGGTCTGGAAATGAGGTCTGTTTTGGACAACAAGTGTAATCCAGAGGCTGCAGAGGAGGGGTGGACTAGAAGAGTGGAAGAAGGAGGATGGGTCTTGGAGGTGACAGGCAGAGAGAAAGGACCACAGTAATCCAATCTGTCCACACCACACCATCTTTCTTGTTCTACCTTTGCAAGCCCCAAGCAACTTCTCTGCTGCAGCACAAAGCATCTGTGCTGACAGTGCTGTGAGGGCTCTGAGGGTATGCCCAGCAGTCTTACCTGGAGCAGCTGTGCCAACACCATAGCCAAGATACGCGGTGTTGTAGGGTTCATTGAGGGTTATCCAAAATTTCACTTTATCCCCCAGCCTCTGGAAAAGGACCTCAGCATATTCCTTAAACCTCTGAACTATAGTATCATTCTCCCACCCACCGACGTCCTGCAGTGCCTGTGGGAGGTCCCAGTGATAGAGAGTTACCTGTGGAGAAAGACAACAGCACAAAGGACTTCAACCAGTCGCTCTCACAGTAACTCAGACTCATTCATGAACACAAATAAACTGTGCTTTGATCTACAGTTACCTGTTCCTAACGAAACCTGATGTTGTAGTGATCACTCATGCACTCAGTAAAACACCTTTTTGGCAGTTTCTTTAGGGACTGCCTAATGGTGAAGATGGAAGCTTTTACCAAAAACCACCTTGTGACAGCAAGAACTCGAGAGTGAATGACTGCTGCACCTGCACTGACTCACGGTGCAGTACAATCCACTAGAACACCTCTCTGGGCTGTACAGAGGTGTGAGGACAGCTCATAGTCACTCAACAGTGCTGAAAGAGCTGATTGATGCAGGGGTGAGGTCGTCATCTATTGTGTGTGACAAACAACACTGACCAGTGGAGCTTCCTGACTCCCAGGAAAAGAACAAAGTTACATCTGTCTCTAAGAAAGGCAAGAAGGAAGATCCTGGGAACTATGTTAGTCAGTCTCACCTCAGTGTCTGGAAAGAACCCTGCGTAGGTTCCTGTGGAATTTATTTCCAAGCACATGAGGGATGACAAGGCAATTGGAATCACCCAACAATAAGGTTATTGTGGTCGTTCTGGGTAGTAATTTCAACATATCCCTGCATTCCAAGTTCATATGCTTATTCAATACCCCATGTTTCTTCACAAAATGAAATGAAAAACCATGAGAAACAATTTCTGTGTGAAGGAGGGTATGGATGGAAACACACATGTTGCTCTGAGCATCAGATTTAGGGTTTACTATTTTTTTAGTTACCTGAAAGTTACTGGGTTTAGTTACCTGAGGCATAATGTTGGCTGCCAGGAGGGCATCAATCAGCCTTTCATAGTAGTTCAGTCCCATTTCATTGATGTATCTGGTGGTCCCATCTGGGAGGACACGGGACCAGGAGATTGAAAAACGATAGTGAGACACCTTGAGGCTTTTCAGCATTGCCACATCCTCCTCAATCTTGTGGTAGCTGTCACAAGCTACATCTCCAGTTGCATCATTGCCAATTCTCAAGGGAGTGTGGGAATATTTGTCCCAAATGCTAAGTCCTTTCCCATCTGCTCTCCATCCTCCCTCAATCTGTAATTAAAAACAGGGGAGAAATTGTAAGCAACCCCAAATTAGGTCTTGGCCTAGCAAAGAATTCAGCCTGTTATTCTTTGTGGTGCCACACAAAGAATTAACTCTCCACAGATACCTCAGGAGTCCCTATCAGTTTCCTGACCTGGTAAGCTGCAGTTGCTACGCTCCACGAGAAGTTCTTTGGAAACTCTCCATACAAAAATTCCTCTTCCTTGGGCAGTGGGATGCCGTTGTTGCGGATGATTTCTGCATAGTACACAGCAGAGTGCTTTGGCGTTCTCGGCCTGTTGGGGTTGTCAAAATCAATCTGGTGCAATCCAAATCTTGGATCATAACCATCCACCCATTCAAAGTTATCCATCAGAGACCAAGCGTTGTATCCTTTCAGATTAACACCATCTATCTTGTAAGCTGAAAGACCAGAAAATAAATGGAGGAGCATCAGTGGCATAACCACACATTAAATGAATCCCACAGAATTCACATGCAAGCACATACAGGCTCCTAGTTTCGTGCAGGTGGCACTGGTCAACTAATATCATTGAGTATCTTCATAGTTGGAGGAAACAAAGAACAGCCATGCAAAGGAGATCATAAAAGCAAACACTATGTTTATATTATGTTCAGACTATTTAAAAACAGGTATGAATCACTTTTAAAAAGTACTCTTCAAAGGACTAAAGTAACCAGAAATCTAAAGTGGAGACACACAACACCAAGAGAACAAAAGGAAATTCTGGTACCTTTTAAAGCTTCATCAATGTATGTTTTGTAGTAAAATATCCTGGCACTGTCATCAACATCCGATTTGGTCTTTCTCCCCACTCCATTCTCAATGATATATATTGGGGGGTTTTCATATTCCTCTTTGATCCAGTTCAGTAGCCTCCTCAGACCCCAGGCCACAGCCCGATGGTCAGTAAGAGCTGAGGAAGGCCAGGAGCTGTCAACTGTTTTTGAAATCTCCTGGTCATACTCGTAAGAGAAGGGCCTCAGACGTGTTGTTGAATGGGTCACAATTTTGGAGGAGTATGTGTTGAAGCAGAAGACATCTGCTGTGCCCCGGATATATTCGCGCTCTTCCTCTGTGAAAACCGGCAGGCGCGACGATGGCAGGTTCTGGAGCTCGCTCCTGTTCCCAACTTTCCACTTCATGACCTCAGGGTAGTCCCCGTTTTTGAAAATTGGGTGTGTGAACCAACCCACCAAAAACTGCAGGTACCTGTCAGCAGCTTCAATGTCCCTGGGGTCGCTCGGTGTCTTCGGCTCAGCCCAGCTCATGAAGGGGCACAGGGCAATGACCCCTGCCTGACTTGCTCTGTATTTGTCATCATAGGTGTGGTAGGCCCTGGCATGAGCTTTCAGTAAGATGTGGGCAACCCTGTAGGGAGCACTGCCAGGGTCCTTAACGCTGGGTGGGAATGTCCCCGGGCCATAGCCCAGCCAGGCAATGATGTTGGGTTCATTGAACGTAATCCAGAACTTCACCCTGTCCCCAAAGGTCTGGAAACAGAAGTCTGCAAAGCTGTCAAACAGGTCAATCAGCTCATCGCTCTCCCAGCCACCAATGTCCTGAAGAGCTTGTGGCAGGTCCCAGTGGTAGAGAGTGACAATTGGAGTGATGTTGTTTGCAACCAGTCCATCAATGAGACGGTTGTAGTAGTCAACTCCGTGGCTGTTGATTGAGTTGTTCCTTCCAGTGGGGAAAATTCGAGGCCAGGACAGGGAAAAACGGTAATTCTTTACCCCTAAGGCTCTCAGCAGGTAAATATCTTCCTCCACCTTGTTGTAGCTATCACAAGCTATATCTCCAGTATCGTTATTGTTTATATTCCCTGGGACATGGGTGAAGTTATCCCAAATGCTGGGTCCTTTGCCATCAGCATCCCAACCTCCCTCTATCTGGTAGGCAGAGGAAGACACACCCCATGTAAAATCCTCTGGGAATGTCCCATAAAAGTACATGTCTCTTTCAAAAGGAGTCTGGGATGAAAACTTCTGCCAGACAACCTTTGCCTTGGAGGGAACTTCTGATGCTGGTAAATTAGGCAGCTTTGATGGCACAGGTTGGTCAAACACCACTGGTTTCGAAGATCTGCCCAAGGCTTGGGATGGAAAACCATTTTTTTCTATAACACTGGAATAGAAGTAAGCAGATGCCTTGGGAGTCCTTGGTCTGTTGCTATCTTCAAAGTTCACGTGATGCAGCCCAAATTTTAGGCTGTATCCTACTGGGCCCTCAAAGCCATCAAGCAGGGATCGAGCAATGTAGGACCGAACATCAACGGCGTCCAGTTTCACCGCTGCACAGAAACAACGAGACACTGTAATTACCCACCTGAACATTTCCTGAACACAGCTCAGCACAACAGAAGCACCACAGCCAAGGATATGTGTGACAAGCCAAACACTTACAAATGGTTTTAAAGGCTAAAAAAACCTCCCAAACAACTAAGAGTATCTGGCAGGAAAAGCAGTTAGCACAGTAAAAGGAGCTGGTGAAATGCTTAGTGATAGAAACGTGTGAGAAAAGAAGTATTACTCAAGAGGTATCTGAGTACAGGACACTTGTGCCACTGGTATCCCTTCCCCTGTGTTCTTGTTTTCAAGCAGATTTCATCAATTTAGATGTATTGTGCACTTTTAGATTTAACACTGTAATGAAAGTGAAACATTGCAGGTATTTAATGCTTGTCTACATTCCCTGAGCACAGGAGAGCTTTTTTTTTTGCAGAACAGTGTACCCAGTACTAGCAGAGGCAAGTCCAGCATCCCTCCTCACATTGCTTAGAAAAAAGCACTAAATTGCTCTCATTCAAAAAAGTCCACTCCCATGTGCAGTCCATCCTCCTTACTTCTGCTGAGGCATAACAGCAATGCTAAATTGTGTTTTCTGTAGCTCCTTCAACACTTCTGGCAGTATGTTGAGATCTAGGTCAAGAAGATCAAATGCTGATCTTCAGTACATACTGACCATCATCATATTTAATACATCATATTTAATGTTTTCCTGACAGGATTGTTTATCTAGAGAGCATCAGTCAAATCTCTATTTGAAATCTCAGCTCTCTATGCCTGTCCAGAACTTGCCACTAACACTATTTTTATGTCAAATGATACACATCTTGCAAAGATACAAGCATAACTTAAACATTCCCAAAATGATTGAGGTAGAAATTTTAGGGAGATATTTCCAGTCTGAAGTGCTTGCTGCCACTTAGATCTGATTACTCAGTAAAGGCAGTTCAGGCCTGATTTATCAGACATCTTCAGGCAAGAGCATACAGGCCAATCATCTCCAGGGGAGCTGGAGTACATAAAAAACCAGTGTTCTCAGAGAAGGACTGACCTTAGGGTCCAGGCTACATTAATCCATATATATGACAAATGCATTCCAACATCTAAAGAGAATGGAGAGTTCCATATCTGGACACCAGAGAGGATTAAGTATATGAAGTCACACTCATTACCTACACAACAGGCAGCTGACGTCACATCACTGTGCAAGTGGTGATGTTATAAAGTTAACCACCATGGAAGGGCTAGAATAACTACTTGCCATGATTAAAAAATAATAAAATGATTTGATTTCTCCATACCCTTCAGGGCCTCATCGATGTACTGGCGGAAATAATCCACTCGCAGAGTGTCATTGAGAAGATCCCCGGTGTCTCCTGTCGGCACACCATTCCCTGCTATGTATATTGGGATCTTTGACCCGGTGTATTCCTGGGATACAAACTTCAGCAGCCTTCTTAATCCCCAAGGGACCACATGGATCCAAGAAGAGGCAGCCTGTGGCCAGGAAGGATCTACATGCAAGGAGAAGTTCCCGATGCTCTCGTAGCCTGGTGTGCACATGCCATTAGCCCCAGCACTGATCAGGTGAGAGGTGTAGTGGGAAAGGCCAAAGAAATCTGCAGTCCCTTTCACCCAGGACTTCTCCTCCTCTGTAAACACAGGCAGCTGGGCAACTGTTGTGGAGCACTGCTGGTTCACTTCCTGGATCTGAGCCTTCAGCACATCTGGGTAATCACCATTAACAAATATGGGGTGAGCAAACCAGCCAAGCATGAACTGCAGGTACCTCTCAGATGCCCTCACATCCTCAGAGCTGGTTGGAGTCTTGGGTTCAGCCCAGTCTGAGTTGAGCACCAGCCCGACCTTTCCCAGTTGCTGAGAACGGTATTTGCTATTATACAGGTGCCAGACCTTGGCATGAGCCTTGAGAATTGTGTGAGCAACCTGGGAGCAGAAAGCAGAGGGAAATGTGTCACACTGCAATGCACAGAAACTCTAAAGCATTGGGTTTATTGCCATGTGAAAACGTCCTCTCCATCCAAAAGAAAACACCTTGACAAAACAAATAATGGTAGACAAGGAGTGTAGTAGGTTTTGGAACAAGCAAAAGAATCTAACTATCCAGCAACATTGGCTTTCAGAATAGAAAAATAAAGTAATAACACCTAGCTTCTGTTAACTAACCCATTTTTAACAAGTATCATAGATCCAACAACCGCATTGCTGTCTCAGAGGCTACTTCAGGCTCAAACATAGTTAAAGCACAGAACCATCAGAGGAAAACAACCCACCAAGAGTAGCTGCAGGATCCTAATTATTCCTGTACCCCTACCTTGTAAGATGCTGCTCCTGGGTCAGTGATTCCTGGAGGATGCTCTCCAGTGCCATAGCCAGCATAGCTGATAACCCAGGGCTCATGAAAAGTAATCCAGAGCTTGATCCGATCCCCGAACGTGGAAAAGCAGAAGTCTGCGTAGCTCACAAAAGCATCTATGATACTTTCATTCTGCCAGCCACCAAGAGCCTGCAGAGCTTGGGGCAGGTCCCAGTGGAACAGAGTCACCATGGGCTCAATGTTAGAGCCTAACAACTGGTCAATTAATCGGCTATAATAATCAACACCCTTGGAATTGATGGTCTCGTTGGTGCCAGCAGGGAAAATTCTAGACCAGGATAGAGAAAATTTGTACAGCTGGGGGTGAAGACCCCTAAGCAGGTAAATGTCATAGCTGGTTTTGTAGTAGCTGTCACACGCCACATCTGCTGTCTGGTTCATGTGGACATGGCCCCCATGCCCAAACTGATCCCAGATGCTTTCTCCTTTCCCATCCTCTGCCCAAGCTCCTTCGATGTTAAAGGCACCTGTGGATATGCCCCAGAGGAAACCACTTGGGAAAACATCTTGCAGGAAAGAATCCCTCTCTGATTGAGACTGTTCAGCAAACATTTCCCAGACTGTTTGATAAGAGGACTGAGGGGCAAGAACAGCATCTGGGTTTTCCTGTA
>JACBWW010000014.1:1330024-1617830 GCA_020086605.1 Lanius collurio | reverse complement strand
AGGATGAGAGAGTGGAGAGGATTACTTTATAGGATTAGTAGCAGGATAGAGGATTGCAAGTAATTGGAAGAGACTGGCTCAGTAGAAAGACAGCCCTTTGCAGCCCCTTTAACAACTAACAGCAGACTTTATCAGTAAAATGCTGTCTCATCCTGCACAAAGGTTTCTAGGGAACTCAGTTTATTACTGTATATTTTTATAGTATTATATAGTATTACAGTATTTGATTATAATACCTGAAAACCTCAGATAAGTAGTCCAAGAAGTCATTAACATCACACCCAATCATACGTGCTTCTTCTTTATTAACAGCTGAAAACAAACAAATGGTAAGTGAGGGATGTAGTCATAACTTAGATGCCATGGACTGCATGACCCTATTTGTACAAACAATTACACCCTGAGAAACAAGGTGCATTTTATAACTAATAGCTATTTTTCTCAGATCAAATGTATTGAGTTTTTAATTAAATATTTATAAATTCACATTAAAAAATTATCATAGCATCATAGAACCACTTAGGTTGAAAAATACCTCTAAGATCATCAAGTCCAACTGATAACCCAGCACCACCAAACAATACTAAACTGTGACCCTAAGTGCCACATCTATATGTCTTTTAAAACCCTGTGGGGATGGTGACTCCCTCACATTCCTGGGCAGCCTGTAACAGTGCTGGACAACCCTTTCAGTGAAAAAATTTTTCCTAATATCCAACCTCAACCTCTCCTACTGCAACTTGAGGCTGTTGAAAATGATGAAAAGATTTGGGGAAGATTTCCTGCTTCCGCTCCCTCAACATTCACCATCCACCCTTAATTTTCCAATAAGGCTATAAAAAAACATAAAGTTATTTTATCTAATAGTAGCAGCCTAGATTAGATGATTTTGAATTTCCTCTATAAGTTATCATGCAGATTTTAAATAGAAAACTCTCCTCCTTCTTGAAACATCACTCACCTGTGACAATGGCAGCTACTGGTATGAAAGGATTCTCTTCCATGGAAGCACAATCAAGGACCTTTAGACTAAAAACCAAGATGTTTTTGTCCTTCCAGACACTCTGCAAAACCAGAAATCAGTAGTTTGAAGAGAAGCATCAGCCATCTAGTAAAACCATGTTCTTGGCTTTTTTTTGTATTTTACATGGGCAGCTCCTTATCCTGCTACCCAGATACTGGAAGACTCTTTGCTCATGGATTTTAAGAATGCAGTTCACTATCAGAGGTTTAATTTATGCAATAATAGGTACCAGCCTACAGCACCACTGATGTTGGTGCTGCCATGAGATCTAACCTGTTAATAAACTCACCCTCAGTAATATTTCTAGCACTGCCCCTGCTGATGAGGAATGTGAAGTTTGGTAGCAGTCGTAGAGCCCAGGCTAGAGTTTAATAATATCTTTCAGTGTACAGGTATTGGCCTAACAGCTTATTAAACACTTAGCATGTGAGAGAGAAGGTTTTTCAGTCCTGGACAAAAGAATTCTGCCATTCCAGTTGTTAATGCATCAATAATAAGCATTGACCAAGATGATCCTTTCCAGCACTTTCCAGCAACTGTTTTAAGTCAGAATAACAACAGAGAAATGAGCACTTTGCTGCTGATTCCTAGTGTAGCTCACAGAAAGTCAGAACTGTTCAGACATGCATCACAGCACATTAAATTCTGCTCCTATTTATGTTCTGTTGCTTGCTGCTGTAATTTTAACCCTGTGCATAACATTACCTGGAATTCACTCAATTTCTTGTAGAAATCTGTTTCATTTCCACAATGGTACTGAAGGCTAAGAGACACAAAGTCTACTGAATCCTGGAAACAAGAAAAAGAAAAGAATCATGCTGGAGGAAATTTTTTTTTTAAGTATTACATTAAAAATACATAAAACTGTGCAAGGTTTGATAAAGACATATTGCTGGAGTAACAAGCCATACAGCTGTATGGGAGCCCTCGACAACATAATGAGCACAAACTGGAAATTGTATGGGAAGATGTGTTTTTCATGTCTCTTTCTAAACAAAGAAGTTAAACAACTAAATTAAATTCTATTTTTTGAATTTAATATTAATGATTTACTGTTAATTTCTTAATTAGTAAGACTGTTCATGATTAATCAGAGAAACCTTTATAATTACGTGGTTCAGGTAGGCCTTATCAATAACCCTTAGTTGAAAGTTCACTTCAGAAATCTTTAATCATTCCATATCACAAGGGTTATCCCACTAGAAGTCAACAATCTTAAGAGAAGAGACTGCATTCTCTTATTAAACCAGCTGATAAAGTTGGAAGAAAACTGATAAACTTTCAGTTTGTTTTTCAGTCCAAGGTTCTCTTCTAGTTCCATCAGCTCATATAAAATAACTTGTTTGCTCTCTCTACAAACCACACCTTGCTTAAATTCTTGCAGTGTCACACCTACAACGTTGCTTCATCTGGTTCCAAGGTTTGAAGGATTTTAAATACAGCAAAAACCCCACTCTGTCCTCTGTGCACTGTATCCTACATCAACACCCTCTGGGTGAGGACAGCTATGAACAGGGAGCTGGATCTTTAAGAAAGGATGTAACTGCCTTTGTAGAGATTATGTTCTCCTTGTGTTGTGCCATCTCTGTGAAACTGCATCTCTTTTAGCACAGCTCAGTCTGAGATTTAACAAAATCAGCAGATATTTTAAATAGCAGCTAATTAAGATAAAGTATTGATATATTTGGTGGTGCATTAAGTACACCTGCAAAGAAAATGGTAACAGGTACACTTTTTGGAGACACCTTAATCATTTAGCAAGTATATTGCTAAAATTTCCAATTATGAGAACAAATTTACTTCCATGTAGCTTAATCAGTGCCTACCAGCCAAGAAAGGACGCTGAAACAATTTTTAAATCAGCAAGTTTCACATAATCAGACTAATCCAATAATTAAAGCTTACCAAACTGTTCAACTGATCACCCTGCTAAAATCTTATTTAAATTGCAACAAGTCATTTGATCCCATACATAAAAGCAAAGCTAAATCAAAGCAAATTTATATAATCTTGGAAATATTTCCTCAAGGTGTCACCTGAAGAGAAACTGAAAGCAATTCTGATAGAGTCATGTCTTGGACAGTACTTATTTCCAAAGCAATGGACAGCTTTCCACCTTGAGAAAGAAAGAGGCAGTCTGTTAGTAGCATATTAAGGACAAATAAAAATTTCCTGAAGTTATTTTAAAATCAGTTTTAAATTGTTGAAGCTGTGGAACACTAGACAGTGCTCCAGGTAGCTGATTTCAGGATATCCATTGTGATTTCACTGGAGAGCTGAAGAAGGTAGAAATTCAAAGGCACCATTCAAGGAGCCTTTGTCAATAAAATGCCCTTCCACTCCCTGCACAATTATAAGTAATATCTTTATTAATTTTCATGCCTTTGTGACAGTTCTACAATTTTTAAAACTTTTTTCATCCATTCCATGCTGAATGTTTCTGAGATGCTGAACCTGGAGGGACAGGAGATGCAGGAGGGAAGATAGGCAGCTTCCAAGGGCTATCACCAGATAGTGTGAACTGTACAACAAAGTATTCCTGACAAATGCAAGAATTAAAAATTTGGGAAAAGAAATGGTACTCAGCCAGCTCTACTGGTTGTCTGTCTGAGACAGACAAATTCCAAGGCCAAAGACGGCAGACCCAAGGTGACAGCTGCTTGGAAAATCCCTGGTACCCATCATGGAAGAGGTGAAATTCTGTTGCTCTGTGTAACATCGGTAGATTTGGGATTTAATTACTGTAAACTCCAGTGTCTGCAACAAGGAAAGTCAAATGACATTGCAGACTTCCTCAGTTATTATGGCAGAGGAGACATCCTCGTGCCTTGTTTTTTCACACTTTTGGGTACATTTCAGAAAGGCTTTAGTCTTTCCTCTTGCAGGTCAGAAAAAGGTACACAAAAATATCTACATGGAGACTGCATGTAGCAGTTGCCACTCAATTCCATCATGAAACATTTATGAGTCATACTGAAAAATCCCTCTCTCTGCTCTCCTTACCTGCTGGTGAGATTATCTCATGGAGGGTGGTGTAAAATCCTTCATGAGCAGCAGCCACAGCCCGGACTCGTTCCTGGGGGTCATTGTAGGGCAGGCTTTGAAGGACCTCTGGCAGGTCACTGAAGGAGAGCCACATATCCACCAGGTGCCCAAAGGCATGGAAGCTGAACTCTGCATACTCCACAAAAAGCTCGTTAAAAGCCCTGCCATTCCATGCCACGGCGGCGGGGACTCGGCCCTGGTGCAGAACCAGCAGGGCTCTGAGGTCTGCGGCAGCCAGGGCCTGCAGCAGCTGCCGGTAGCACCACACCTGGTCCCCATCCGCCTTCATGGCGCTCCCCTCGGGCAGCAGGCGAGCCCACGGCAGGAGGACTTTGTAGTGCGTCACCCCGAGCTCCCGCAGCCGGGAGAAGTACCGCGGCAGCTCGGCAGCCACAAGGTCTGGCTGGCACAGGTAACCCTGTGCTGCAGCCACGCCAGGGCCCTGCTGGTCCTTGGGCAGGACCTGGTCCTGCAGACCCAATTTCTCTGCCAGCTCACTGGGTAGAGGCCCAGCAATGGTGATAAAATTCCCAGCAAATTCCCCATCTATCCCAAGGCTGAGAGACACCAACAGAAAGAAGACGACTGTCTTCCAAATCAGGTCCATTTCTGAACGTGGCTTCAGAAACAGTTATTCAACACTACTTATACTGCAGTAGAAGTAATATTTAACTGCAATTATGTGCTCCACAGATAAGGCTCCCTGAACTAGCTGGTACAGGAATGACAGATCAGGACTTCCAGTCAGCAGATAAAGAGGCAAATGGATGAACACAAAAAACACTTTCGCTCAGTTAGAGAAAGGTAATGTGAAAACATTTTCTGAGATGCTCATGTTTCCCTTTAGGTTTAAATATCAGTTGACATTTGCTAATATTGCTTTCCATTTAGAGGAAGGTGAAACAAGGAGATAAACTTTCCTTCTCCTTTTGGCCCTTTTCAGCTTTAGAAGAATCTCAGCACAGCTCTGAGTGCAAAAAACAACCATAGCAGAGTTATCTGCATGACTGGGGCTGGGTTGCATGACTGGGGCTGGGTCCACCAAGGCTTAGGGCTATGCAGGGCAGCAGGAAGCACGTTTGCCCTCTAACTCTTGGGTGGATAAAGGAAATCTGAGATGTGGCACCTCACACAGCTGGAAAAGTGACTCTTACGTGAACTCCAGCAGCAGCAGTGTGCTTCCTCCTACCTAATAACATCCAGGAATCTGAGTCTCAGTTCTTTGCTTTCCAAAGCACTCCCTCCTTCAGCCCTGAAAACACTGCTCTCCCAGCTGGGTGGGCACATTCAGGTCACCCACCTGAACTGCTGCAAGGGCAGAGGTAACTCAGCTCTTCTACATTTCAATACAGCAAAACTGAAGAGCCGAGAACATTTTTAAATCAACTAAACACAAAATTCTACATACCTACAGTGACATGGTGGGTCCATCTCAGAGTTCATTTCCTTCAATAACCAGAATTTTGTCTAAAGTTTACCTGGAAGCATCTGGGCAAGTTCTTGCTGTTAAGCAGTATTATCTTTAAGTTACAGCAGAAGACATCTCTCAACATTTGCTGTTACTCAGACTTTATACAGAGATTGTAATTTGTGGACTTTGATGCTGTTTTTTCAGGAAACAGCTCGCTGTAACATTGTGTTGACTGCTCCAAACAAGTTCTCGCCACGCCGATGTCTGAACAGCAACCTTACAGCACCACCTGGTGCTTACTTTTCAGTACAGCTGCATTAACTCAGGGAAAACCCCTCCCAAGCCCACAGAACTGGAGAAAGGAGCAGAAAAAATACTTTATCCTACATGAAGTATATTTATTTTCAAACAAAGATTCAGAGGAGGGGAGGGGGAACCACATAATGAAGGCCAAACATCTTCCTATCCTAATTTTGAAAGTAAAGGAACAATATAGAATAACATGAAAGTGTTGTTGCAGCTGGGTAGCTTTTTAAAATGAAATGCAGCATTTGCCAAAATGTGATTTAGGAAAGAAATGAGTGGAGAAGGTGCTGCAGTTGGAATTAGCACACAGTGATGGGGTAGTGCTGATGACAAGTATTTTTGATTCCCTCTGCTCCCTAAATACAACTCTTATCTTTAATGATATGCTTAATAAGACCAAGGTGTATCCCTCCAAAGCTGGGAGAGACTAACAGGAAAAAAAGTACTGTCTTACAAACCAGCTCCATTTCTGGGCCTCCTTCAGAAGCAGTTATTTCACACTATTTCTAATTAAAATATGTAACTTTGCTACCTTTCATGCTATTACAAATGTTTCTTAGGTGCTGCTGTCAAGTCAACAAGACAAATATTCAGGTATTTTCAATTCTTAATAGATTATTTAATAATCAGTAAAAAATTGAGAACAACAGAAATCTAAGCAAAGTTTTCATATAGAAAAATCTACAAACAGGTTTACAAATATAGTCTTAAAAATCCCTCAGAAACAGTGGCACTTTTCAATTCACTTACAAGTCAACACATTCATCAAGGTTGAGGTTTCTGCCCTGCCGACTTAAAGCATTGCTTGGCTATTTGCAATTTTCTACTTTACATATGCAACAGGAGCCTGCACATCTTTAGTCCATCTAAAAAGAAAGAGAAGCAATCAGTTTCCCATTGTCTATCACTGAAAGTTCAAAAAACTTCTTGAAAAAGAGCATCTGTCATATAGGAAATTTGATCTTCCTTAAGACATTAAACACCTAGATCACTATTTCTTTCAGCCTGAAATTACAGGCTTAGAAAACAGCAATCTCACATGTAACAACAAATCCACCCCCAAACATCTCCAAATATTTAATGAGCTTTTATTTATGTTTCATGAGCTTTTATGTTAATAAGAAAAACAGTAAAAACCTATAGCATAAAATGTCTACTAAATGCAAGAGAAGAACAATTAAAGTTAATCTTATTTAAAACAGAAACATCTACATAGCTTGAAGGTGAAAAAAGCTATTGGATGGTTCTCCTCTGCATCCAGATGATGGCACTGAAATTCAGAGTTAATAGTGAAATTAATATCTGTGTGTCATGTCTTTAAAAGCTTTCCAGGTATGCTCAGTGTAAATGAGAAATCACACATTACTGACCACACTCTAGGAGGTTCATAGGAATTTAAGGAATTAGCCATACAGCAACCCCTGCAAGAAAAGAACCCATTTCCCAACTTGTAACCAGTCAGTTCTACAATCCCATTCTCAGCCCTCAGTCTTCCAGCAGATAGTTTGGGTTGACAACCAGGTATGGATCATCATCAAAAGTCTCCTCTTCTCTGGATCCTCTCAGTCCTGACTGGGACAGTTCAATCAGAATGTGGTCCTGCAACAGACAAAAGATTTGTGTTAAAACAAGGGCAGAGAGGTTTGTTTGTACTCTTTGAAAGGCACTTGTATATTGGTAGGACCTCTTATTAATTACTTAACCCTTTTAAATGTGAACTCCCTATAATAGATCCTTAACAACAGCATTCAGTGGAAATCTCTTCCATGTTGTTTCTTTTCTGGGAACTTTTCAGCCTAGTGCTTTCCAATCTAGCAGGTTTGTATCTTTAAAAGTATAAAGTAGTTTATTTTGTCATACTTTTTCCTCCAAAATGCCCTCATACCCCTCTGACTCCACTGAATACAAGTGTTAATTGTATATCTGTATCCTAATGTATAACTAACACTACAGAAATACAGAAAAATACCACACTTCTATAGTGACATAGTATAGAACTTTGACCTTTTACTTATACACATCTCTAATTTATTTCAGTGGTTTTTTCTGTAATTACTGTAACACAAAGAAGGCATTTATACTGCATCAGTCAATACAATGGAAGAACAAAAAAGATTTCTCCAAACAGGAATGTATTCCATTAAAAATGAAACACTGCCCTATGTAAGCTAAAACCCTTTTTCACTATCCACACATCTCCATACATACATAATGTGTAAGTCGGTGAATGACCCTCTCTATGATCTTCTTTTTATTTATTAATTCTTCTTCAGACTCAATTTCAGATTCGATTTCCTTTAGATACCAATTAATAAGCTCACTCTTCTTCAGTGCTGCATCGTCCTCTTCTGCAGAGAAAATAATTTGCATAAACTCAGCAGCAGTAAAATACCTCTCAAACCATACAAGAAAAGGATTTATACAATAGCATTTACAATGCTGAAAAGAGAAACATGCTTTTTAAGATGTTTAGGAAACATCAGACTTCAGGATTTTTTTTCTTAAGGCACTATTTCTCACAGGAGAGTGTTGTGTCATAGTTTAATTGGAGATAATTAGATTGAGAATGGAAGCTTTCAGTTCTATGCACCCAAGTGGCTTCCAAATCCCATCAGCTTTCAGCTTCAAGAAAACCAGTGGCAAGGACTCACACATCTTTCCCCTAAGTAAGGGCTAAAGAAAAATCACTGTCACACAAAGCCAGAGGAGTCATCCTTCTACACGTAGTCAGCATTTGAACAGATGCTGTCATCCCCACACCCTTCCAAAAGCTTCATAGCTTTAGTATCTGCTATTAGACAATGGCTGCCTTTCATTGCAGGAGTAGCCTCATTGCAACTGAAATATTTTAGCTTCTGAAGAACTAATCCAAACATTTGCTTAAAACAGGCTGTGGTTGCTGGCATGCATTAAAGCTCCTGCTCCAATTTTCACTGCAGCAGACTCTTGTAGCTTGGTTACACCATTGTGTGCTACAAATCCTCTTCTGGCTCTGCTCTGTTGACATGCTCCTCAGCTTAATGGGTTTTGACAAACGACTTAGATAACAGAACTAGAAACTCCAAGAAGTCATACTTGCATCACAAGATGTAGTATTGTCACATGAGCACAGGTCCACACCTGATCTCACAAGTTTGTCATCTCACAGAAGTGAAAATCTCATGTACAACAACAAGAGATGCAGTAACAATTGCTCCCTGAACCTGGGGTCTGCCTTCATTTTAATAAACAACTTCTTACCTTCCTCTGCTTTCCTGAGGTGCAGCACCAGGAGATTAGAAATTCGTCGGTACTCAGAGAAGCCCAGCTTGAGAGAAGCTTTGGGTGCAGCATCCTTGTTCACATCCTCAGAATGGCCATTGATCCCATTCACAAGACCATTGGCCCCAGCTGGAGCTTCTGCCTCACCTGTTTGGACACATGCCCAGGTTTAAAGCTGCAGCATCTTTTAGCTATTTAATACTCTGAGCCACTGAAAAGCCTTGCATTGACCAACCAGGTGAGCTGGTGAAGGAGGCTGAAGAAGCAAGAGAGTTAAGAACAGGAGCTAAGATTTCTAGAGCTCATTAGATGAGACAGGTGAGAAATGGAAGAGAAGCACATGCTCAGACAAGGTAAGCTGCAAAGACTGGAAGGACTTTCCCCTTTGAAAAAATTCTCCGTAAATAATTTACCATTGACTCCATCTTGGTCCTCTTGATCTTCCATTTGCTGTTCATCATCTTGGTCTAAATTAATGTCAGGAGTCTCAACTCTAATGATGGACTTATTTAAAAGCCTGAAAGCTTCCTTCACATGTTTTGGGTGAACCTGAGGAAGATTTGATAAAACATGTATTAAACATGTATTAAACAAGCACAAGTGCTCTTCTCCATCAGATCCAGAAACTCTTCTCTAACCCTGACAAAGGGCTTTTCTACACATCTCACCTGATGAATCCTAAGCAGTAAAGATTGTACAAGTTAAATTATAACCCACTACAAACATTCCAAAGTCACGCAAGGTTGTGGAGGGAAAAGCAGCCTGATTAATCTTTCAGGGTTTAGCAATTGTGTGGAGTCAATAAAATTTTTACTAAGCCAAGAACATTTGGGAGAAAGATCAGTGGAGTAAGAAACATGAAAGAAATGGGTCTGAACAAAGACAGTATGAAAGAAAGAGAGATGTAATTAATGATACTCTCCTCCAGAACTGAAAAGCAAAAACTGGAAAAATCATCTGTAGCTGAGCCATAAGCTATCTGTTTCTTTATAAGCTGAATTTAATTTAAAAGAACCCAAAGGGTGTGCTTACGTAATCAGTGAGCAAGGTCCCATCCCTGCACGCGTCATATAGCCTCTAATCAACATTTCAAAAGGCCTGCTGGGTTTTAAAGCAGGGACTAGACAGGCAGTAATCACACTACAGTTAACAGCCAGAACACTGTGCTTTTCAGCAGTGGCTCATATGAGCAGCTCAGATAATATACACAGATACTCTTGGGGAGGTCCAGATACTTTGATGAACTTTGGCACTTTAGATTGTAAACGGAAGAGAGCCAAGAGATTATGAACTATGAAAGATCTGGAAAGAGACTGCCAACAGCCCTGGCTAACAGCAGTAGGTGACTGTCATGATTTGATAGGTAGGAGGCTGAGAGTGATGACACAAATGTGATATAAAATTATGCAAATTCTCAGTTTGGACCAGATGACCTCAGTTTTACAAGTCATCTGTTTTAGAAAACAGTGTTTCTGGCATACAAATTCAGACTGAGTACAACCACGACCCAAGCTCTCCTTCTCACCCACAAGACTATGTCCAATATCACAGTCAAATAGCAAATGCAGAACTCCCACAGGTTTCAATAAGCATTTACACAAACTTCCATCAAGCCCCTGATACCTCATCACAGCAGTGCATCCTGGCCATGGCCTCAGACAGGCGGATCATGCTCTCCAGCTGCCTCACCGTGATCCTCCAGGATGACTTGGACACTCCAGAGCCATCGCGCTGCCGCAGCCGCTTGTACTGCTCCACTATAAAGTCCTCAGACTCCTTGGATATCTGTGTGGCAGCAAAAGTGTGACAGCAGTTTCAGTGGTCAGAGTATTAACGTTTTCTCTTCTTGCATTAGATTGGCAGGTCCCAGCCTTTTCTCTACTGGTTACTGCTTTTATCTGAAATATTTTATGCTTATGTGGAGTAACACATACTCTACATAAGTATAATGACAATCACATTATGTTGAAATTATGTTGTAATAACAATTACACTTACCAATGATAATGATATTACAATAAGTACAATAAGTGCATTAATTATTTTACGGTAGATTTTTAAATAATTTCTATTTTTCTGTTCTACTGACTTGTTTCCAGGTATAATCCATGTCTGTCCCTACCAGATTGTTCAGTATATAGACTTCTGAAAAATTCAGCACACAGCCCATCCAAGCTGCTACTTGGATAGACCCCAACAAAATCTGTAGTTAGACCAGTTTCCCATGTTCTGTATTTTACTAAAAAGCAAATAAATATTGAGGCACAATACCTTTTTTAAAAAAAGATGCACAAACTGATTAAGTAGTAAGTTTATAAAATACAAAATAACTGCAGCAGCCATGTCAAATAACTCATGCCCCTGAGGTATGACAAAGCTATGAAATGGCCCCTCAAAGCTATGAAATGGTCCCTCAAAGCTACGAAATGGCCCCTCAATTGTTCTAAACAAAGGTTAAGAACTGCCACTGATTACAACAGTCTCAGCTGGGCTGGCTGGGTTTCTGGAGTTTAAGAGTACCAGGCTCCAAAATATGCTCTGTTTCTAGGTAGTAACATGAGTTTATGGCTCCTTCCTTGAGAGAGCACTACCCCAAGTGTTTTGACATTTGCTGGAGGAAAGCCTACTGCAGACTGACTGTTCCTCTGGACCTCCTCAGACAGAACAACTATTTCACAGTCTACTTAAAAAGTAAAATTACCTTTGGTTTAAACTGTCGTGCGAACAGCAGATACCTTCGGATATCATCCAAGGAATAGACACGATCAACAGACTCCTCCACTCTGGAATGCAGATCCACGATGCGCCTGGCAATGGCGTAATCTGTCACCTGGGATATTGGGACTCTGTCAGATCACTTGCACAGCATCAGCCAAAGAGCAAAACAACAGTTCTATTCTTCCTTCCCATTCCTCTCGCTCACTTGTGATCCTCATGGCAGGGCTAGTCTTTCCAGAAGCCAAACTCTCTGCCAGGAGGCCCAGGAGAACACCCTGGGGGGTTTTTAAAGAAGGAAACACAGCAGAGCAGGGATAAAAGGCAGTTTTAGGATTTATGACCTCTTGGAAGTCTCCTGGGTTACAAGTTAGCCATAGAACAGGCAGAAAGCAGCACTTTGTAGCGTGGGAACTGCTTTCTTTTCAGCCTGCTCTGTCTCTCTCACCAGCCCCTTCTCATTTAGATAATCACTCTGAGCAGAACAGTGGCTGAACCAACAATAATCTCTGGATCTCATGCGTTCCCAAGGCAAATGCCACATAGACAGGTGGCAGCAGTCTTAGCCTTAGTGACCAGCCATTTGTAAAAATGACTAATGGTGTTAAGTTTGCAGGTCAAACCACTGCAGGATGAAAAGGCAGTGTCCTTGTATTCAACAGAGCATGTTCAAATTTGTACTGCCAGCTTTTAGCTGCATAGACAGTGCAAAAAAGCAGAAGCAAGACGCTCTCATGAGATTTGCTTCACTTATAATTGCAGAAGGCCACCAAGATGGTCAGAGGGCAGGAGAACACGATGTATGAAAGGCTGGAAGAGCCAGGTCTGTTCAGCTTGAAAGGAAAGCAACTGCTTCATTGGCCAGCATGGAGCCAAACAGTTCTCAGATAAGAGGCAACCCACATGAACTGGACCATGAGAAATTCTGATTAGATATAAAAGTTATTATTATTTGAACATATGGGAGTTGTCAAGCATTGCAGGGGCCTGGAGAGACTGCAGAATCTTCATCCTTAGAGAAATGCAAAACTCACCAGGCTAACTCTTGGCAAACTGTTGCAAATCTGTCTGAGCATGAGGTTAGACTAGAGACCTACAAGCATCTTTTCTGACACAAACTATTCTGTAATTCCTTAGAGTTACCTCATTACATTCATCCACAAGGATGAAGAAGAGATCAAAGCGGGACATGATGGGAGCTGACAGGTTGATATTCTGTTTCAGTGACTTGGATCTGTCATAGCGGCCACCAACTGGGTTTGCTGCAGCCAAAATGGAGGTCCTGGCATTCAGAGTAGCCTGGCAATGGGAAAAAAGTAAATTTAAAAAAAATTGTTACTGTGACCACCTCCTAAACCAACTCATTGCAATCCAAATGGGTCAGCATAACATCTTTTAGACAGATTTCAGTGGAGGTATTACAACAATTGCTCCTCAAAAGCACCCAAACTCCACTAACAAACCCTTTCTAACCAGGTCTCTGCCCAGGACACAATCTGATGAGCAATATTTTAACACTGTGACACTCTTGCCAACAATACGGAAACAACCCCTTAAAACTGCTTTTCACAACATCCTGTTTTTAGCAGTGCAAATACACACTTCTACAACACACACAATTCTGTAACCTTTTGTGGGGTTAGTTCAAGGTTAGGTTATTCCCATTTTCTGTTTCTGGTCCACTACTATCTCTTTTTAACTCTCAGTAACATTTCTGACCTTTTTTTGGATATGTGCCACAAAAACTTTGCAACAAGAGATTTCTGTCCTGCCACAGTGAGGCAGCTGCAGAGGTGACATGAAAATCTGCCAGGTGATGCTACATCAGTACACATAACAGTCAGGTGATGCTACAGACTACAGAGAGGAGTAGTGCAAGCTACCTTCACTCCAGCTTTAGTAATGGATATTGTCTGCTGTTCCATCGCCTCGTGAATGGCTACTTGATCCCGCACATCCATCTTGTCAAATTCATCAATGCAACAAACCCCCTGCAGCAGAAGAATGAAAATAAGTGACCCAGATTCAATCACTTTTCCAACAAAAAAAGATCATTAAGACAATTTAGGGCTCTCTGTCATTAATCAAACCCATACTAGGGATGCAGGAACCTCTCCCCTTCCCAGACTCACGTTATCTGCCAGCATCAGTGCTCCAGCTTCAATGACAAATTCGTGGGACTCCTCATCTTTCACCACAGCCGCCGTGAGACCCGCGGCACTGGAGGCTTTGCCACTGGTGTACACAGCACGGGGACTGAACTCATCCACATGCCTGTGGAAAAGAGTAATAAAACCCCCAGTAATTTATCTATCTCTGATATTTTGAAATGTGCAATTAATTTATATTTTTAATATAAATGTATTTTGAAAGTATTTGGAAATTTGTATGTTGAGTTTGCTTCAGCCCTGTTCAAATACTTCAACCACATCCACAACAAGCTCTGGGAATTATTCTCAAATATTTTACTTCCCTTTCCTCTGTTTAACACAGAAAAAGGCAGAGTGCACATTTATAGCTCTAGTCACAGTGGACAATATTTTAATACTGGGTTTTAATCTTACTTTAGAAACTGACTCTTGGCTGTACTTGGATCACCAACAACACAAACATTGATGTCCCCACGCAAAGAAGTGCCTTCTGAAGTGGTCTTGGGAACTCCTCCAAAAAGCATCAGCAGGACCCCACGTTTCACTTCATCATTACCTGCCCCAGAAAAGACATTAAACATCCAAAGAAAAACATTTTACCTATTACAAAAACTTTCACCCTACTAGAATTTTCGAGCACTTGGGCATGTCTGCTCACAGTTCACGTATTTGCTAGCCATTCACCTGTAGGGTTCAGTAACAGAACACCTGACATTAAACCCAACCCTTTTTATTGGGCTCACAGGCCTTAATGATTGAACACCACAAACAGTCAGGAAATAGATTCTCTTTTTCTAGCACAATCAGTGCTGAGGAGGAGAGTTTACAGTAGTTGGCACAGGGCTTTCAATCTTTCCCAAAATGACACTACAGAGACAGAAAAGGAATTAATATTTACATAAGTGAAATCTTCCCTCTCTCTCTGATGCCACAAATGGATTCTTACCATGGATAGTGGGGAAGAGGCTGGTGCACAGATTATGGTAAAGGTTCTTATCTTGGCTCATTTCAAAAACCTTTTCCCACTCTTTCACAGACATTTGGTTTTTAATGCTTTCTGCAGTCTGTTCTTCATCTCGGAGCTCTTTTCCACCAAACTAAATAAAGGAAATTAAACAGTAATAAAAGTAATAACAAGGTCACTAATGAACGTGAGCACTGCAGACAGGTCACAAAAACGTGCTCTGTAAGCTGGATGGAAGGAACACATTCTAAAAAGCTGCCCTTAGGCTAAGTAAGCTCATCACCTTATACCTTTAAAAAACAATAGCCAATTTCCCAGCAGGCAAAACCAATGGTGTAACTTCAGTTAGTGAGAAAATCCCAAGTGAGTTGCTTGTACACAGATTAAAAAGAGTAAAACCAATATGACTTCCTTTGACCAAAACTGTCATTTGTAAGCATTGTTACATTAACTGGAACTTCCAAGGTCTTTTGCGGCTCCGAAATGGGGGCCAGAAATTTGTACTCCCAGAACATAACAGATACTGTTTTTATCCTATGTGATGGTGAAGCTGTTAGCAGAACGATACACTACACTACCACACTATGCCAAAACCCACACATAGTCAGTATTACTCATTCTGTTGCAGTAACATTCCACAACGTCACTTGATAAACTAGAGGGAACAAAAAGGATCCCCATTTTTTCTGTGACAAAACGCAGCAATGGGATTTCCTGGAAGGAAAGGAAATGCTGCAGAAATGAATGTAAGCTAAATGGAAATACATGGGCCAGTTAGCTGCTTAGAACAAATTGTAACACTGGCGAATAATCACATCTGTGGAAAACTTAATGAGCAACAAAGGCAAGAAAAGAACCTTGCTATGTAAATTCCATGACAATATAAAGACAGTCAAACACACACAGGAAGGTGGCACACATGCACATTTAAAGCTTTACCCATTCCTGCTCCCTAACCGGAGGGAAAACCACACAGAACAGAAATCACCAACACCTTTAAATCTTTCTCTCCAGACTCACCCGTGGATTTGTTGGTGCAACATAACAAGCCAGAAACACGAGCTTATAGGAGAGCTCCCGGACTCCGAGGGCGCGCAGCCCCCGGATACCTTCGGTTTCGTAGCCCTCTGTCCCCGTCACCCGGGAGCCGGTTTCTGCACGCAACCCTGCCAGTGAAACAGGAGTCAGGACAGCAGCTCCCAGCACGAGCGAGAAGGACACCTCATCGAGGTTGTAGCAACAAACCTGGTGTAGAGAGCTGGGACACGTCAGGCACAACAATCAGTGAGCCGGTGAAGTCACACTTGTCACCTGCCTGAGCAGATTCCACGGCCTCTGCGCGCAGGATCACCTCCACGCTCCGCGGAATGCTGCCGCGCGGCAGCTCGCCCTGCGTCTCCTGAATGCGCACCTGGCAGGGAGAGAGGGTTCAACACTGAGCAAATGTCACCAGAGCTGAAACTACTTCAAAAGATGTGTTAAATAGCATCTGATTGCTGCCATACATGTCAAGCCCTCTTACAATATGACAACCAACCAAAAATCCCCTCACTAATCAGCATCTAAGGAGTCTTGGTGCAGCTTAAGAGGATGTAAAGGGCCACAATGACAATTCTGAAAAGCAAATTTCAGTTATTATGGCTCACATAAAATACAATTGTGGGATGTAAACTGCTGAGGATTTGGGAGAATAAACCAACCTGGAAGACTAAAATGTCACAGATAACAAGAGACACCACTTTTTGTTCTTGTATAAAACAACTACACATGATGTACTGGCAACATGAGACCAACTCTGTCTTGAGTATGCAGGGTTTCAGTGGATTACTTATACAATATCACACAACAAAACTGGTTTGATACTATTAATTTCCTGTTCTTAAACACAAGTCTTCCTGAGACAGGAAGAAACCTTTTGCAGAAATTCCAGTGTCTCTTCTTGAGGTCTTTTCTTGATCTTGACAGAACAAATATTAACTGTCTTCAATGTGTAGCAGCACAAACAACATCTTCCAATCACCATAGGAACATCATTGGTTGTCATCACCCCCCAACATCACCCCTGTACCTTTTGGAAATCGACAAATCTCGATTTGTTTGTGTCCAGCAGGAATCTCCTTCTGTTGGCACAGACTGGGTTCCTGCAGATGTTTGGCTGGGTGTATTTGAATTGCTGTTCCACATCTTTGATCACTGTCTGGCAGTCGAGGCACAGGAAGGTTCCACTGACCAGCTCTGGATGGACAGGGTGGGTACGAACCACCTGCCCACTGATGCGCAGCAGGGAGCCAATTTTGGCTGAAGTCAGTTCTCGAATTCTGTTTAAAACAGAAATTCACAAGGATTAAATTACTGAGTTAACAATTCCAGGCCCAGGGTACTAAGATACAATATATTTTCATTCTGTCTCTGACTAAGGAACTGCTGTAACAAACAAAAGAAACAAGCTTACTGCAATATAGTCTCATTGTATGATTTTACATAAACTTTTAGATTAATACTAAAGGTCAAATCAATGCAAAAGTTACATCAGGTACTTCAAAAGCAACATATACTAATTTTTTTTTTTGTTTTTAAACTAGAGAATTTACATTTGTTTGTGAAATATGATGAATCTTAAGTATCTGAGTGTGATGCACAAATGAAAAACCATTTCAAAAAATATCTTGCACAAGATCAGGAAACTTTGTCGCAACTGTACTGCCCAACTGCACATTTCACACTACATAACCAAAACATTTTCAGCGTGCTTTGACACTTCTTTGCCCAGTAGTAAAACAGCACAAGTTTCTGGAATTAATAATTGTCTTACTTGTGTCTGGTAGGCAGGTCCTGGAATGCAACATAAAAGTCCTTGTTTGCAGGAACATTTCCATGGTCTCTGGCAAAAGTCTTTGTTGCTCGACAGAGGTATGGATAAACCCTGAAATATGGGAAAAAAGTTCAAATTTTACAGAAGCTATCAAAATGCCTTCTCTGCTTTAGATTACATCGAAGGCTTGTATCAGATTTCCAGGTTCTGGGTTTTAATGCTATGTCACATAACCAAATAAAGCCACTCTAAATATGCTAAAGGTAAGATCACTACACAGTAATGTTATTTGCACTATTGTTTGATAATAGACTTTTTAAAGTCTCATTTTATGACACATTTACCCTTATTTTAAGAAATGTATCTTCAAAATAAGTGACCAACTCAATAAAGCATTTTCAGAGCATGAAATTTTAGAGTTTATTCTGTATTCTCATACCACGTATTTCTTTACCACAATAAATGCAATTATCTGGTTAACTCATGGTTTCCAGAGAGGAATCCACTGAGAAATGGTTTTAGCCAGTTAAAAAAAAACAACCTTAAATATAAGCGTTTTCAGGATGCAGAAAGAAGATAAGCTTCTCATTTTTTTATATAACAAGCAAGACATTATAAGCCTGAGACTCCAGCAGATCTGGCTCAGCTTTACCTGAAAAAACCCCACTCTACATTTTACCTGTAAAACTCTTCCTGAATAGTGGTAGAGAGCTGCTGATTGAACTGCTCCAAATCTGCAAAGCTGACAAGCAATGTGTTCCGCTCTGGCCGGATCAGTTCTTCAGCATCTCGCAAGTACTTGACCTCCCCGTCGCTGTTCTGGAACCTGGAAGTGATTCAGGAAAACATTTCACAGTCACACACCAGGCAGCAACTGAATTCAGGAGAGAAGGCAGAGAAAAAGATCACTCACATTCAGGCTCCTTGCAAAGCCCTTTTCCAACAATATTTCTTCTTCCACTCCCTTGCTACATCTGCTCTATCCACACTCCAGCACAGACACACCAGGTTTACATTTCATACAGCAGGAGAGTTGTCCCAGTGCCAGACAAAATTTTATTTAAGGTTTAACAATGGCTCTGCACTAGCAAACAAGGTTTTCTTTCCTCCGGGTGATGCTAATGGTTTCCTTATTTGATGAGGATGGGCCCCTCAGGAAGCAAAAAGCAGTGAGCCAGATGTATTAATGTGTAACACTCAAGCCGTGGAAAGGGTTTTCAACACAGATGTGACAAAACATTGTTAAAAGGGACCAAAAGCACCTAAAAGAGCAATAATCATAGAATGGCTTGGTTTAGAAGGGACTTTAAGATCATCTCGTTTCAACCTCCTGCCATGGGCAGGGACACCTTCCACTAGACCTGGTTGCCCAAAGCCTCATCCAACCTGGCCTTGGACACTTCCAGGGATGAGACATCCCAACTTCTCCGGGCAATGTTCCCGCGGAAACTTTCCAAGAAGGGTTTTACCTACCAAGAGAACACCGTGCTGCCTTCCTACAGGTTCCTCTCGGCAGAGCCTCAGACAACAGCAGAGCTTTTCTGACCGAATGCCAAGGGGAGAGGGCTCCAGGCCCTGACAGGATCTCACCAAATGGCGGCCCCTCCGTGAGGCGCTGCCGGCCCTGCCCGCCCGCCGCCAGGCCCGGCCCCGGCACTCACTCCTCTAGGAAGTCCAGGAACAACTTCTGGCACTTCTCGGCCACTTCATCGCGGATCTGCTGGTGCTGCGACGCCGTGCCCGCGCCCCCCGCTGCCGTCACTGCCAAATCCATCCCGGTCGCTGCCGCTATCCCGGACCGGCCCCGCAGCGGTTCGCGCCACGCCGTGCACCACGTGGGCTGCGCGCCCACCGCGCCGGCCAATCGGCGGCAGCCGTGCTGCAGAGCCCCGCCCCCCGCGGCCGTGTTCGCGCCAAAGGCGGGGTGGGCGGGGCTGAGGGCGGGCTCTCAGGCGGCGGCCGCGGCGGCGCCGGGCACCAGCGCCCCGCCCTGAGCTGCGCCGTCCGCGACAGCGAACGGGACGGGACCGGCTGGTGGGATAGGCTGCGAGCTGCTCAGTGCTGCTGAGGGCTTAGAGCTGTGCCAGAGCAGCGCAGTGTCTCCCACTGAGAAACAGGGGCATAGAATGCTAAGGGGTTGTAAGGGACCCTAAAGATCATCTAGTCCCAACCCGCCTGCCATGTGAGGGACAGCCCCCACCAGACCATGTTGCTCAGGGACTTATACCCAACGTGGTCATGAACCCTGTCAGGGATGGGGAATCCACAGTCTCCCTGAGCAACCTGTTCCAGTGTCTCACCACACTCACAATAAAGAATTTCTTCCTATTATCTCATTTAAATCTCCCTTTTTTCAGCTTATCTCCATTCCCCTTGTCTTGTCACTACAGTTCTTGACAAAGAGCCCATCTCCACCTTCTCTGTAGCCCCTTCAGATACTGGAAGGTTGCTATGAGGTCTCCACACAACCTTTTCTTCTCCAGGCTGAGCAGCCCCAACCTTCTCAGCCTGCCTTTGCAGGTGAGGTGCACCACTCCTTTCATTAACTTCGTGGCCCTCCTCTAGACTTGCTCCAACAGTTACATGCCCTTCTCATACTGGGGACACCAACATAACAGGCGTGGAGGTGTCAGCTGTGGGCATCTTCAGCACAGTAGCTGCAGTGAAGATTCCACAAGGCACTGCTTTCCCCAGGAAGAAATCAGCTACGGTAGCTGGAGTTAAAACTACTCTGGTGTGGCCAGGGCACTGCTGAGGAATTCCCAAGCCAGGGAATCCCCACACTGTGTGCAGGAGGCACTTAGGCAGCTGCTCGCTGAGGAGACCCATGCAATGGAGCATCTCTAGCTTCTGAAGAACTGGCCCAGGTGGAAAGGGTGTAAGTTTTGCCAGGTGAGAGTCAGGCCAGTCTGGACATTTGGCTCCTCACTGGCACCGTTGTAGGATGGTTGAAGACAACATTTGCCAAGCGGTGCCATGGCTGACAGCCATTCCCGAATGGCAGCTGCTGGCACACGGCGCCTGCCAGCAGGAATCGCTTCAACATCTATGAAAAATTGCTTAGAATTGCTCTGCCACCTGCAAAGTCATTAATCTCTGCCTAAACTGGGAATTTTGCTGTAATTAAAGCAGCTAAGGGCTCTTTTTCAGTTCTGAAACCCTTTCAGAAGTGCCAGTAGCAGCAGCTTCCTGCAGCAGTGTTAGTTCATGTTACGGTGTGCTTGCCATACCGTGAACAGAGACTTTACTGCAAAATGGTAGAGAAACTAATAGACTTACAGAACTAATTTGGTAATTTTTAAAACACTCGTGGTGAGGAAATCACATGTTTTCTGAGATCATACTAGCAAAAATGTGCACAAGTTGGTTGTGAGGCTTGTTTTAAAATAAATAATCCATCCTAGATAATTTCTCTAAAAAAAATAAAAATAAAAATCTATTATTACCCAAAGAAGAAACAGTAAATAATTAAAATCTGGTTAGTGAAGTTTCTGGAACCCCAGTGAGAACCAGAGTCCAAGGCAGCCATATGGTGTTCCACAACAGATATTGTCAAGGCATTCTCCTCCATCCCTTTATTTTGCATGGAGTGGTGTCCAATACGCCTGGAATTGACAGGCACTGAGTGAGAGCACAAAGTTTTCCTGCTTTTACTCTTCCCTTCCTTCTCCCCTGGCCTACTGGGCAGGGAGCAAGCAGCTGTGTGGTGCTGCACAGGGTTATCCCAGCAGGTGTGGGCAGCCATGGGGAGCCAGGCATGCACTTCGCTGCCAAAAGAACAGCCCGAGTTCTCTTTCCCACTGGGCAGATTTAGACAGCTCAGCAAACACAGATGGGTTTTCACAGGAAAATGGTGCACTTAAACTTCAGAAGCAAACTGAAGCTTTGTTTTGAGCAGACTCTCTGGCCATTCCTAACCAATATGCTTTAAAGTTCCTTAAAACAGGTTTAAAAAATTGCACTACTGTAATTACCATCTGTATATTATGAAAGAAAACAAAACCAAAACCATTTTACCTGGTGGAGAGGCAGCAGCAATGTGGACTCGTTGTAAGCTGCTAAACTTCCTGCAAGTTACTGGAAATAAAAGACAGTACAGGTTTCACTTTTCCAGAACTACTACACCAGAGTTGCTACCTATCAAAACACCATAAAGGTCTGGAATTATTATTTGCAGGGTTTCAAACTACATTCTAACGCTGTGCAGCTCCCACTAAAGTATCCTGTTAAGATGACATTCAGGACAAATGCGTTTTGCATTTTGATTTATGATCATAATTATTTTCTGTTAGCTAAGAAAGGCTGCATGAAAGGATTTAGCATACAATGGAATTGGGGCCCCCATCCGAATTCTTGTTCTTGTGCAGTTACTGTGAATAAATCAAGCTACAGCATAAGCTTAAATAGCTCCTAACAAAATTGGTGTAAGCACAGTTGTTACAGGCATGTATGAACAAAACCTGCTGCCAAATCTAGAGCAAGAAACAGCACCCAGGATATTTTTTTTTGTGGACAGATAATTTAAGTCAGTAATTTTGCTCCTGGTTAGAAGAATGCACATGCAAAGTGGAATATATTACCAGTTCTGTATGAACAAAAGTAATTAAATGAAATTCATTCCAGTTGGTTTAGCTAAATAAACAACTGTTTTGAAACTTGGATCCATCAGTATTAAGTCTATGACAATGAGCTGTGTTTATAATCCACTTAGCTTTGCGAAGTACAACTGGGTATAATGCAAGATTTTCAAGTTAATAATTTGGGGAAGATTCCACAGTAAATTAATTACAACAGACTCATAAACAAAGATCCAAAGTGTTATTCCTTGAATTGTGTGACTTCTAAACAAAGTTTAACTTCTATATTTCCAGTACTTTACCTGACTGACCTTTAGTATGATTGTTTTCTAATGGAGAACTCTTGTCATAAGACATTAAAATTAAGTCTTGTTCTATGGCAGCTGCAAAGATGATTTGCCCTTTTGTGAAACTCTACACAATTTATACACAGCCTCACTGACCTTTCTGTAGCATAACCAATATGTGACTTCTCTGACATTTAAAAATCAAGGTAGCAACAATAACATAGACTCATCCAAACCATACCTCCTACTGAAAGCCTGATCACGTAAAATGTTAAACAAAAATTAAGTCAGGAATTACAAATATACATATGAGTATTAGAGCAACTATGGCAGTGCTCAAGTAAGGAATTTAATCCTTTGCTGCTTGGCAGCAACACTTTAAATTTGAAAACCAACTCTCAGATGCAGTCCACAAAAGGAAGTTTCAGATACACTGGTGCCTCTCCAAATGCAAGGAACATCCTCTGGGTTGAGAGGAAGAGGACGATGAGAATTGCAGCTTTGTGCACTGCTGCAAATTGAGGAGTTCAAGTAAGTGAATAATCTGAGAAAAAGTATGTTTAGAAAGAATTTCAGAAGTACTGTGCCTTATAGAAACACTCAATATCTCTACGTGTACAAATATGGGCTGTTCACAGCATTTATAAATTAAAAAAAAACCTAACTGTGAAATAGTTTGGCTTACATAATTTGGGTTTTGTTTCCTTGGTAATAGATGCATGAAATCCTTGTTTTGTTTGTTAGCCCAGAGGCTGGGTCAGGCAGGAAAATACATGACCTGCTCTCAAACTCACTATCCAGTTATTTTCTGAGAATATTATGTATCCCTTGTGTACTCCATGAGCATGTGCAAACTTGCAACCATTCTCAAATAGTAACATAAAATTAAGACCAGGCCTATGGATTTTACACAGCGTTTTTTGAAAAAAAAGGAGGGAGGAGGTAAAAAGAAAATAAACTTCAGACAGTTATTACATCTGTAAAAAAAAAAAAAACAAACTAAAAAAGCCTTATTGATTCATTTTTATCTTGTGAGGACACAAAGCAAAAAAACAGACAGATTTGTATCTCATTTACTTTGAGAGCTTTATTTCAACCTGTTTTAACAACTTCTTATGAAGATTTCTTGTTAAGAATGTTCTCACCTGCTTCCCTACCTGACACTCATGTAAATGATCAACTGCCTGGTCTCTCCAGATTTTTAAATTGCAGGCATCCAGTCACTTTATCTTGGAGCCAGCACTTCAGAATGTTCAATCTTGCTGATATAAGTTAAAAATGCAAAATGGTTATTGCATAATTTATTAAAATGTTCAGAAAAATGATACAATTTAATGTGACACTAAAATACTAATTCAAAGTATTCCATTTTCATTAAAAACCTGCAGTTGCCAATACAAAGAGTCTTGAGCTGTTAAAATAGTTTTCTTTAAATAAACAACTAAGGATAAAAAAAATTACTGTGGCACTTAATAAAGGAGAATTTTGTTTTTAATTGCATATCATAATGCTCAAACCAATCAATACACGTTCATCAGCAGCAGGGGCTATGCCTGCAGCCAGATCCTATTTGCAGGGCAGAGCATTCCCAACTCTCAGAGCAGCTCCTGTCAGGGCGTCAGGCGTTTGGGATCCCTCGGGAACATGGAGGTCTGACGGACGTTGTGCAGCCCCAGGTACAGCATGGTTACCCTCTCCAGCCCTGCAACAGAGGAAAACAGCCCAGAAACACAGTCAGTCTTTGTTCAAAACCCTTAGGGAGCTGCAGGTACTTCCCAGCTGGAGCCAGCCTCACACAGCAGTGTGAGCACAGCCTGAGCTGTTCCCATTATGGAACTTCCTAATCCATGGGGCTAAAAGCATCCCAGCCATGATGGGGTGGAACCCAGTTGCACACTTGTTTTCCCAAACACCTCCTACGTTAAGGTTTCCACCTGGAACAGCTTGAACCCAGGGTTAATTCTCGTGGCATCTCCTGTTTGGCTGGTACCTTGCCACGAGGACCATCTACTCTGAAGAAAAGACGTAGCTTCAGCTTCCTTGATGTCACTTCTGACTGGCCTAAATTATTTTGGATTGCCTGCAAATGTTGCATGCTCCCAAACAGAAGCAGCAGCAATCACTTATTTCTCCTCACTACAAAACAACTTCATCAAATACACAGAGACCAGTGGCTGCTAGTATGATGGACACTTGGATAAATCCACACGTAATACACTTTTCTTGCTTCCTTAAATTTTCCTCATTGGTCAGATTTGAAAGTGATGTGCCTGGCTAGTGAGGTGGCACTTTTGCTTGTGATCACCTCCTTTTTAAACTTGCCAGACTGTGCCATTAAGATTTTGCTTATTTATTTTATGATGATCCTTACATTTTAGCTTCTCTCCTTAAATTCTCCAGGATAAATAGCCCCACAAATTTACCTAACAAGGCCACTATTCTGAATTTTATACTGAGCTCTGCTTGAGACTGAGCAGTATAAGTTAAGCTCAGGCTAAGTAACAACCAGATACTTACCTATTCCACCACCTGCATGTGGAGGTGCACCAAACCGAAAGGAGTCAATATAAGCCTTTATTTTCTCCAAATCTAGAAAGGAAAAATATTGGTTTCTCACCTGCTTAATTAATCCCAAGCCAAACAGACAAGGGACTGCAGGACTGCAAGCAAACCAAAAAATTTACAAACTAACAGTGGGGTTTTACTCACTGTACATACAAATTGTCCAGGGTATCTAGAAATCATGATTGTAACAGTTTTGTTATATAATTTTGTTAGTAACTATTCAGCAAGGTGTTGCTGGAAGACTCACTAGCTTCTTAATGCCCCACTCTATATGGTTAAACAGAATTAGATAGATTAAGAATGAGATAGTACTGTGATTTTACCACCCATATAACAAATTCTGTCCTAAATTCTTCCCCTAAAGGACACAAATCCAACCATGACTTATGTTCTTTTAAATTGTCTTGTTACCAATGCCATGATGCTTTGCTCTTTCTGTCAGCAGCTGGGGGTCGTGAATTCTCTGAGCTCCAGACAAAATCTCCTCCCCTCTCATGAACATATCATACGAGTTAGAGGTTTTCTGGAAACACAAAGAGGAGTTTATTTCCCACCTACAGTTACTGCATAGGTTGCAAATACGCACCTCTCAATAACTTCACTTATGATATCCAAAGCTGTAAAAATTACTATTTTCTGCTAAAGTGTCTGCTGCCCTGGAAGAATGTTTTTGGCACTTTTCAGTGATGGCAGCAGTGTTTGACCATGGAGATCTCTTCACAAAGCTCTCACAGCTTTTGCTCATTTCTTTCTGGTATGTTTTCATCAGTAAAGAGTAACTGAAAACATCTGACAAATCATATAACCCTGACCTGATCTTGTTATCAGAATTTTAATTGTAACAGCAGATTACAGGGGGGGGCTGGAACTAGATGATCTTTAAGGCCCCTTCCAACCTAAACCCTTCAATGATTCTACGGTCATATAAATATAGTTTATCTGCATTGTCAAGTTATCCTTACATGGAACAATTAAAAAAAAAAAGGAGAAAGAAAAGGAAAAAAAACCCCATTGACAACAAGAGGGCATTTTACTTACAGGGTTGGCTGGATCTGGCATTGTATAAAAAGGCCTCACAGCAAGAGGATATTTGTCAAGAATATAGAAATCTGTGTCGTACTGAAAGAAGGTAATTTAGAACAATTAGCACAAGAGAAAACTATATAAAGACCAAATTTCAAGAGAAAGACAGAACCAGGGAATTTTTGAAATAAAATTCAAAAGAATTCCCCAGTAACTTTCCACAATATTGTCTAAGTTATCAATAAAAGTGGTGCATTCTTTCTCAGGTTTTCAATACTACTTGTAGTGTAAACTTAAAAACACTGAGCAGTAAAATGTGTTGCTCTAACAGGAACTTTCTTTTTTCCCTCCTAAAGAGCTCATCTCCTATAGATTTTGTAAGAATTTGGTTTGCCTTTTTATTTTTTTTTTTTTTCTTTTTAATTCTCCTAAGAACTGGCTTTGGAACATACTAGTCTATTTGGTGTCCTCAGTATAACATGATAGAAATAAATAGAAAAGATTGAAAATGGTTTAAAACAGCTTATTAATGACAAAGACAAAACTGACAGTATATGAAATATACAGCACCAAAATGGGAAAGCAGTCAGACAATTAAAAAATGTTAATCACCAATTCTTCACAACTTCTGCATGCTCTGAGATACTTTCTACATGTAGCTATTTATATCAACCCTGTAACTCTACAACATCAGGTTTCAGATTCAGTCACAAATTTATTTATTCTAAAATAATTTTTACCTTTTCCTTTACCAGGCGTCCCAGAAGCTTTTCATTAGGTGTGCTGAAAATGATCAACATTAAAACGAAGTGATTTAAACTTGTACTGCTTATATACTTCATAAAGCCCAAAAGATTACAAGCTACAGAGCTGCTGCACCCTGACCCTTACAAAATCTAGTACTTGTTTCTGACTTTTTTGGGTTGTGCACACAGAAACTGCAGAAATAAAGTATATTTATTTGTTTCTAAATATTTTGTATTGGTCCTAAAAAACCCTTAAATTAACTGGTACCTAAAAATATTCTTGCTCTTAATGTAACTTCTTCTTAGTCACCACACTATGATTACTAAAGAACTGTGTACCCTATTTCCTATTGCCATACACCTTGTGTATGGCACAGTGAGAAACACCATGAGCAGTTGTTGAGCAAACAATCTTCCTCCATCAAACTCTTATGATTAAAAGTTTATTTGATGCACAGATCATTTAACTTAAAATCACACACTACCCTAATGGTGCTGGATGTATTATGGGGTAGAACAGAAATGTTTTAATTCATTAAATGTCTTTAGTCAAGTTTATTTATAAACTGCTAATTAAACCACCTCTCCGTAAATTAATGGGAATTTATCAAGATTGTTTCATCATTTTCCTGAGAGGTGGAAGGAAGAAATGGAAAGGTGTTACTTAAAAGAAAGACCTTAAGGCAACAGAATCTTTTTGTTTAATCCTATTCAAAGATGTGACAATTCACATGCAGGACTGCAATTGCTGGACAAACAAACACTTCTTTTCCTTAAAAGGTTCAAGTTGCTCTCACTTTATGTTATCAGTTATTTTCTTTCAGATTTCAGAGTTTGTACCCACAGTCTACATTAAAAGAGAGGACTATTTTCACATCTACTCATTCACTTGTCAAGAGATCTGGACAGAAGTGCTGTTTACTCCTCTAACAGCTGTGGTTCCTTGCTGAGGGCTGTCAGGTGCACAGTATAAAATTGACACTTCACTACCACTTTCCCAAGACTCTGACACAGTCCTGGACTGCCAAGTACCTCAGATCCTCTTCATCACCCATCTCCACGCCAGCCTCTCGCAGCATGGCCACCCCTTCACGGTATTCCAGCCTCAGAGTTGGCTCCAAAAACTTAAATGGCTCACATGGGAACTGTTTGCTCACTGTCTGAATTTCGTTCTGGAATCTATAAATGAAGAAACAAGAACAGAAGCCAAATACAGAGTACTCAAGAACTTGCACCTAATAATGATTTTGTGATTTTGCCACAAGAGGTCCCTCTTGCAACATAAAAACTGTATTAAAGCCACTACTGGAGAAATTCTGTAAAGAAGTTTCAACAAAGTTAATGCAACTACTTCAAGGATGTTAATATTTCACTATTACTTGAGTTTAATTCCTTTGTAAGAAATAATTGACTAGGTCAAATTTTCACAGTAAAGACACTGAGAAATCATCCCTTTGATTGGTAGTATTTAGCTGGGTTATTTTCTGATTTGAGTAATATCCAAATATAAACAAGAAATTTCCTTCTGGACAGATGAAGATTTGGATTTCTGCTGGCAAAACAGACTAATTTGTAAGCAAATGGAAAGCACTTCCTGAACTTTTAGCCTGGCTTTTTAATGAGTTAGACTGTGAATAATGGAAAATAATTCTTGCTGTCATCATGGAACAAATGAAGGCTGGTACAATAATTTTTATTCAGGAAAACTTTCTTATATAGTAAATATTAAAATAAGTTTTGAAACGGAACAATCTACCTGTAGTGGCACAAAAAGAAGGACATTCTAAATTACTGATGGATCACTACTCTTTGGAAGTCCTTTCAACAGCAGACAGCAAGTTTCTTAATGCAAGCCAGCATACTCCAGGAGATGCTAAAAGTAGTTTACTGGTGTATGGCTTGAGTGAACTTTAAAAGTCAGGCAAAAAGCAATAGTTAAGAGCAAAGCAAAAATATGTTTCGAAGTTGTGTTGTAAATCAGATTACCAATGATCATCTGACAAACTGAGGATAAAAGGCTTGCCTACTTCATACCACAGTGCAAAAGATGTCAAACAAATAAGTTGCTCATTAAAAGAAGGAAGTGCTCTTATTACCTTTCCTGAAGCCCCTTGAATATCTGCACCAAGGTATCTGCAATCTCATCTACCACTTCATGATAGTGATAATTAAAAGCCATTTCAATATCCAGACCAACAAACTCAGTCAGGTGTCTGTGTGTATTGGAGTCCTCAGCTCTAAATACTGTAAAAGTAAACAACAGAAATCCTAACTGACCTGAAATTATCATTTCAGTTGCAAAAATTGCAGTCATTAGAATTTGGATTAGATAGACATACTGTCTTTAGGCATGAAAATTCTCACTGAAAGAAACAACCAGCAGCCTCAGAGCATCATTTATAAACAGTGACAGCATTATTGCAGCTGTAGTACTCAAAGGATACAAGACAGACACAACTCACAGAGAGGATCTCCGGTTAGACCCACAGACACAAGTGGAAAAAAAAAAGACACGTTTTCAAGCACTCAAGAACTTTCAGATTGAAAACTGCCTTTTTCAGAGGAAATGCACTTGTACACCTGTGTGTCTTCTGGGATGGGTACATGAGTCTAATATAAATACGTCTTCCCATAAACCATGACTCATCTGTTAGTCATTACCAAGAAATTTAACATCTTCTGAATTACTTGGAATTTTTTTTTTGTTCTATACACTGTCATTGACTTGTTTTCCAGCATTTAGAGGCTATATATCTTTAAACCATTTGAGGTCTTCAAAGAAAACCTGCTGTACTGCCACCTAAAGAGGCCATGTCCTATCAGCTTCTGAGAAAGAGCTTGGGACTGAAAATTATTCTTTTTTTTTATTATTAACTAACAGCCCAGTTAAAAGTAAGCTTGCTCTAAGTAATGTTGTTTGGAACATGTACAACAACTTCTCTGTCAACTTTGCTGTCATCAGTCAGCTCAGCTGAAATTCGTGTTTGGCAAGTGAAACTACACCAAGTGAAAACATTCAGAGCTTTAGTGTGTGTGTGTTATCTTACTTGTACCACAGCTGCTAAAAGCCACCAGGGCATAAAGCAGAGCTTTTCTTACCTGGCCCAACGCAGAAAACCTTGTCAAAATCAGCACATATACACATCTGCTTGTACAGCTGTGGGGACTGAGCCAGGTAGGCACTGGTTTTGAAGTAAGATACAGTAAACACATTGGCTCCTCCTTCACTGGCAGCTGGAAAGCAAGTGCTTTTATAAGGAATTAATGAAATAAAATTAAGCAATTATTAAAATAAAAATGTAAAATATATAACAGAGGTAGAATGATAGATTATTGGTCTTACATTTAAAGATCAGAAAGAGATTTTTCTCCAAAGCATATTAGAGGAAAAAGATAATATTTGCATCCATCCATTCATGCCAAGGAAAATTTTGCAGTTCAGGACTGTCACACCTTGCAAATCTGCAAATTTAGTTGGGGTAGTTTAAAATGTTACTGTTTCAGCTGACCTTCACCTTAGGGTGAGAACAGCAGAGAATACATGTCTGCTCCAACACATCTTCCTGCACCCCACATTCTTCTGGAAACCAGCCTCTGCCAGCGGTTCAGGTTGCCAGGGGTTCACTGCAGAGCTTAAGACCAAGGTGCATATCCCTGTTTTGGCAGCTCCATCCTCTCTAACTGAAGGCATAAATAACTCCCATAGCCAATACCAGATTTACAGGAGGGCATGAGGCAAAGCCATAAAATTTTCTCTCAGTTTGAAGTAATTTTCACAGACAGCTACAGGAACAAGGATCACATGCATTTGTATTCCTTACTGCAAAGCACTGACCCAAACTGCACCACTTCACCTTGCCAGTTCCCAGTGTGTGACATGACAGGTGCGGTGGCCTAACACAGGTAACTTTTAAAACCTCCAATTTTAAAAGTTATGATGTTTAAATTGGAAGTTTAATAAGGATTGCATTGATTTAATTTAGGTAATTTTACAAAATATGGTCTCATCCAAACTTCAATTATTGATGATGATTGAAAGCTTGCTTGCTTTCAGTGGCACACTGCACACTTCCTCAAAGGTCCTCCATATATAAACTACTTGGGAGCCTTTTAGTACTTCATACTATATAACTGTCTCCATAGGAAAAAGTCATCCAATCTTCTAGATCAATGACAATTTTCATGTTGAAAGAATAGTTTCTTACATGCATTTTGTAAAAAAACTAATTTTTTATCTCAATCAAGAGCTATCTTCCAGAATATAAATACAAAAGCATAAAATTCAGTAAGCAAAACGTGCACTTTATGAATGTACATACAGTAACACAATAACAAATGTTCTGCTCTAATTTTCCAAGCCATGTATCTTAGTGGCATCAACAAAACCTCAAAGAGCACCATTAAGATAGCAGAAAAACCTCCATCAGTAAATCAAGCCATAGGGCTTTTGAAAACAATACATTCTTTTAACAGCCCAAGTCAGGAGAAAAGTAAAGAATAACTCAACACCTGCTAGAAGTTTGCTATGTTGCATCTAAGCTAGAAAGAAACTTCATGTTTTTTAAATAAAAACTTACTAAATTTTTGTCAGATAGGTACACTGAGCAACTGTAAAAGAAGCACACCTGTAGCAGCTGGATCACATATACAATACCTGAAATGATTTTGGGAGTCTGAATTTCCACAAATCCCTTGCGAATAAGAGTTTCTCGGAAAAGCTGACAAATACCAGACTGAAGGCAGAAGATTGCCTGACTAGTGGAGGTCTGTAAGAAGAAGATAAAATAATGAATCCAAAGTTAGTTTTTCCTGACTCTATTACTTCTTCTGGACAGCTGTAAGGATGAATTTCTTCCCTCAGGAATACCTGATTATTGTACCTGCCTAAACAGCGAAAAGTGCAAATCACTAATTGTTTATTACACAGAAGGAAACAGCAAAGGAAACCAGAGAAATTATTAATTTCAATTTATAGCCTGTTATAAATGAGGCACTACAGTCAATTCTACATTAAAAAAAAAGACTGATTTATGAGATGTGCTTCTGCAAATAAAGGTTTTATAGTAAGAAATTGAATAAAAGCACTAAATTTATTAAAAAGCTTTCAGCACACTGAACTTGAACAGCTGCAGAATACACAGTTCATGATAAAAGCAAAGACATTAATAACTTATATAAGGTAGAAATATCTGTCTTTTGAAGGCTACCAAATACAACATTTTTCATGTAAAAACACAGCCATGTGTTAACCATGCACAACATTGCCACAAAAACATCCAAACCTCAAGGTCTAAACTACCAACATTTAAGCAGCCCACATAACATCTGTTGATATGAACTGCAGTTCTTTTTTTCATGTTACTTTAAAAGTGCATTTAGCTGAAAACAAAAGCAGATTTAGCTGAATTGATGATTTTGTTTATGCACGTGACACAACTGAGCTGCTCATCTGGTTACCAAATACCTACACCAAACGTTCCTGAACACTTTCAGCATGAAGAATTAAACAACCACCTTAGTGAGTGCTGCAAAGACTGCAAGGCATCAGCTCTGAACCCATATCTGATTTTGTGCTTTCAGCATCCCAAACGTGACAGTGAGCAACCTAAAAGGGTACAAAAAGACCAACGAGTTCCTGCAAACGACCAAGAGAACGGTTCCTTACGACAACCTGCGTCACAGCACTGTTTACTTCCCTTTCACCCAGCTTTTCAGTTAGGGTAAGAAAGGCTTTGTGGGCTTTTTCACATGACTCCTACCAAACCACAAAACAAAAAACCCCCAAACAAAACAAATTATACAAGCAGCCAAATTTAGACAGACAGTCAGTAGAAATGCTGAAATAAAGCTACATCCATCATCTCTGCAAGATAAAGATATCCCTTCACCAACAAACCCAAAGAGAAAACTGCAATAATGCTGCAGATCTGTAGCTCTTTGGAGTTATTTGCCATTTTAGCTGACCAATGAAATATTTCAGGCGTGTAAGTGGTTGAGACTAGTAAATAATAGCAGCTCTCACTGTCTGATAAACCACATGTCTGATAGACCACAGCCGCTACTTCAAATGTTTCAAATGAAGGAAATGAGGTTTTGAGCAACAGTTACAAAAGTACCCTAAATGTTTTTCACCTTTTTCACATCGGTCTCCCAGAATCAGACCTATGGCAAGACGGCCTGAGTTATAGGCAAAATTTGGTAGTGTTACATCCAAGTACCAGGATGATTCAAAGGAATTTTTTTACTTAATCATCTCCTACTTGAAAGGTGAAAGAGTCGACAACTTTAACAGTCACATTTGAGTTTCCCAATAAAGTTTTTGATGAACTAGACACATTTAAAATTGCTAAGAGAGATGTGTAACATTTACATAAAGCAGGATAGAAACGGTGCTTCTTCTACCTTTGGTGTGAACCAACAGCAGTTTCATGCCAGAGCAAGTGAGAATGCAGTCCTAAGTCAAACAGCCCCAGGAAAAAGAAAACTGGTTGCTAAACCCAGTCTAAAAGCAATTACAGGGTCTGACCTAAAACTGTGCAAGAAACACAGCCAAGTGAACACCTAACACAGCTCTTCAATAACAAAGGATCATCAGGCAGTAACTCCTCCTGTGCTTTGTGTGGATGCGGGGCAAGGATTCTGTCTTCCAAAGTCATCTATAATGATAAATTATGCTTAGAAACAGCATTTATGAATCAGCCAAATTCACAGAACTGGATGCTGAAGCATTTATTTAACTACAGCCCAAGAACAAGCTGCAATTCTCCATACCTCAAATTAGATCTGACAAGACCACTCTTCTTTCACCAAATGTGGCTGAGTTTCAGTGTCCATTCAGAGACTGCCAACATGGATAACTGTTGGAATTTGTGATACTGCAGCCCCCTTGTAAGAATTAAACAGACCAACAAGACATCTGAGATAAGCTCCTAAAGCACTGCATCTGACAATGTGCAGTGGAGTCATATCAATGACCTCAAAAGTTTTACATGCCACTACAGTTTCTAAGTATTTTAAAAATGAAGAAAAAACTTTTCAGATATAGTAACATTCTTTGCACTGATGTGATGTTCAGAACACAAAGAGAACAATTTAATTTGTAGAAAATAATTCAGTAACTGAGATGCTGGTCTATATAGCAACGACTGGTAAAATGGAAGTAACACAGTCACAATTTGAGCTTCCACACTTAGGTAAAATATAGGAAACGAAAGACAGAGACAGCTGCCAAAATTAATTGATTTTTACTTTTGTCTTAAAAAAAAGATTTTGCCAAGGCATTCTTTTTGTGTAGTGTTTACTTCTATATGAAACCTTCCACATACATATTGACAAACTATTTTATCTGAGACTATGGCAAAGATTGTCAATATGCTTACAAGAGTTAAGGAGAAACAGAAACAAACTTATGATACTTAAATGCTGTTGCTGTTAACAATGTAAATGTTTTAACTCAGTCTGCAAAATTAATTTTACAGAAAAACTCATTATTTTCAATAATCACCTCTGTTACAGACAACAGAAGAAAAGTTTGCAGAACAATGCTGAAGTACAAGTTTCAGTCATAACCTCACTCTAATTTCACCTGTGAGTTTATTATTCAGATACCACAAAGGAAGATATTAATGATAAAACTGAGCACTGTAAGATGATAAAAACAGGTATCACTTTTCATTTGGCACAAGCTGCAGTGTCACAACAACAGGCACGTGTGCTACCAAATATGTTTCAGTGGAATTGAGGGCAGTTCAAACCACTGTGATCATATCTCAGAGAGGTGAGACTGACGCACAGACATGAAAAGTTGTGAAGTTTCTCTTTACTCTCACATTAGTTGGAGAATTTGTTCTGCTCTCCCCTCATTCTTGCTTTCCTGTTTGCCTGCTGTAGCTACCTATCTTCCACCAGGAACAGCCACTAAATACATAGTTGGCTAAATAATGTAATCTATATTCTTTAAGTAATATACATTTTTTAAAATAATGTAACTAATTTTGCAATTCCTCTGCTATATATAGGATAAATGAAGGTTTTGATAGAAAACAGAATTTCTGTTAAATAACATTTTTTAACCCCAAAGTGACTGAAGTCACTGAAGCTTTAATTCAAATTTCAATATTGCTTATAGAATATATGAACATGGAGTTTGTTGTCTAAATGACTGGGACTGTGTAAGTACTCACTGCCAAATCACTTCCCACAAGAAAATAAATTGTACATTTGCTTGTTCATTACAGCTTGGAACCAGTCAGGAAAAACACAGTTTTTGCAGTGAGGAAATTGAATCCAACACAATGAAATCAAGCTTGAAGTAATCAAGTATTTGGAAAAAAAGTGCATTGAGATCAGTGTACAACTGGATCATCACATAATACAGTCTCTGACATCCAAACACTACTAAAGATACGGTTTAATGTTAATGCTCTACCCTGAGCAGTACAAACAGGATAATATTGACCCTAAAAAAGCTTTGCTTTGGTCTCAATGAGCTGGGCATTGGCAGACACAATTGCAGCAACAGGACTGCAAAAGGCATGTAATTCAAGTCACATTTGAACAGATACCATTAAGACAAAAGTCCTGCTAAACATAAAAAATAAGCCAGAGAAAGGACATCAATCAGGTCCATTGTAAACCTGGGTTAATCTGATTTGATTTTTTCTTCAGACTTTTTCAAAGACAAACTGAGAATAAAACCCAAGAATTAGTGTTTCTTTCACTGGTCCTTTCTTCATTGTTTATTTTAAACAATGTAAAACTTGATAAACCTGAACTGGTATTTCTAAGAAGCAAACTACAAAAATCAGTGTTTCACAGGTCTTTTCTTCATTGCTTTTCACCTACCACAGATCTTCATGAAATAGTTTGTGCAGGTCTTTTTAAAGACATGGGAAGTCTACACACAACCGAATACATCAGTGAAACTCAAGAACAGCAGAAAAGTAAAGATCTAAAAACAGAGCCAGTGCTCTACTTTGCCCTTTTAAACTGTTTTGGTAAGTGAATAGTAAATCAAACATCCCTACAATCAAGTGGTTTGACTTTAATTAGGCCATCGTGAAAAATAGGTACTTAGGTCACCAGTGGTTTCCTCACAGTCACTGTGATTATGTGAAAGAAAATCTAGTCTATACAAGGACCTTTCTTCTTACCAGCTCTCTTTTCTCTAAACCCCCAACTTTTCTACTCCAAGTGTGTAATCTGTATTTTATGAGTTAACCCACCAGGAACAAGTTCATTCTTCCCCAGCAATCATTCTTTGGAAATGATTTTCAAAACCCCTCAGCCCTAAATAAACACCATTTTCTCTCCATACATCACAATAACAACTACAGCAGCAGCTTGACATCTTGGCATTTAAGCACTTCCCATACTGAACCTTAAAAACCCCCAACTACCAGACACTTCTGAGAGATCTTTCTCAGCAAACAAAATGCAAGACTGTTAATAATTCACTGCAATGCTCAGTCTACTTTCACATGCACACAAGAGTGGAAGTCTTGCAATCTTTGCAACATACTTTGCATCTTTCATGTCCATTAATGTAATTTCCTTATTATTAATTACACTCCTTGTATTGCATCATAATCAAACCTTCCTTGGTATACACCATAGCTGATTGGAGTGATGCTATTTTCAGAAATTCAGTTTGTTGCATTCATGTAATAACTGAGTTTCACAGCTCCACTTTATTGTGACTTGGCCCTACACAATTAACTCCTTTGTTAATAACTCCTTAAAATTAGCTAATTACTTAACTACTTTAAATGCTGTATTTATGGACAAAAATAATTTTAGTTGCATACAAAGGACTTTTTTTAGTCTAAGCCTAACCAAGATCTGTGAATTTAGTTTGTTAAATCTTTCTCAAAATAACAGTGTCTCCATTTTTGATGTTCAGTGACCTCCTTTTTCCTTAACAAACTGGGGCACTGAGGAAACCAGAACTAGATGATACTTTTATCTGTGGCGGGACTCCCTCCCACACTAGGAGGAACAGATCATCACAGCATTTGTTAGAACTATCCCGTTAAAATTTCTTCCCTGTTGCCCATGACTTGGTTTTCCTAGAAGGAACAGCTATGGGAACAACAGTTTCAGATAACACATGTTTTCCAATCTTCCTTAGGACACACATGCCTCCTTATGCTGTGCATTTGAAACACTAAAGGCTCTTTGAAGCCCCACTTGTACTCCAGTACCTTCAGTCTATGGAACCAAATCACTGAAAATCAGTTACTACTCTCTCAGCTTCTTTGTATTCCTACTCTTGTGATTCCACTACATACAATGCTTAGGACGTACATATATATATATATGTATGTATATTTACATGCACATATGTTCTCACTGAAATTTCTCCTTTCTTCATTAAATACCTTTTCTGCTTTTTCAGCACTCCCTTTAAAACACAGATTAAAATAACACATATTTAGAATCTGCTTTTGTTCTGAAACAAATAATGAATGGTGCAACAGAGAAGACAGAAATGTGACACAGTCTGAGACAGAAACTCTTCCTGTGCACAGGAGGAAGGCAAGACAGATACCCAAGCCTGATCACGGGCAAACTGTGGCCAGATCACACCCAACCACAGGTGTATGCAGAGGATGAAGTACTGAGATCTGGCATTTCATCCTTCCAACAATTCCGTGAAAAGCTAACCTGAATTCCTGTCCAGCATGAAACAGCTGTTTAGCACCACACTGCAGCAGCTGTTGCAGCTAAGGAGAAAAACAGCTTCTTAACATGGGGTTATGGTTCAGAGCTCAAAACAAGGTGCCAGACACTGCTGAAGAAATGATGTCCCAACAAAGGTTGGGACACACCAGTTAGAAGAGGTTACAGCAACATCCCCTTAGGTCACCAGCAGCACCCTCCAGGCAGAATACTGACAACTAACGCCCTGTTGTGTCGCTGCTGTACCGGGGACAGCGAGACAAGCGGCACAGACTTCAGTCCGGAGGAAGGGAACATTTTTATTAATTTCCAAATTCATTTCTATAACCTGGTTCGCTTGAATGGCACAAGGTTATTGACCATTCACCTCTTAGAATGATTGGTTAAACCCAGCAACACTCATTTCAAAATATTTCTCAGTCAGTAACATAACAAACTGCATAACAGACTACAGCTACAAGATAAAGGTATTGTTTTACAAAAACCTCTCAGTGTTCCCAGCAAGGCTTTCATGGATGCTGGCTGAAAGCTGGAAAATTTCTCTGTGATCAAGCTTTCAGCATCCACACTGTTGCTGTACTAACAAAGCTATTTCAGGAGTATTGGTAGGGTCATGCCAGACTACTGGGTGTGTATAGGGACAGAAGAACTTTAATCCAGCCCTTTCCATTCCATCTCTTGTGTTTATTCTGGCATGAGTTTTCCTTCTTTTTCCATTACTATTTACCTTCTTAGGCTTTGCTCTGCAGAGACCCTCAGCTACATTACAGCCGAGGATACCTCAAAGCCACTTTCACTCAGTATTTTTAAATGTTATTTCCCTTTGTATAATTCCTCTGTTCTCTTTGGGGCTCATGGCTCCTTCCAGTTTATTATACAGGTGTTTCTTCAATTTAATGGATTTTCTTAGGTTTCTCTGCAGTGCTCTTGGTTATTTTTATTCATCACCAGATGTTTGAGTAAAGCTTGCACTTTGAGCATCCTACATTTCTCCCTTTAATTCAGTACACTGCCTTAGCACTACCATAAGATGATGACCCTTTGAACGATTTTCACTTTCAATCATTAGTATAGAATTCTTTTCATTAACAGCTTAATTTAAGATAGATGAAGAGAGCAATATGATGAGATACTGAGTATCCTGGCAAGGTAATCACAAACTGAAGTTACTTGGTATGGTACAGAAGGTCAAGTGAAAAGCAATTGATTTTGGTACAAGTAAAACAATTGGCACAAGTAGTTTTAATTGCTGAAACATGGAGATCAGATGTTGAAATGCTATAAATATCTCAGTGCCAGAACCTTTCCAAATTTTCCAATAAATTACTTTGTTGTTTCACTTCTCAGGTGTAAAGATTGATTTACTGACAAATTGCCATTATCAAGAAGTGTGAAGACAGTACTAGATATTAAAAAAAAAAAAAAAAAAAAAAGAGCTAAGCACAGTCTTCAGTCAATGTTGATTAAAATTTTAGTGTGGAGAGCCTAAAATGGCAAAAAAGCCTGGGAAAAGGCCAGGATGCCTCAAGTCAGTAATGGTTAGTTACTTCCACACTTAAGTGTTAGCTGCTGTTTCATTAAAAAAGAATCAAAGTTCTGCAAGTAATTTAGTAGACAGTATTTTGCTGCTGATCAGAAATGGTAAATATTTGGGAGGTCTATGAAAGTCACAAAAGGCTGAATCTCTATGATCTGGATATAAAAAGGTGTTTCAGGTTAAAAAAAAAGGAAAATACATGACTGCTGTGGAAGAAACAAAGAGAATGAGATTGCTATCGTGGCCTGGTACAATTCTCTGCCAAGACATGCATTACAGCACCTCAACTGCCTGTTAGAACTCACAACTTCCATCCTATACTTCAAAACCGAGCTCTCTACAGGCTTTGAATAACAAAAACTACATCTGAGAAAAAATGTCTCTATATTGTCCCTATTCAGTCACCTTTGACTATTGCAGATAAAAGCCTGGATGTACATGGCCACATGTCAAATCAACAGTGTTTGCCTTTGAACTACTAATATATGCCCATTAATTAATGTCAGTAAAGGCGAACATTTAGGATTCAAAAATCCTGTGCTTTTATAATACCACGCAAAACCACAAAATATGTTTATTTTTCTTCTGGCCAACAATACGATTCCATCAAATCCATGACTTTTATTGCTTCATGGATTAGAAATATGAAGAATAAACACTTGCAGCCAAGCCTGTAGCACTGCATGTTCCTTACCCTCAGATCAATGATTCTGTTGTCCAGTCTTGTATCTTGATTTACAGTAGCTCTTCCATCCTGCACAAAAGCACATAGTGAATACACACACATCCAAAAAATAAACAAAATCAAAACTTCAACAAAACAAACAAAACAAAACCAATGGAGAAAAACACCCTCTGGCTAAAAGCCAAAGGTTAATTCTGTGTTCAGCAGAACTTCTATATTATTTTAGAGAAAACATACAGCAAACCAACAGCATAGCGAAGTTTAAGATGAAACTTCCCCCACAGGTCAGAGGCAGAACCCAACTCTGAGGATGCTGCAGACACACATGCAAGACTGGAAAGCCTCTGGTTTTGACCTTCTACTGCAGTTCAGCAGACATCAATGCTACAGAGATGTTGAACACACTTCTGGATAGCACAAAGGAAGTAAAATGCAAGCCTAACAAACCCCCAGAACTGCCGCATTAAGGAAGTTGCTTGGCTTTTGTGCTTTTGTTCAGCTACAAGGACAATAAAAAGCATTTGAGGATGCAAAGTTTCCACCTCCTCTCCTTCCACTTCTGGTCGAACAGCATCATCCAGCTGTAAGGGCAGTCGGGGTTCAGCTGAACTGATCACATAGATCTGAAATTGAGAAAGAACAGAAATAGCACGGGGTTCTGCTCAAAAGGAGGTGTGATTTACAAATGGATATTTCTAGCAGAGACTTGAAACAGTGTTTGCATAGGCTCTAAGGCTGTGATTTTATTCCAGTACTTGAGATACACGGTGCATTCTCACAACAATACTGAAGTGCTTAGTTCTTGCTTTCCATTTAAAAGATTTAAAGTATCTTTTTTTTTTATTTCTGGGAAGCATCAAATTGAGCAAGTCCAGTTGAACCTGAGGGACAAGCCTTTTGAATGCCAGCTCCAAATATACCAAATTTCACTGAGTTTTAGGTTCTGATTCCAGCAAGATCATCCCATTCTTTTCCTTATTAATGTATTATTTACTTATCATCTGAATATAGGTGAAAGAGCTGGTTCATGCTTCAAAAATTTATGAGATACCTAAAATACAATCAGGGAATGAAAACCACCTTGCTGTGCCTCAAAGTCTAGTATTGCTCATAGAGCAGCAGTGAATTTGATGTTCTTTCAAAAAAAAATCAAGTATAGGATAATCTGCACATATATTAAAAAATGTTTCTTCAAAATCTGCAGATTTTCCCCAATGCTATTAGCTAAAATTTATCACACTGCCATAATAGCCATTGTGCTCTCCTCCTGAGGAGACTGAGTTTCAGCTGTATTATAAGTTTAAGTAACAGTTTAGTTAAAAACCCTTAGAAAAAAAAAAGGATATTACATAAAGGTTTAAATATGCTTTCTATTTAAACAAATTATAAAGTTACACTTCCTCCAACCCTACAGCACAAGCTCCAGGAACTTTAGATTTCAAAAGCTTCCATGTAAGCCAGTGAGAGTTTATTTCTGTGAGAATTATGTATTCTAGTCCATTGTATTGAGGGGAAGATTGTAACTCTGATAAAGAAGAAACTTCTGGCTTGCACTTTAAAAGCAACACTTTTTATTCCAGTATCTGCTGCAGTTAAGAATCAAGAACTAGAATTACAAACTTTCCTAGCCAAATTGTTCTAGTGAGATACTTTATTTTCATAAGTCCAAATATATTAAAACCAGAAGTGTTTAATTTTTACATATGAAACACTGAAATTTGTAGTTTAAAGCAGTTTATTTCTCTGGCATGGGATTCCTCACTGACAAAGTTCATATGTGTAGACAAACAGACAGTCTCAACAGATAATCTATCAAACAATTAATCAGTGCTCCATTTACTCAAAAATTTACCCTTTGAACATGAAGCTCCACATCTTGCTGAGTACAACCTCCGATTTTCTGATACGCTTTCCTCACCACGCCTTCTATGTCCACAATGCTCTCTTTGGTGATGCTGGCAATAAAGAGAGGGCAGAAGGCTCAGTGAGTTCCATTGCACACTGCAGTACATCACACTGAGCTCCAGACATTCATCTAATGCTCTGCTGAACAACAGAACAGAGCTAAGGATCTGGAGTGACTTTTAGATCGAATAACTGAGTAATGAAGGAGTTTGCTGAAATATCCCCAGCCACAATAAATTCAAACTGGGATGGAAGACTTGTGAGGGTAAGAATGATGACTGAGTGCTCGCCCATTCTCTGTGTGTGTGTTTATACATAAACTGACAGAGCTCTTTTTCTAGGCCACAGATACTCTTCCATGTGTCAGCTGATGCAATTATCTGCAAGATGTGTCTTCACCAGCACAACAACAAACTGAAGGGAAGGCCTAGAACTAAAAGCGAAATCAAAACTCATTCAGTTTGTTTAAACTACATGACTTGTTACAGAAAGATGCAAGATGCTCCAAAGTAATTTCTCTGTGACAGGGAACATCCTAATTGCTCTCCACTAATAGTACATTAAAACACCACACACCATCCTGAAAATCTTCTACAGTTATGATACAAAGTATGTCTGCTATAAGCAAACAGTAATAAAAGCCCCAAGAGTCAGAGGTAAGAAAAGAATTTGGATGAGCAGTTTTTATTTACTCATTTAAGGTACTGGACTTTAAACCAGCACTTTTCTACAGATAATCTCACCCTCACTGGAAATATATTTTCACTCTGTCTCTCTTTTAGCTTACAAGAGGCCAGATATCTAAAAATATTACTTTTTAGGAAAATTATTGTTACAATCAATCTTTCACCTGTGAGGCCTTCTTGAAAAAGCTGAAAAGCACTTTATGTACATCACTTGACCATCTAAGCCCTTAGACAACAGGAAAGTATCATGACCACAATTTAACTGCAAACAGTAAGAGGTGAGTGAGGATGTCATCAGACAAGTGAGCCATTGCTGAAACCAGCAAAGCAAACAGCCATTAAAAACCCTCAACTTTAAAAAGCTGGCACTATTTTTCACTTGGGAGTAAAAATCTTGAAAAATCTGATGATATTAAAGTAACAGTGGAACATTCAAGCATCAAATTTTCAAAACCTAACAGTGGTACCATAAGTAAATTCCAAGTAAGTAAAAAATAAGAAGCCAAATTTGAGTATTTTAGCTGATTACACTATTTTTGATGGCAATACTTCCAGGAGATAGAACTTACTAGCTGCTCTAAAGTTAATACAGACCAGGGTGCTTCATATGCTTGACTTACTTAACCATTAGGTAATTCCATATACTGCATTAAATTGGTGAACAGTGTGTTCTTCTGGTACATTTACACTTTAGAAGAGCTACAGTTGCTCAAATCATGACTAAATTTGTACAAAGCAGAGGTTGAGAGCAAGCTTTAAATAAGAATCCACTTAGTTATGGGTGAGCCTCCATCTCCATTATTTTAGCACAGGCAACAAATATGAGAAAGGATAACTGAAACGACACCAAGTGCTTCCAAGTACTTTCTATTACAAATAATTATGTTTAAAAGACCTTAAAAAGACTGTGAGACCAATACAGCACTTTGGATGCAAGAGAATATGATAATCTATGAGAATATATGATGCTAAACCAGCATTAGGTACAACTATAAACTCTCTTTGCTTTTCAAATATGTGAATGTTTAAAAGAATTAAAGTTTTACTCTTTTGTGAACTTTTTTCCCCCTAAACAGTTCTCCTCTATCTGTTTTTCCCACTTCCTTTTCTGTGTCAACATTTTGGCAAATGTTCAGAAAACACCACTAATGACATGACTAGCAGTGTCTTCACTGAAAATACCAGTTTCTAATCTGCTGAATAAAAGCCCTCTCACTAATAATGGCAAATAATATTTTAAACTTATTGAAGGAAACTCCTTGCACGGAGAAAAAGAAAATAATTGTTAAATATAAATGTGTTGTATGATGAATTCATAATTAGATTGGTGGACCCATGGAGGAAAAGTGTTAGTGAAGTCTGTACAGAGCTCTGATCAGAACATGCAAGGAATTCAAGACATGCAAAATGGTATCAGGTGAAAAACACAGGAAGAAACTGACTTTTACATCACTGTAATTGCAATATTGCTTTGCAAACTTGCATAACAAGTTTAAAACTTTGCACATAGAATAAAATGAGCTTTTTCTCCATCTCTATGCTGGAGTTGCAAATAAAACATGTTTCTTGATATGGAACATATTTAAAACTGTGGCATTCCTTAGTCATTACATTTGACATAATTTGAAGATGTATTTTAACTGAGTTCCTAACTGTGTAGGTCCCTGTAACTAAATATTCAAGTAATTGCCTAGGCACACAAAAGCACTAGGAAGGTTCCCAATGTATATGACCATCTTTGTATTTATAAACATCCCTTATCGCCTCTAAGCTTTCATTAGATAATTAAAAAATGTGTTTTTCCTCATATAATCTCCACATTTAATCTGGTATGGAAAGAAAAGCTTGTGTTTTGAGTTCTGTTTGAATCATGTTCAGCAAGACCTAGAGCTGGAAGTGTCTGAAGTGCCTAATACTGCATCAAATATAAACTACAGAAACCTGGGAGGTTCTGCTTTGATCCCAACAGGTAGTTCCTAGGATGTAACTGAAATAGCATTTTCAGTTCAAGGCACAACAAGAAACAAGATGTTTTAACAAAATGCCAGTAAGTGCAGCAAAACATTCGTCACAGCAGCAGGAATAAGTAATCTAGGTGATTTTTGACAAAATTCCCCTGAGGGACAAAAAAACCCCAAACACCAATAAAAGTGAACAAGTAGCAGAAAAACATGGCAAAGTACCACCATTTCCATTAAGGACAACATTTATACCTGTAATTAATATTACCTAACTAAGTTAGGATTTGTAAGGCATTAGGAAAACACAGATGACATTGTTACATTGTTTAATCCAAGAAAAAACTATTTTAGTATATAGATTCATAAAGTCCAACAATAAAAAATTTTCCTGTATAAAAAACTACTTTATATGTAACATTAAAAAGAATCAACATTATATTTACTGAAGTGTCCACTAGATGCCTTATGTCCCTCTTAATTAGCTGCATCTCTATTAGCCAAGACTTTCTCTTTCAACCACAGGATTGCATTCTTGTAGTCTTTATGACAACATCTTTCCCCAACAGCTTCATGTTGCAAGCTGAACCCTATGCTGGCCTCCCAAAGTGAATCAGAATCAACACTTTGTTGGTCAAAAGTCTGAAGAATAGGAAGAAATTAGATTATTTGTAGACTTTAAATGTAAAATGTTTTACTTCTTCTATAGCATCTATACTTATTGTGGCATCTTCTTGTTTTTTTTCTTCAACACCTTTATGTATGCAGACTGCACAAATTATATTAATACAGTATTAAAAATATTAAATTATTGTTATAAAACATAATAATCAATGATACTTTATCTGAATGCCAGTGAAAATGAAATCAATGGTTTACTTCCAAAAAATGAGTGCATTTTGTAAGTAATTAAGAACATAAACATTTTATACTCAACAAGAACAACTGTAATCCTGTCTGCACAAATATAGCAAGTATGCATGGAGCCCCCTAAAAGGAAATTGTATACAAGAAAGCCCGGTAAACACCTATTCTTATTCTCTTCATCCTAAAAATTTAATGGTCAGTTTCCTATACCAACATTCTAACCCAGGCTAAACCCAGACATTTTCAGGGGAAAAAAGAAGCCAAACAAGCCAAACTGCTTTTAAAGATTTTAAGAAACAAAATCCAAATGTATTTTTAATAATCTTCCAAAAAAACCTACACTTTATTTCCCTTCTAAGTTCCCCTGACTTCATCCCCTGTTCACTGCATCCTTTGTATCTGCAATGTAAAGAACCCTTACTGGCAGAAAATCCTCCTGCACAGGCACCATCAGACTGGGATTTAAATTATTTACTAGCTTCTCTAGGAGAGAACAGTTTTCTTTAGTCTCACAGAAGGCAGATTTGCCTGACCATGTATCATTTCATCTTGCAACTTCACCATCAACCTTTTCCAATTTGACATGTATTCAGGCAGAAAAACAGCAAAAGTGGACAAAATATTCCAGAATTGCCTAAAACCAGGCATGTGTTATATTAATGGCATTTTATTCCTCTTTTCCAAAACTCAGAGAACTGCATGGTCTCCTGTCATGTTAGTTATCTCTCACAATCTCACATTTCTCTCTGTACTTTTAAAGTGTGTTTATTAATTTTGAGCACAGACAAAATCTGACCAAATTATCTAAAGGTACAAATTCACACTGAAGAACATTGAAGTGATTATTCTAACCCTGCTTACTATACACTCCTGAATCCCAATTTACCAGTCCAATTTCTGTATCACCAGCAAACTTAGCTGCAATTTGACACTTCCTTTCAGTCCTCTGACATAAAAATTAAGCAGAAATGGATAAAGAAAATATTCTGCAATATCCAGCAGTTTTCCTGGTATTACCAATTTATCTAGCTAAAGAACTACATATATTTTTCTACATTGTGAATTATTTTCATACAAGTTAACCATTTTTTCCCACTCCATTTTAATCTCTTTCCTGCATTTTTACTCTCTAGTCTGTGACAAAGAGCCATCAAGTTACTTCCTGTGCAAGGGCAAATTTTTTGAGCAGCTAAATTAGAATCTGTTAACCACCTCTTCCAAGTGCTCTGTCAGCTCTGGCAGTGGGGTGGCGGGAAAGGCTCAACGCTGATGTAGAAAAGGAGAAAGAAAACCAAAACCAGCTACACCCAATGCTTGATGGAAAAAAGCAGGTTGATAAATTACTAAGATAAATTACTAACTGGCACTTCTGCTGTCTAAAATAGACAATTAACTGTTTCTCTTACACAGCATCCCTTGCAGGACTGGGCTGAACTGTTTTTTTCTGATAAAAGACAGAAAAACAGTTCCACAGCTGCCAATCCAGTATCTCAGCTGGATCTGTGCTATGTTTGTTTTGCAAGTTCAACCAGAAACTTTCCACAGTTAAATTCAAAGAAATTTCTTTATAAGTCTGAGTTAAAAACCACTATAAAGTATCTTTCACTATAAAGAACTCACATTCTAATGATAATGGAAGTAATTACTATATGAATATTGCTGACCACAGAGCATTATGAAAGTTCTTGCTTTCCATGTGCCAATATCTAAAAAGAGGAACTGGTTTGTTTATAATTTATGAAAATTTGTACCAAAAAAATGCTCATTAGTTAATCACCTGACATTAAAAATTCAAGATCCAGAATCTCACAAAATATTTTAAAGAAAGTTGTGGACACAGTATGAAAATATGAGAAAATAGTATGTGGAAAATATAGTTTATGAACTATCAGTGAAAACGTTTAAAACTTTAATTGAAATTTAAGATACTTAAGTTAGATGTTTTCTCCAATAAATGTGAATTACCTCATATAATGTGCAGGAAATGAGATGATAAAAAAAGACACTGAGAAAGGCAGGGAAACAGGATAGTTATTTTTAGACATCTAAGCCCAGCCTCATCTGCTAGAAATAACAGGATCATTCCAGAGCAGGTGAAAGGCGGCAGGGAAGTGACTGAGGACAGGCACGTACTGGGACTCTGCTTCAGGTGCTGCTGACACAGTGACCCCACGTGCACTCAGGAGCCAGGGAACAGCAGGAGCCCCTGAAGGCCAAGAGGCAGCTGCAGTGACAACAGCAGACAGAATTATAGGAGATGAAATGCTGGAAAAAGTGAGAGCACAGCAGGATATTAATAAAATAGGTGTGTTGGTGGGAAGGAATCCTGAGATGACTGCATTACTGATGTTAAAAAACCCAAAAGAAAATCCAGAAGGCTGTAAAAGAGACAGTTACACCATTCAGAGAACATGATGATGAGCATGCAAGCATTTCAGAAGCACAAAGAATAAGGAAAACACAAATGCTACAAAGCAAGTGAGGCTGAAGTACCAGGATTCAGCTAGCAAATGCTATCCCAAAAAAGGAGCAGAACGAAAACTCAAAACACTATAAATATCATCAGTCTGGCTGTTCTGAGGAATTCAGGTCTGTCTCATCAAGAAAAGTGGGGAGATGACGGGGAGTTGGGAAGAAACTAAGGATGAGGTTCTGCCTGGTTTAACAGGTCACTGCTGCTAGAGAGAAAGGAGCTTTACCCTCTACTCTATCCAGATATCCTCTTCTACTGTTTACCACTCCTTGTTAGCTCTGGACCTCCATGACCTAATTTAAATGATTAATCTGGCAGAAAATTAATTGAGTAAAAAAAGATCAGTGAATCATAAAAAACCACAGAAGGTTTACAAGTGGCTGTCAGCATATGGAAAAAAAGAGTAAAGACCAACTTCCCTCTCATGAACTCCTAACCACTAAGATCTACCAATTATGAAGTGTAAGGAAGTCAGCTGTGGAGGAAGGAACCATGAAGAAAACTAAAAAAGAGAGATGTTGGAGAGAACTGGAGAATAGAAGAGTGTGCATCACAACTCTAAGAGTTGTTCCACTGTTCTGCAGCACAGGTTTCCCGAGGCAGTACAGGCAGACTGTCAGGAGTTTAGAGGGAGATGAATTAGGGAACAAGTACATTATACACTTAATTCTTTTCAAAGATTCCAAGCACTGGAGAGAACAAATCATTTCATGAAGAAACAGAACACTTCACTTTGGCTCATAAACACCTGTGAACAGCATGTTTCACACTGGCACTGCCAGCACTGAGCACCGCCAAACAACAAACACTGCTGGTTCTGTTTTCCCGTTGCCTTGAATCCCATCAGCAGAAGCATTATCCCAACCTTCTTAACTTGGCTTCTGGAAGTCTCTACTATAATGAATCCTTCCCCTCCCTGACATATTGAAGGTTGAAGGCTGTAGCGCTTTTGCAGCTAATTAGGGGGGCTCCCTTCCCAGGCATGACAGTAGTGCCAAGAACTACACAGAAGCAACTCAAGTGCCACATGTTAAACATATTCTGCACCAAATAAACTGCACAGAATTGATCCACATTTCTATTTGTGAACAAGGAGATACATATGATTAAAAGCTCTACTATAAAGCACATTTGTCACACAAGCATATTTATTACAGGACAACCTGAAAGCACAATCTTGAGGCAAGTAGAAGGGAAAGGTAATTCCTTATCTTTAGGAACAAAACAAACCAAATAACTGAATTCAAATTGCTGCAACAGTTTTTCAACTGGCAAGTCTAACTATCATCCCTGCCAATTTTTTTAAAAATTAAAATTAACATTCTAGTGCCCTAAAGAAGGTGTAGATAAGTGTAACCCAGTGCACGGAAGCTACTTTTAATTTCTTCAACTCAGTAAACCACTTGCAATATGGGACTTCTTCACATCAGTTCTAAGTATAAAACGTATTACTACACTGTATTTGTCTGGTACGAGAAAAACCTCGAACATGTGCAGACACACACCACCATCACACACCAAATGAAGTGTCCCACTAAGCTCAGCTTGCCAGACTTTTTGTTAGCCAGCTTGGAAGAAAATGTAGGTTGTCTATGGCAAGAGAATGCTGCTTCAGCAGTTCAGAATGAATTTCAAGCCTGTTCTCTATTTTATCTTTTGTCAGTATAATGTATTCAACGCAATAGAGAGCTGACAATTTAAATAACTACATTTTAAAACAAACGAAGCATTGATGTTAATGTGTGAAAATGGTCCCAACCCCTGGGAGTCCTGGTTCCCACCATTGTTTACTCTGACAACAGGATATAATTGCTTACTTACTTGGCAGCAAACTTTACCATCTGCTTGCTTGCATGCTGTCCCACAGCCACAAGAGCCTGGATATTAAACCGCTGCTGACGCAGGACTAAGAAACACTGCTTCCCTGAATACAAAGAGAAACAACACAGGTGTATTAAGGACAAGTTACACGAGGTCTTTGTGAATGAGAAAAAATTCTTTACTACTTAAATATAAACTGAGCTCTTCAGAGTGTGCATCTCTCTCATTCATCGCTGCCCCCCTTCCATTAAGCTGCTTCAAACTCTTCAGCTGTACATGTACACACACACACAAACATTGAGATAAATTAAATAATAATGCCTTACATCTATAAACACTTGAACGGATATTTTCTAAAAATAACAGTAAGCCTTCCAAGATAAAGAATATTTAGACAAAAGAAAAACAACAAATCATAACTTTTAAAGTAACTTTTTCTTCAAGTGCAAGAAATGTATCATACTTTTCCTTGCTTCTTTGCTCACAACAACTTCAAGTGTAAATTATTATTAAAAATTTTTTTTCTCATCTTCTCAAATCAAAGCTGTAGAGTTCACTTTACAAAGCTGCTCTGAGAGAAACAGGCTTGATTTTGCACCACAAGGACTAAACTAACAATGTTCATTCTATAATACACCACACATTCAGAATGAAGGGGAACAAAAGGAGTATTGATTCTAGTGAATGACAAGAACCTAAAAGACCCAATTAAAAATTCCTGTAAGAGCAATTTATTCATGGACAGCTTAGGGAAAAGGAAGTTAATAGGAATTAGTAATAATGTACAAAGAACTTAGTGCATTTTGTTGACTTTTACAATGGGTATTTTCAGCTCAACAAAGTTCTTTCTAATCTGTTTAGCTGACAGTTACAATCATTTCATACCTCCTCTCACATCTCTAATTTTTTCCTTAATTTAATTTTAAGGAGACATGGTGATTTTAAATGCTTCTTCCTAGACAGAAATTAGCAACAAACATTTCACTGGTGTACCAGTATCTGATAAAGGCACTATGATTACTTTAACTCCAAGTTCTGACTCAGAATGTCATAACACTTCCATTGAAATGTGAGAATAGGAAGAAGCCAGAAGTTTTGTTATAGACAGTTACTTCCTTGTTGTTGTTGATTCAAACTCTAAATCAATAAGCCAACAAATGCTTAACTTGAAAACTGACACCAAAAAGCCAGTTGCAGTTTTCTGCAATTTGTAATTATGCAGATTACCATTCCTGACACACAGCTACAGATAATTCAAGAGTATCAGAAAATAAATGCAGAACTCTTGACACACAATCTCATGGAAATAAAAGCAAACATGTGAAACTAGTACAAAATATTATTAAATATTAATTATAATTATTGGGAATAACTAATCTTGTCCTATGACAAACAACAATGCAACAAGATTAATTACATATTTTCAGAAAAAAGAGTACAACTATTTACGTATTCCAGAGGCTGCAATATCCAATATGGTACAGATGCATGTATTTCTTGCAGGCAAACACTACACAACAGATTTAATTAGAAAAATACAGGCTGTGTTTCAGATCCAGCAAGTCAACAAAGAAAGTACAATTTTTCCACAGGACATGATATGCGGAGTTTCTTTAGATAAAGGAGTGGTATCTCACATCTTTGACATCTCAGTATTTCTTACAGCATGGTTGGATACAGTATTTCCTAGAAGATAGTATTTGTCTCCATGAGTTTAGTCAGAGACAATTTAGCAAAATATGATCAAAGTTTCAGCAATGATGTACTAGGTGTTCAAACAAGAAACGCACAGATGAAGACTGCTAAGATGTCTCTCAGCTATAAAACACTGAAATAATTAAGGGAACTGCTGCCATAGGATCAAAGAATAGTTTGGGTTGGAAGAGACCTTTAAAAACCATTGAATCCAACCCCCAGCAATGAGCAGGGACATCTTCACCAAGACCAGCTTGCTCAGATCCTCCTCCAAAAGTCTGGCGGTTGTACTCAATCCCAAACACTGGAAGTCTGATCAATATCTGCATTATAAAAGGACTCAAATGTGCTTGCCATGAGTAACAGTAGCTGTTTTCATGAAGGAAGAGGATGTTTTGCAGAACACAAACACTTCTAATCACACAGAAGATAAGTGATCAAATGGACCTCACTTAAGACTGGCTAAAATATCACAGTGACAAAAATTAAAAGAGGGAAGGGAACTTTTCCTGAGAGAGATGAAGCCATTCAAAATAAAGTATCAAAAAGACCAGCCATAATCAAATCTAGCTCATGCTTGGAAGCCTTTCCAGATCAAGAGATGGGAAAAAGGAAGCATTTAAGTGAGAAAAAATTTGGAAGATGGGATCTTCTCCATGTGTTTCCAAATATTTATGTGGTGTTTAGGTGAAAAGTATAGCACCAACTTTACTCACATTCAAAAGTAAACTACATTAAGCTCCTATTAAAAAAACCAATATCATGTCCCACAAGAATGCCTGAATTATGAAAAGTTTTAAGAAAAATTTGGTTAAAAAGATGTGACACAGTATAATGCATAGAATGTTCAGCACTGAACAAATAAGAGAAGACACCGAAAGGAGAATTCCATCAAAAGTAAGCACATAGACCAACCAGTAATTGATCATTCGTCTTGGATATAAGTACCAAATCACACAAGACCTTATGAAAGAAAAGGATGTAAGGAAGTAATGTGTATAAAGAGGTAAAAAAATTAGGTCATATAAATTAAATGATGGTTACATACATTTGCCAGCAAAGAGAAGACTTTACACAGTTTATTATAAAATTTGGCCCAGTATTTAAATTTATCTTGACGGAATTCTTATTTTCAGATGTTTCATAGACCTATAACTCAAAATCTAGTTCAGGTCTACTAACATTCTGCACAAGCCCCAGCTGCCTGGCCAAACCCAGACAATTTCCCAAGGGCTTTTCAATGATAAACGTGATCAGTAGATTAGGCTAGCTTTAAAATAAGGCCAGAAATAACATTTACTCAATCTATGTTACAAACCACTGGGCCCTGTGCACTTTAATTTTAGTACAACACACAGAAATTCCCAACACCCCGTTCTTTACACATCCTTCAGTTAATTTCCATCAGACTCCATGAGTGACTTGCTATGTGAGACAGCTGGAATCTGCAGTTGTTCCCATTAATTTTTTTTTGGTTTATTGGTCAGAACCAGAGAGGGTTAAATAAAGGCTACGCTGGTTATTTAGGAGTCAAATTCAAGTTTCTGAGAAAAACTAAAGCTTGTTTTTGTGAAAGATTTTCCTGTTTCCTGCAAGGCTTTCCTTTCTACAGTGGTAGGAATAGGGCCATGTTGTGTGTGGGAAAGGCTAATATTACTTTTTACTCTTAAACATTTGCTTTTCTTGTAAGATTCTTTCCCCAAAGCTTAAGTAAACAAGCATATGGCATTCCCCAGCAGCGCTCCCTGAATGTCAGAATTGTTCTGTCGTGTCAGACCAAGAGGTAACAAGAGACACCATCAATAAATTCAGAACATTCATGCCCATGATCAACTCCTTTTGCTTTCATTCTTCAGTTTGTGTTAAAGAGTTTTGAAAATAAGCAGTGTTGTTTCATCAAAAACAATAGTGAGGTCAAAGTGAAGGATTACAACAGCTTCTTTTAAGTTAATATTGCCTTGTTACAGAGATGTTACTGCGTTTGAAGAAAACATGTATATCATGCAAGATACCATGAATTGGTGCAATACACAGTGATCAACAACCATAGAACTTTACACTGCATAGACACCTGCCTATAATATCCTGAATTCTGTTAATAGCCTGAACTCTTCCAATAATTGCAAAAGAAAAGCCATAAGGATACTCTAATGCATATCCTGATAGTACCATTAGTAGCATTTAAAGCAGATGGAGTGTCTCCTGTCTGAACAACTTCATGTTGTAATGACCAAGGCTTTCATAGCTTTTGGAGTTGACAATTTCTTTAAATAATAGAGAGATTTCCATTTCCACTACAAAACCATTGAGGACTCCTTAAGTTTAAAGATTCTAATATAAATTAAAATACGCATCATAAGTATATATTTGAATGCAGTTCCTTATTTTAACCAACTGCAGCACAGACACTACTCATTAAGAGGGATATGTTTTAAGAAAATGAATTCTCAAAAAGAGATATGAATCTGGTATCGTTGATGATATTTGGTACTGGATTCTCGCCCCTAATTTGCATCATTCCCAATTTTAACACTACTGTTAAGTTTCATTTGTGAAGATAATTTCTTTATGCTCTTTTTTTGTTCAGTTCTTGGAAAGACAAGTTATTTATCTACAGAGCTGTCAAACATAACTGAAACCAGCACAACAGTTGTCAGCATCTGATGTCAACTGCAAAGGCCAAAGCATATTGAAGTCTGCATATGGCAACCTGGTCTCCAGAGGGAACTTCTGATTCCCGGGAAGAAATATGGCTGTCAGATAGCCAAGTGCGACAGCCCACACTGCTGAGATTCTATGAAAGAGTTTTTCCCCTTTGTCTCGCTAAAGAAAGATGATGCTTCTTATTTGAAGTTCAAATTGATATAATTAGATACCGGTAATCAAAAGTAAGAATTCTGAAATTCTAACACAGATTTTTGTTTCCTGTCAAAGAAGAGGTGTGGTGAAAATAGTCATGTGCAGCAGAAGAAATATGGTAACAACTGATACATTTATAATACAAGTATGTTTTAGTGTAGAAGCTTAGAAGTGTTTTATCTCACAACTATTAACATCCTAAGGAGAATAATTACATTTAAAAATTACTATTATTTACAATTGTCCATCTGGTATTTAGCAATACAGTAAAACAAAAAATTACTTTTACTACAATAACTGATTTTCACACAGCTAAAACCAAAATCTCCTTTCCCCTCTTGGGAAAAAGAGAGGTGGAAAAAGAAAACAACCAAAGTTACACTGGGGCAACCCTGAGTAACCAGGTGGCAAAGTTTTCTTGAATACAAGACATAAGCAGCAGGTCATGAAACTAAGACAAACATTAGGGTTGTACTAATGACATGAGGAAAAAAAAACCCTGGAGGCCTCTCACCTTTAGCTCTGCTGGTGTGAATTCTGCCACGAACCCAAACCTCTTCATCAGCCTTCTCCACTGTCAAGTCTTTTATGTGAACCAAAACTCTATCTGAATTACAGAAAAAAACCACACGTTTTAAAAGTTTTGTTTTTTACAAAGCAAAACATTTTTCACTTTAAACTCCAAATGCACTTTCTATCACAGCTATTGATAAAATTGATAATAAATCCAAACCATGCCTTTTTGTATCAACAGCATAATTGACTTACTGAAAACACACAAGAACCCATTTCCTTTCTTAGTGACTTGCACTTGATCCAGTAGGTTTAAATTGCTCCAAGCTTATTTTTGACTTATACAGCAGTCAAACTGCACTTGACCAACAGCAAGACTCACTGTAGTTCATGGATGGCAGAACCCAGCATGACTACACTGGTTTTGACAGGACTTCACTGTACTACCCGCACTTATTGGTCTGGATTTCTGCTGCCTAAGCGATGTCTGCCCTGCTGCACTGTGCAGGGTGAAAGCTGCCATGCTGAACCCAGAAAAACAAAGGCTCAGAGGTGACATGACTATTCTCTGTACCTACCTTACATAAGTAGGATGAATATAACCATAAAATAACTATTATTTTAAGTAAAGAACAGAAAGAAACCACATATAAATGTGCATTATAAATTTTAAAAGTTTTATTTTGATTAAAACAGCAGCATTTTGGAACAACAAGAGTATTACTGTGTAAAATGGATAGCATTTATTTTAGGAAAATCTGTTTAACAACCTGATCAAGCACTATTATCATTGTCAGAGCCAGGACTGATCAGAAGAACCCTTCAAATCCAATGAAGCTACAAAGCTAAATAACAACAGGAACGCATGGCTTGGAAAGGACAGATTTTGGATAGCAAAGGGAAAAAAAAATTATCAAGGAAAATATTTTTAAATAAATCAGGACTTCAAAAATTGTATACAATCACTATGAACTGCCAATACGCTGGTGCATGCCACTATTCCTTGTGTGATTCTTTCCTCACAGACTTCTCCCTCAGTTCAAATTAACATTAAAGTTGCTAAGACACTTCCACTGTAAACTTCTCCTGCCAGAACTTTTCCAAAGTTTTGGAAAAAAAAACCTCTTTTACCCACTCCAGGTTACCATCTGCTGTTCTGGACTCCTTCCTTCTGTCTCTGAATACCAGTCACAGCTTGCCCTGCAAGCCTATTATTCTGCACTGAGGATTTTAGGGGATTGAAAACTTTTATTAGCTTATGTCAGGGCAATGCAGTTCTTCACAGACACATATCAAATCCAGAACAGAATGGAAGTGCACAGAGAAATGAGATAGGAAATTGACTCAAATATATACATAAAGTGTGCATGCATGCGGGGTGGGGGTGGGAAGGGAGAAAGGGGAATAAAGATGTTATCATTTGCTAGCAACTTCTGATATTCAAACTTTAACAGTGTCATACTATAGGAAACATGCAACTATCACAATCTACAACCCTTAGTACTTCCAAGAGTGATATTCAGACAGTTAAAATTACCTCAGTACACTTGAAACCATATTGTTACAAATGTAAAACATTTTCTAGGCACAAGCATAAAGACAGAATGAGGTGTTACACCTTTCATGCATCCTTAGTGTTTCAGGAACCATTTGTATCAGATAAATACTTTAAGTCTTTTGCATACCTAGTGGTTCATGTTTCACCAAGAATAAACAAGACACATTTAACACAAAAGTTGTTATATTGTATTAATTATTAAAATAATTTCACCTTTCATAAACAATATTCACAAGAAGACATTATAAAGCCTTTTTTTCCAGTAGCAGACCACAGAATCACAGCATAGCTGGGGCTAGGAGGAACCTCTGGAAGTCATCCCACCCAATCCCATTCACAAGCAGAGTGACATAGTGCCAGCTGTCCAAGATCATGTTCTGATGGTTTTTTAGAATTTCCAAGAAGGGAAACTCTTCCTGGGCAACCTGTACCAATCCTTGGTCACCTTCACAGTAAAAAAAAAGTTTCCTGATGTTCATTGTGCCCATTGCATCTGTTCCTGTCAATGTGCCCCACGGCAATGAGCTGGATGTAGCAACTACGCCATTTTGTTTCCCTCCTCCCACACTTGCTAAATCTCACCTTCTTTCTGTCTAATTTCTAAAATGCCAGTAGGTCATGATGTTGCCTGTATTTGTGAGTGTAAGCAACCATTTGTCTTTGTCACTCGTTTCCTCTTGTCCAACCAACACACTGTATATTCCCTCTGCACTCTTGTATACCATTTCACCTGAATTCCTTTCAGTTCATTTTTATCTTTTCCAGAACAAAAATGAAACTTCTTGCTTTCACCTTTAAGGTCCTTCCAACACTTCTCAAGATGATCACCTACTTGTTCTTTCACAAATGCAATTGTGAATTGTGTACTTACATTTTCTGCCCTCTTGCCAATAAACTAAGTGCAAAAATAAAAAATGTTTCTAATTTTACTACAGTTGAGTGAAGACAAGGGAACAAAGATTTTACACTAAATTCAAACACAACACTCTGTAAATGTGAAATTACACTTTCTGCCCCAATTCAGTACTCAGGCTATCTCACCTTTACTGCCACTTGGAGTCATGTCTATGGGGAATCTGTTTTTTTTTTTCCTTAATGTATAGCCCAATCTCTTCTTTCCAACATACTACATATACTTATTTTTCTCTCAGAACTTTAACCTCTTCTAAACATGGGAAAAGAGGATAAAAGTCCAAAAAGCTGTGGGATACATAAAACAACACTTTTTCATCTTCAAACCCCATTCCCTGCCTGTCACATCAGCCTGTTTACTAAGAAAATTTATCCTGCATCATGGAATTTTGAACAATATGACCAATATTTCTGCTGCCTCTGTGAAGTGCCAGTATCTTTACAGTACTGAAAAAGTTTGAAAAAGAGAAGGCAAGTTTGACATAAAAACCTGAAAATCAAAAGCAGTATTAGATGAAAGCAGCTTCCAGGGAGGGTAGATGAGATAATGGGACTGAATGAAGAAAAAAGAGATGGCAAAAAATGGAGTTTTACTAGCAGGCAGGAAGGACTTAAAAACCTGACATGATGGGAAGCAAGAACATCAGATAGCCAGGGCAGCCAACATAACCAGAAAAAGGACTTAAGTGGGCCAAGAAAGGCGGCACAGGTGTGTGTGAGCTCAGCAGAGCAGGGGGGAGAAACAAAGTTGTGAACCGGAGGAAAGAGATTTAATTTGCCTGCAGAGAAACAAGAATCTATCAGCATGGCAAAAGGACAGTAAGGTTATTTCTTGGAAAGGAAGAATAACTTGTTCTGATCACTGTAAGCTGTGTGAGTTCCCAGGTCCAGCCAGTGTCCTCTGGACAGTGTAGCTCAAGTGAGCTGGATGGGACTACTGCAGCAGCTCCCCCTGAGCTCCCACCTGAGGCTGTGCTGCGCTGTCCGATGGCTCCGGTCCCCAGAAGCTGTGTGGGCTGCACACCTCATACTACCGTTAGTTACTGTGATTTAGAAATGGCAGGTACCCATACAGACTTCAAATCCAAATTTAATTCACTTCAGATAGCTGGGAACACTCCTATTTTTGCTTCCCCCCCAAGCAGCAGCTCCTCCAAGACACCGGAGGCAAGTGGAGCTACTGATGACAAGTGATGATCTCACCCTCCCGTGAAGCCTTTGGCAAGAGCTCTCCCTGGCAGAAACTACTGAATCTGTAAATAAAAGTGCATTAGTCTCAAGGAAGGGACTAGGCTCATCTTTGGTTTCTTTGTTATAGGCATTTTCTTCTTTATTGTTACCCAATTTTGGTGTTCTGGATATCCACCTTCTACAATAACAGAATAGCAGCAGTGTTGTAGGTTGCATTTTAAGCCCAATGGAAAACCCACTCAACATTGTCCATACACTGAGATTTTTTTAAACGAGGATCAAAAGTCAAGGGAACAACACAACTAAATATGACACTCCACTTTTTTCATATAATTTTCTGCTGCTTTCAGCTTTCCATCTCAACATACTTCTTTCTCCAATACTTTTGAGTGTTTTGAATAGGAGACAGTTGGCATTTCTCCATGAAAGCAGGACTTGATCTGCCCTCTCAATCAGCCAGCTTGGGTCCCCTACTCAGTTGTTTGCTCTGGAGTGCAAATCTGGGAGGGGAAACACAGTAGCTGGGCTGCTTCCAACGTGATTTCAACTCCCATTCCCTTTCTCTGTCAGCTAGAATGTATTTTACTCAACAATGACTGCTAATGCAGTCTCTGCTGATTTTTTGTCCTGTTACATTGTTTACATTAAGCTCCCCTTCAGTTGTTTTCAACCTATGAGCGCTCTGTTCACTGCTCCTCTTCCCTACATTCTGCATTTCCCTTCCTAAAGGGGGAATCAACCAAAACAACCATTCAAAGGAGAAGAAAAAAAATCACCTAATCACAGATGATGTTGCTGTTTTACATCTTACTATGAAGAACTTACAAGAAGCCAGTCTGTTGCTTTCCCTCATTCCCATTTCACACACTGAATTTAATACAAAGATTAATATTTCTTGGGATAGACCTGGGAGCTTGTTCTCTAGCCACTAAGTTTTCCTGAATTCCAATTCCCCATCAGGAGAAAATCAGGACTCCCTGAATTCAAAGTGGTATAACTGATAAAACCCATAAATATTAATATCCAATACTAATGGATTTGGTGCTCATATACAGGAGAAATGGGCTGCATAAGCAGACAGATCATACTTAGAGAGAGAGCACTGCTGTAGTAAGTCATAGCAGAGCTTACTCCAAAAACGGAAAAAAACTGACATCTCAGGACTCAGTACATTACAAATAATAATAATAATAATAATAATTTAGTAATTTTAAAAAAAGTCTGCAATGACAGACAGACACAAAACTGACAACCTGTGTAAGGCATGGTCCAGGCAATGGCAAAGATTGAGATTCCTCTCAATCTGGGAGCCAGCTCCAATATCCAGCCACACTCATGATTTTTTTTTCTTCTCTCTAATCTCAATTTCCTGTTCCGATTCGTGTCTATGACCTCCAGTCCAATTACTACACACCTTCAAAGCCTGGCTTTATCTTTCCTACACCCTCCCATTAAGCAGATTTTAACTATAAGAAGATCACCCCATAGCTTCCTTGTCTCCAGGCTGAACAAGCCCAGCTCCCTCAGACCCTGTGCTCCAGGCCCCTGAGCAATCTGGAAGCTCTCCCCTGGACTGGCTCCAAAATATTCGTTTTCCTTGCACTGGAGAGCCCAAATGCAAGTGTCTCACAAGTACCAAATCCCAAAAGAGGAAAAAAAACCAGTGGGATGTGAACAAAAAAGTTTGGTAAAGTATTTCTCGAGGAAGTACTGAAGGTATTTGGCACATAACCTTTTTCCTTCTTTCCCACCCAATTTCTTTAGCAAAAACTTTTTTCATTTTTCAACTGACCTGGTTTTTCTTGGGATTGTATCATTGATGACACTCCATATCTTTCCTTAGCATAATCCTAAAATGGAGGTGAGAAACATATATCAAAGAAGCACACACAAAAAAACCAAACAAAATCATCACAGAGTTAACTGAGAGAATACAAAATAATTAGCTATATTTAAAAAACTGCATTTTGGACTCATAAGAGATACAGGAGAGGCAATTGTGCCTTGAAAGAAAAAAATAATTCCAACAACAGCAACCATGCATGAGGATCATTACTTGTTACACAGAAAGCTAGTGTGATTATCTCTACATAGACTCTACTCCTAAAAAAAAATGTTGAGTCCTACATAAGAAGATACATTAAATATTTCCTTCCCATATTCAAACACCAGTAGATCACATGTAATTGTCACATCCTGATGGAGCTTGACTGTTAACAAAATCTGCCAGGTAAGGCACAGAAAAAGGCAGCATTTTCACCAAAAATACCATAATTCTTTTTTCCCAACTAAACCCATACATTTCCAAATAAAAACTCTTTGGTTTATTTATTTTATTATATTCAATATATGAACCAAAGTTCCTACTAAATACTTTATTTGGGAAAGGTCTTTGCTTGTCTGTTTTGATGAATCATGGCATATTCAGGGAAGCCACCAATACTTGGAATTCATTATTGCTGATGCAACAATATGCAAAAATTACTTTATAACAAAATGAATTGATGGTCATTGTTAGCACTTTTTTCTTCTTGAAGAAACACTGGCCTACAATTTTTCAGCACTGCTGTGTGATCTTCAAATACAAGGGAGAAGCACTTGCCAGGCCAGCAGGAGCCCCCTCCCTGCTGTGGAGGGTCAGCCCAGGTGTTTCTCGGGGGGCAGAGCCTTCAGGGAATCACAGCCTGGGCCTGGCGAAGGGGGGAGCGGCACGGTAAAGCCAAAGGCAGCTGTGCCCCCGGGCCGACCAAACCCCGCCTGGGCCCAGCCCCCCCCACCCGGAGAGCCTCGACAGCGCGCCCGCCACGTTCCCTGCGGAGACCCACATCAGCCGCCGACGAATCCTCGTTCTCCGGGCGGCGGTCCTGGCCCTGCCCGCGGCCGGCAGCGCTCGGCATCCTGCAGCGGCCGGCGCGGCCCTCACGGCCCCTCACGGTCCCTCACAGCGCAGCCCCACGCACGCCGCGCCGCTCCGCGCGCCCGGCTCTCGCGAGAGCGCCGCCCCTGCCCCGCCCGGCACCGGCCGAGCGTATCGCGAGAGTTGCCCCCGACACGCGCTGCCGCGGTGCCCTCAGGGCGGGCTGAGGGCGGTGCTGCCTTCCCGCTCTGCCGGCGGGGTGGGACAATGTCGGCGGCTCCCCGCTCCCCTCAGAAACTGTTCTTTCCGGGAGCCGCCGCCGTCCTGGCAAGTTTCGGCGCCTCCAACCCCGTGCTGATGCTGAGGCGAATGCTACGGAGTTGTGCTGGGCTGGGCAGGGCTGAGGCAGGGTGGATTTCGTCCTCGCTCGCCCTGCTCCGCAGTCCATCACGGTGTGGCCAGAGGTAATATCCGAGAATCACAGACTTATTAGGGTTGAAAGGGACCTCTGGCGATCAGTCAGTCCAAGTTCCCGCCGAGGCAGGCTTACCTGGAGCACTGACACAGGAACGGGTCCAGGTGGGTGTGGAATGTCTCTAGTGTGGGAGACTCCACACCCTCACTGGGCAGCTGTTCCAGTGCTCTGCCACCTTCGACGTAAAGAAGTTCTACCTTGTGTCGAGGTGAAACTTTGTCTTTTAGTTTATGGCTAGTGCTCCTCGTCGTGCCGCTGGACACCACTGAAAAGAGACTGGCACCATTCTCTTGGCACCTGCCTTGAGGATATTTATATGCATGTAAATATGTTGGACTGTGAGGTGGCCAACTACTGAGTGTGGAGCCAAATCGAAATGCACTTTTGTTCTATTATGCCAGCAAGTGTGGCTTCCCAGTCCTTACCCTGGTAGCAGTTCTGAGCCTTTGCCCAAATGCCCTGTTTATAATTAGCTGTTTATTAGTTAGCTACAAGTAAGTCTGGTAGTTTTGAGAGGATGAGCAATAGTGCAAATGCAGGTGTTTCCCTCCAGCTGGGTGCTTGAAGCAATGCTACAGTTCTGAGCCAGGGCTGGCTGCAGGTGCCAGCTTTGAAATGTCAGAAATCAAAGCTGGATGCAGCTGGCAAATCTATAGATTCATAGATTGTTTATTTTGTGCAGGGCAAGAAAGAGTTAGCGGTCCTGATTTAAACTGCAGTTTTGAATTTTCACATTTGACTAACTAATTCCTTTTGTGGTATCGATTAGAGTTCTTCATTTCCTGTCCTACAGTTGTTTATTTTGCAGCGCTTTGTACTGCACTGGTTCAACATCTCTTCTCGTGGGAATCCCCGTGCAAAGTTCCCCTTCTGCCTCTGTCTCAGAGAATTATCACTTCACCATGAGACCGCACAGCTTTCACAAAATCCTTTCTTCTCATGCTCTGTTGCAAAGAATTAAGATTCAGTGACAGAGAAGGCAAATCACTGTCAGTTTTCATTCTTACCACAAGAAACGAATGGTGGGGTATTGTGTACTGTGCTTAAATACTAATGTAACAGTAACAAAGCATGCGGATTTCTCTCAGAGTGTCAGTTGTGTCTCTTGTTACCTGTCACGTAGAGCCACTGCTCAACCTTAACCTGAACCAACAGACAGATGCAAATCTTGTGCCTCGCCACGGAGCAGACGGTACCATCTGCACGACGCAGTGCTCTGTAATTCTTGGCATTTCACTGGCATTGCTGTAAAATTAAATCGAAAGAAACCAGCCCTGTAACCCTTGTTTCTATGCTGGGAGCCTTCCAATGGTGAATAGCATGAGTATTTCCTCTGGGGCAAATAACCTGAAGGTGGTTCTGAAGGAAAAACCCTTTTAATATAATGAGGGTGTTAACTGAACCCAAAATATGGCCATTTAATGGGAACTATGGCTAATTATTCCATTGCCAAACTTCCAGTAGAAGCATTTTGCAGAGTTCATGCTCTCAGGTCATTTGTCCAGAATCCCTTTGTCTTGCAGTGTGGAAAGGTGGTTTGTTTTTTTTTTTTCAGCAAAAATCTGTAATACACTGCAAATAGAAAAATAAATTAAGACTAATTTAATATTTGGTTAAATAAACCCTTCAAAATTCTCCACTTAGCTTGGGTCTGCAGCAAATATTTATTTCCCATTTCCATCTCACTGAATTTAACACAAATCCTCTGTGAAGAACACAAAACACCACGTGCAGGCGACGCAGCTCATCTGCCGCACCTTCTGTTTCACTGCGCTGGTATCGATAGTCGCGCGATGGGGGCAGTACCTGCGGTGAACCTGGGAGCGATAAGTGGGAGCAGAGCCGGAGCCGGGCCCGGGCGGGAGGCGGAGGGGCTGCGGGGAGCGGCCAGCGCTGTCCCCCGGGGCCTGGCCCAGGATTAGCACATGGAAATGACATCACCCCCAGCCAATCGGGGGGCCCCGGGGGTGCAGCTGGATGGAGGCCATACTCCACTTAAGTAACAAGACATGACATACCATGTGCTAATGCTAAATAATTTATCCCTCAGGCATATAGTGAATTGCAAAGCCAAGCTGAGGCCTGGTCAACAGTTTGTAGTTTAAATTAAAATTGGCTTTTCCATCTTCAAGGGAGGGAGGGGGTTGTCAACCATTGTGATGAAAAATGGAATGCAGAAATCTCTTTTTGCTTCACTTCTTTCTCCTGTTACAATTTGATCTTATCAAAACACTTTTCAGTGATTTTGGGGATGAACCCCACATATCTCTATTATATGAAGGAAAACCCTAAAGGAAGGTGTAAGACATTGTGAATAATTTTATCCAGTATGTCCTTGAGACTTAGGCCTTAGCCTAAGTAATATCCTAAACCAAAGCAATTGTAATATCCTAAACCAAAGCAATTCCAAGATTTAGTTATATATGTTTCAAGTTACAAATGTTATGGGGGCGTTTCCATAGCAGAGCCATAAATTTGTCTCGTTAGGAATCCCGAGGCATTTGCTGCTGCTCAGGCTGAAGCTCAGGCCCAGCCTGTCAGGATGCTGGGAGCCAGCAGCACACAGAGCTGGGTTGATGATAAACCACAACACTTGCTGATGGCTGCTGAAACACTGTAGCCTTTCCAACTCAGCAGTCCATCTTAGCTTGGCCAAACCTTTGACACGTCAAAATATTGAGCTGATTTTACGTAACAACATTTTCACTGAAACCACAATAAGCTGAAAGTATTCAGCACTTTCCATAGCCTGTCCTTACATAGTATCTTACAAAAATGGTAGCTCAAATATTCTTTAATCTTCCACTGTACTATTGGCCAGGAAATCAAAAGTTGCAATATGCACTGTGTTGGTGGGAATGAGATAAGAATTGCCTTTAAATTATTTTAGGAGAAGAAATTAAAAGGACCTCTGCCCTATGAAATAAATCAGAATGTATTTACTTAGTCTCTACTTGTTTGGCAAGTTAAAACCTAGAGAGCATGAAGTGGTACAGAGATAAAAAGAGAATGTGGGGAAAAAAATACAAAACAAATTGGTAGTGTCTCTGAAAGGTCTTCAGGGAATTCAGCTTTATTGCCACAATAGCACACTTTTCCGTGTGCAATTACTTGTTGTCATGGGAATGGATTTTGAAGATTTCTCCTATTTTGGATGCCGCAAAGCATGCTTAATTTAATTAAGAGGTTGCCTTTGATTTTTTCCCTTCCATATTTGTTTATTTATCTAGGTTCTTGTATGATTGTCAGGCCAGTATCCAAGTTTGCTTTAGATAACAAAAAGAAAAAAACATTCCACTGAAAAAAATGCAGGAGCAGCTAAAATAGTAGTATATTATTTATTTTGTGAGTTTCATAAGTTCATGGTGTGCCTTCTGTGATAGGAAAAGCTCTACTATTAATAATTTCAACCTTGGCAAAAATGTATTTTTGTAATTGATCATTCTTTTTTTGCTAAAACTTTTGTACAATGAATAACAAAGCCTTCACATCTAGATCCAAGTAGGAACAGAATTTGGCAAATCTAATTCCTTCCTGGATTTTCGCAGCTCTACTTCCTTTAGGAAGTTTTTAGTCAATGGGAAACAAAGGCTTATTGAAAGGATTAAAGTTGCAACTATTCTCTTTGTTTTAGAGCTTCAGTCATGGTTTTCCTCTAGTAAACAACATTTGCAATTAATAAAACTTCTAAAAAAACAGGAACTTTGGGGAAGTACGTGCTTATGATAAGCAGCAGGATTTCTTTTGAGAGAACTCTATACAAAGGTGTAGTCTTTTTAAGTTAAGACAATTATAACAATTGAGTTTCTCAAAGCATTTTGAAAGTGTTCCTTCTGATAAACACAACATGGTCTGCAGCCAGGGATGAGCAATACATTTAAATAGGAGATATCTTGTCAACAGTTTTTGTGTCCCAAAATTATTTTAAATAGCTGCAAACAGCTCACATTTCATGTAATGTATAAACCTAGTAGTCATGTCTTACATGATGAAATATCTGTGTGCACTGGGCATACAGTGCTGCATATATTTATGAACTATTATCCATAAATTGTTTGTTGTTTCCTTTATATGGCGCTTGAAAAGGCATTAGATAGCAGTTATCTGTGCGTGAATAAGAACACACGGAATATTTTATCTTTGTAATTTATTTTGTGCTCTTTTTTATGTCGTGAAATATACACGTTTTCACGTTTATATCAGCTATATTTCTTAGTTACTTTATGTGTTTACTCCCAAGGAATTCTCTCCTGCCAGTGGGAAACTGAGGAAAACACGGTAACTTTCATGATGGCCCTCCCTGGAGGGCAGTGTGGAGCTGCCAGATGAGTGGGACTGGCTGGCACAGCAGATTTTTCATGAACAGCTCAGCTATTGTTCTCACCCAAGTGTCCCGTTCTTTTTCTGGGGTGGCTGATGTCCAAAGGGTGCTGAAAACAGCAAAGAGGAGCATAAAGCGATGCAGTTCTGGCTGGCCCTTAAGTGCAAGCACCTTGTTCTTTCTTACACGAAATTTCTCATTTACAAAAACCATCTGAAGCACTTGTCCTTCTGATGATAATTTTTACACTTACATCTCACGTGTAGGCAGATTTTTTTCTTTTAGATTTTGTCAGCTAAGTATTCCATATCCTTGCTAACCTTTAACCCAGAGTCAACTTCTGGTGAAGTTATAAACCTTTAGAAACAGAAAGTTTTGATGGGAATCCTGAGTCAGACTTGATTTCAGCAGCAGGAACAGTGCTCTGTTATCAGTGGATGTGAGTCAGGCACCAGCACTAAGTCTGATCTTTGAGACTGCCTGTTAAAAGTAAGTGTTCTTTGTTGCTGTCTGAAACAAACAAGAAGCAGAGAGGAGTCAACTAAGTGATTAAATGTGTCACAGAGGATGTTAAATGCTATTTTTGAGACATTTTCCTACGGCAATTGTGAACTATTTTGTAAACAAAGTGTGTTATTGGTCAAGGGTGCTCCATCAGACATTCTGCATATATCCATTGGCTCAGACTGTGAAGACAGTCACACAGAAGTTTGGAGGTTGGTGTAAATGGACAGACTGATTCCTAGAGGAAATAAGTGTTAGCATGAGAACAACAGCTGAACTGAAATCCCATAAGCCAGGAAAAACAGCTACACAATTACACTAACAGGTGGTTGGTTTCAAAACAAATTTCAAGGTCTGACAGCTCAGTGCACCTGCTTTGGGCTGATTTCTTTTAAGACTTGGGTTTGGAATGAACCATTGATAAAAACCATAATTCTTTGTGTCTGAGAAAAGTCATCATTACCATATAGTGATGATAAACTGCTAAAGCTTTCTAAAAGTTGTGCTTAGCCAGAAGGTAATGTGGGTCATTCTGCACACTCTGAGTTCAAGCTTTTTTCTCTCAGACCTACCAGGCAAACATCACAGACCTCTTCTGTAAGATGAGATAATTTCATTCACTAGAGTGCTGTGATTTAAATAAGGTGTGACTTCAGCCTTTGCATTCACCATAAGAAAAATCAAATTTTATTTTGACAAAGATTTTAGCAAAGATATTCAGCAAATTCTGAGTGTCTATTATATATTATGCAATTTATATACACTGTAAAATTCTGAATTACTATAAAGGTCATACTCTTTCCTCTACATTACTTTTAATTGCTGTCATTTTATTTGGGGAGATTTTTTTCTTTGCTTATATTTGTTCTCAGCTTCTAGATATTTCTCATGAATTTTGTACATAGGGGGGATGGTCATTTTCATTTTGGGGAAAAAGTCAAAACAAACTTTTATCATTCAAGTGTCTGTACTGGTAGTCCTTTATGGATGGCTCCCACATGTCAGTAAGAAATAGGATAAATCTAAAGTGTGATCAGAACAGACTGATAAATGTGGCTTTTGAGATTTAAGTTGCTTAGTTCCTACAGAATTGAAATGAGATTTTCCGAATGGTCTAAATAACTAGAAATTCAAGTTCCTCTAATTTTCAGGCAGTAGGATTACAGAGTACTGAGTTCCTCACGTCTCCATAAGATCTGGACCTTCATTCTTAATACCTCACTTTGCAAACCTAACCTGTCAGGGGTTTATGTGATGTAGTCCTGAGTTCTGGAAATGCAGGGGGTTTTATTTTCTTCTAGAGATAGTAAGAAGAATATGATCTCAATTTTCAGCTCTGAGCAACTAGTGTGCTTAAAAGATATGCAGCCTTACATGCAGCCTAGTACCGTGCCCTATGAGTATGACCTGCACTCTACTCAGACTGCAGCTACTCTTCACTGCTGTGTCACCTCTCTCCTCTTGTCGGTTGAGCAAAACTTGCAGTTATTTATAAACTTCATGTTGTTCAAAATTGTAGGGGGATGAATACAGAACTGCTACTGTAGTTCTGTAGTGCTACTGTGGGCCTTTCTCCTCCCCATTTTGTTGGTTTTTTAAGACCTAAAATTATGATTATATGGTTAACAGCTGGTACCAGAGAAACAGAAAAATAGAGATTAACCTGGTATCTCCCATCTCCTTTTAACGAATGAAAATGCAAATCTACATAGTAACAGGTTTTTGTTTTAACTGTCCTTCATTCAGAATGACTAAATACATTACCTGACAGCAATGGTGGTTGCTTTTTTTCTGAAAATTCTGTTTCTCAGATCTTGATAGATTACTCTTTTTACAGTATTGCAGAGGCTATTCCTATTAATTTTCCTTGGCTGCTGTATATGATTTGACTATGTGACCATCAAGGTCTATCTGTTAGATTTTCAAATTTTTGTAGTTACATTCCAGATTTCATGATCTGTAGACTTGAACCCATCTAACTGGAAAATAAAATATGAAAGATACTAAGTTACACTTTGTGAAATATACTTTAAATGTCCACCTTTCAATTTGCTGTGTCATTTTTCCAGGTTTGCAGTAGTTTTTCCTTTGTTCTTGTTATTCAGTTAACAAAGACTGGCGTGCTTATTTTTTTGGCTGTCAATTTAAGACAGACACTAGCACAAAGCTAAAACTGCCTTCCTCAAGGAGGAAGAGTTAGCAAAACTGAGCATTAGATTCAAGAACTGGGTACCAGTTTTTATCACTTGAAGGATCAAGATGCCGAAAAAAACCCTAGAAGATCATGTGGATGAAGAATCTGAGGATCTGCAAATTTCCCCCTGTGAATACCTAACAGTGAGCCAGAGACAAGTCTTTTCTGCCACTGATCTAGGAGAGACTGACTGTTCCCAGAACTGTCTGGCAGGTCAGCTTCTGTGGTCACCTACAGTTACACCCAAGTTCAGTGTGAAGCCACATTCTCAAACTAAACTTCTCCTATAAGGCACCACTGTCCATTCCAGACAAAGTCATCCAGGTCACCAAGCTCTGGTGTTTGTTCACCTGGTGACCTGACTTTAAACACAGTGAGAAATGCTCAGGTGAGCATAGAGCAGAGATAAAGGTTAGTGGTTTCCTCTGATAAGGGTTTGATTCCTCTGAAGTGAGCCTGATGAAGAGCTGAGGAAGAGTCGGTGGGCAGTCACCTGTAGGGCACAGCTGTTGCAAAGGCATGTTTGTCTATAGGGTGAATCATCCAGAGGTGTTCACTTGGGCTTTCTGCAATTGCAGACTGGCAATGCTGTGATTAACACTTTGTGTAGCTGATGTGAAAGTGCTCAGAGTTGTACATCAGTAGATTTCAACCTGCTAAGGAGTGACTCTTTGTTGCTTTCTTAGGATATGGCTCTAAGCTTTCCAGAAGGTCAGGACATCTCAGGACTTAGTTTTGAATGCTTTTCTAGGAGACCTACCTGACTGTTGAAGAGTGCTCAGATTTTAAATTGAAAGATTTTACCCACTTTGTAGAGGAAGAAGAATGGATTTGGGAGTGGGAAGGTCACTCTTAATAGCACATGAAGTACTTCTTAACAAGCTTTAAAATTGCTTTGTTTCTTCCTCTCCTAGTGCTGTAAACATGACAAGCCAAAGGAAGACCTTGGAAAACAACTCAAGGAAGCTACAAAGGCTATTGAGAACGCAAAGAAGCCAGCTGGACTGGTTAGTGTCAAACACATTTTCTAATAGCTGTGGTGAGTTGATTTCTCCACATCTCTCAGTAGATACATGTCACATATTTTGAATGATACAGTGAAGCGAGTGAGGATATTCTCCTACAGAAAGTTCACTTTTTTAATGCATAACAATAGGCTGCATTCTGTTTGGAGTCTTCCTAAATCCCTGGTAAATAGACACCTGCTTAATCCAAGATTGAAGAGAAGAGGAAAATTTTAAGACGTTCTTTTTTCATTTGGAGTTTAGTTACTTTGTGTAAAAGACTCATTTTTCTTGGTTTGGGCACAATTTCTAAAGCACGCATTTGGCAATTAATTGAGAAATATGAGGGTTTTTGAGAAATGTCAAAATTCTGAACCTCATGCTTAGGAGACTTTTGTTTAGAGAGAATGTTGCTAGTGGTTTGTGATATTTTATATTTGAAGAATCAAGGGAAGGGATAATATTGACAAAGTCATAGGTTAAGCTTCTTAGTGAAAATAAGTCTGTAGATAGCAAATCTCTTATCATGGAATCATCTAGCTCTTCTTAGTTTGTGATGTCTAAAAAAAGGTATTGGCTCTATGCAATGGTTGATGAATGCAGGGGACCTATCCATGTCTGTAACTTGAAGTAACCATAATGTATTTCCAGAGAACCCATTACCAAGGTCACTGTAAGGCCATGTGGTATCCACAGCCTCTGTTCCTTCCTTCTTAATTGAGGATAAGTAGAAGGATAAGTTGCTCAAACGACGTGCAGTGGCCAGGGTGGTCTGCACAAGCATTTGCACTGTGCACAGGACAGTGGGAAGACTTGCTATTTCCTGGCCCCCTGATTGCTTTCCTTTCCCTTCTTTCCTCCACTGGGCAGCCTGTGTCAGCCTCCACAGTGTGTTAAATCATGCTTGCAGACAAGCATGGTCATTTCGTACCTGTCAAGGAATGGCAGTAGGGACAGGTTCCTCTGTCACTGTGTTCTACCTTTGCCACTGGATTTAATCTCTCTCCCTCAGTATTTCACTGCCTCCCAGATGAGGTCTAAGAGACATCTCTGATGTAAATCAAAGGAAGATTTCTTTTCCTGTTATGTCTCCAAGAGCCCAAGTCTCCTTGCATACACTAACTCCAATTTGTAAACAGTAAGTCTGTCTCTGTGCTTGGGTGGGTTATTGAACTAGATTTCTCATTCTACCCTTCAATTTAGTTTTCACGAAAGGAACCCGTGGCTCTTTATATCAGGAATCAAGGGAAGGCTGAAATATTTCCAATGGTAAAAACAAAATTCTCATCTCTGTTAAGAGTTTAGTTACATTTACAATATAGTTTTTTCCAGAACAATTTACTCAGTTTGGAGGGAAATTTGAATTCTGAGGTGATACTAAATGAACTTTAAATCATATGTATGCACAGCATGAACAAAAGGAAATTATTCTTTATGAGAGACAGCAAAACTGGGCAGGTAGGAAGAAGGAGAATGCTGGTTTTGCAAAGGCAATGCAAAAGAAAACCTTTAGTGTAATCAGTTTAGCAAACAAGAAAAATAATAACAGAGACATAAATGTGGCAAACAAGGAAGAATTAAAAAAATATACTGGCTGAACTGATTGAGCTAGAATTACCTTTGTATGATCTACTGGTGTGTACTTCAAAGCATATTAAACAGTAAAAATGAGGAAAATGCCTAATAAACTGGTTTTGACTTTGAATGTTTGAGCTGTGAAGTGTCTTTGTTTCAAGTATTTATTTGGTTTTTGATTATATCCGTAAGTGGTGACTGGTTTCTTCCTATACAATATCTATTCACTACAACTAAAGAGGGATGGGACATTCCACCTTTGTCTATGGAGTGAGCAAGTAAGCTGTACATGCAAAGACAACAGACTGTCTGTTATTGCTGTGTCTATCCCAGTGGATCTATATGAAGCTGTCAGCCTTTGTAAATTATAAATGTCATATAGCTTTTTCTAGAGTGGGTTGAATAACATCTTAAATTGTGGTCTAATGATACAAGTTAAAGCTGTAAATTGAGGTTGACATAGAATCACAAAGGAAAATAATCTCATTTTTACTGGCTCTGTAGGTGATATAGTGTTCTACAGAATCACTGAGCCATTACTTGGTCTCTAATTGCCCTTCATTTTCCTGTGCTGAGAAGCTATTAGTGCAGGATATAAATTGTGTCTGTACTGGATTTCTGCAGCTAACTCTAAGGAATCAAATTTTTTTTTTGTCACCCAGAGCTCCCTAAACACCCCTAGAATGTCAGACAGTAAAACGTGCTAAAACCTAAGGAGTTTGGAGTCACCCATATGAGAGACAGTGTTGATAATTTAAAGGCTTTTTGGCCAATTTCAATTCCAGGACCTATTTTCTTTGCAGTATACTGCTTCAAGCTAATGGATTTGTAATTAGTGGGGAAGCCAAATTCATAAGGCTGCTCACTATTTAAAATATCACAGTTCAAGCTTAAGAGACAGTTCATTACAGCAATAATACTTCTTTGTCTTCACTGCAGTTGCAAAAAGTGATTTTTACATGTTGTGCTTATTTGACTCGAGTGAAGCCATGGTCCCATCATGAACCCTGTAGTTTTCTTCTGTTCTGCTTTGTCACAAGGCACTTTCTGCTTAGGTGGTTAATTGTAGGTTTGCTTTGGAAGAGTGGTGGTTCTGGCATCTTGTCTCAAAAGCAGTGGCCTTAAACTCAATGGGATATAGTCTGGAATAATTGAAATCCTATTGCTTCCCAGAACCTTAAGAAGGCTCATAAAATAAGACATGAACTCTGAAGAGACAAATTGAGAGCTATGATGGGAAAGTGAGTGGGAAAAAAACTTTCTGTCCAGAGCAAATTATTTGTCTTCCCTTTATCATTTGGAAATGTCTCCACTTCCAAAACCACTCCAAATAGGATCAAAATCATCCCTAGTATTTGCTTTAGCTATTAGAGTCAGTATTTTAGTTTGCTGTAATTTTTCATTGGATAGCAGAAAATGTATGTGATGTATTTATAAAATTATTATTCTTTTTTCCTTCATAGTGATCTTTTCCTAGTCTCAGTTGGGTTTTTCTATCTCTCCTTACTCCTGTGTCTCTTTCTAGAAGTTCTCCCAATTTTCTGTGTTTCTTTCTCAGGAATATTCTCAGCCAAAAGTTCTCCATGGTACAAAGTCCAAGAGATTATTTAATTTTTCTTCTTCCCTTCATAGTCTTCATCTGTTTAGGCAGCTTTGAGAGGTATTGCATTTGAACTTATGCATCATTAGTGAAGATCTGTGTGTGTACTACTGAGACCAGAATTGGCTTAAAATCTGCTCCAAAAAGGAAATTGAGTTGGATGCTGCAATTCCGACTTGTTTCCCTTTCCAGCAGCAATGAGCTGAATCAGAAGGGAACTAATGAATTCTGGTCAATTTCCTTCAGCGCACCAAAGCTCTTTAAACACATACTGAAGAAGGGAAATGAAGTAGGATTAGTCCATTTCCCTTTGAAGCCAGCTGTATGTTCACAGTGCATGTACTGGAACATTATTTCACTTGCCAGTTTCTGGCCGTGGGCCAAACTGTAGTATCATTTTGAATTGATGCAGGATCCAAAAATACATAGAAAAACACATGGACTGCCTCTGGACAATAAGTGAGAAGTTGGTGTCTGTATGGCAAATTGGCTTGCGTTTTTATTCTTTAGTTCATTACCTGTTTGGCAAGGGATCACCTAATTTTTATTTTTTTTTTTTTTTCATTAGTTTTGCCATAGGCAGAAGCAGTCCTGGGACCTTATTTTCCCCTTTAGATTGACTTCAAATGGGAATCCGGATTTTTAGTGTAATATTAAGACACTTCGTTGTTTCTTAACTGCTGTTGTGATATTGAGGGAGAAAAATCCCACGTGTTTCATCTTATACAGAGCTTTGGGGAAGAGGGATGTTTTAGGAGTTGTGTAATACTGAAAGTTGTGTGTGTGTGACTCATGCACTATTGTTATGCCTGTATATAGCACCTTTCTTTCCAGACGGTCTCAAAACATTTTGTAAATAATGTGGTGATTTCCTAGTTTGTGACACTCTCAGGGACTGAAGAAAGGACTCTTCTATTTCAAAAGGATGAGACTTTGCCAGTGCACTTCAGTTTACTGTTGCTCACACAGCTGAACAGTTTTGATTTTTTGTGTAGGAGATAGGCAAAAGATAAGAAAAAAAAGTAGGTAGAGTTTTATCCTCAGCACTATGCACATTAAGAACACTGGAATGAAAAGCGTCTGCTATCCTATAAGTACTGTGCCATCAGGAAAAATTGGAACATTTGGGCTGGAACCTTTCTTCTACAGAGTTATTGGATCTCTGTGTCTTACAGGGCCTCTCCTATAATGTGCTCAGTGACAGCAACCTTGGCCTTGTCAGGGCATCTGCGCTTTCCATGTTTTCCCATGCCACTGGGTTTTGCCTGTTTAATTCCAGGACACTTCTGAAGGCACAAACTAAGCTGCCAAATGTGCTGCCCTGGTGGCATAAAGGAGGGTGAACCACACATTTACTGGTGCTGGAGGTTATGCTTTGTCACAGTTGTGTTGACATAGCTATGCTGGAAGAAATCTGTAGTACAGTGCTGACTCCAGGGATCAGTGGATGAAGGTTCTTGGCTGCCCTTAAAGTAGATGTGCACTAACCAAATTAGGGATTTGTAAATTAGGACTGGGACTTCAGACTTGATCCAGAAGTGAGAGGAGGATTGGTGGAATACCCAGAGCACCAGAGCAATATTAGACTCCGTCAGGCTGAATACAGTGCAGCTTCTCTCTAAGGTTCAGATTTGCTTGCAGGTTGAGTGAGCTGCTGAGCTGGTACCACAACTGACAAAAGGCAACTAGCATAAATAACCTTCCTATGAAAAACATGCTAACAGGAAATTTTAGGAAGCTAGCAGTAGATGTAAGAAAAATTTGCCTCTTATCTGACTGCTGGTTTTTACCTAATGATAAAACTGTCTGTAACAGACAGTGGAGGATATTGTGATTGCAGGGCTGAGTTCAAACCACCAAACCTGAATATGTATGGGCCTGCCTTTTGAGAAGATTAGGCAGTCCAAAACTAAATCCATGGATAAAGCAGTGATCTTTCTTCAGGCTTTGGAAAAACCAAAGGAATTTCTTAGTTTGCTGTTCTTTGTTCCCAGGAACTAATGGTGAAAGGAGGGAAAACAAGAAAGGCTATACTTGCATTCCCTAAAGAGGCCTTTAAAAAAACCCAAACAACCAGGCAATAAAGAGTCAGGTAGGAAAAGATGAATGGCCTTGAGAATTTACATGCAAAACTACCCTTGTGGGAGAGCTACAGGGAAGCTTAACAGATCTCCATAAGTACTATTAACTCAGCCAAAAGCTAACAGAAAGTTGTCAGTACTCTGCAAGCCCAGGGAGCAGTCCCAAACGCATGCATGCAGATTAGACATGCATGACTTCTGGGGGCCCTCAGATAGAAGGGATGCACCCGATCAGGAGAGCGGGGAAAAACAAACAACGAAAAAAAGTGCAGATAATTCAGTACTCCCTAACCCTCAACTCTGGAGATGTTCCCTTTTGTATCCAGCACAAGAGAGGTAGAAATTAGGCCACAGCATCACTGGAGCAGACGGGCACGCTCTGTCTGCGCCGCAGCAGCATGTGCTTCTTTTCAGGGAGTTGCCTGGCAACGGAATGCTGTCCGCCCGAGTGACTGCAGGAGCCCATTGAAACCGTCCGGCGGGCAGGGCAGGGGGAGAAAGGACGAAGAGAAGGAGGAGGGGGAGAGTGAGCTCACCAGTTTAGAAATTTCTGGCAGCAAAGCCAGGACACCAAGAATGAGACAGGGAAAGGGGAGAAAAACTCTTGCTATTAAAGAGAAAATCTTTCCATACAAGTCTAATTTTATTTCATACAAGTCAGAGAGAGGGCTCTAATTTTGTTGATTTTATAGGATGCGTGAGGACAGTCACACCCAAAGAATATATTGTTTCTAATATGTAGAATATCTAAGCTTCTGAGAAACAAAAGGTGCTTGTTGGAAGCTGAATGCACCCTCACAACCTTGCTGCAGGTAGTGAGAGGCTCCTCCAACTGCACCCCTTCCCTCGAACCCCACACCAGGTGATGTCTGTGCTCCTGTGTGCCCAGGGACGGGACATGGGAGCTCTCCAATGACATCATTAAATGCTGTGTTGGGGACCAAATCCATTCTGGTGAACAACAATCGAATTGCATCATTCTGCCAAATGACTGATTTCTGTTTATGTGGGAATTAGTTAAATATCGCTTCATCTGGGATTTTAAAGATCCTAAGGGAGTGAAGTGTTTAACTCTCACTGAATTTCAATTGCATATCTCTCCGGGAAAATTAATGAGCTGAGTCTTAAGGAGCCTTGCTGTTTTCTAAAGAGCTAAATGTATTGTTTGTTGTCCAAGTCTCTTTCTCCTTTGATATATACTTACAGAGTGTTCATTTTTACATGCAGAAACTTTTGTCAGAAATTTCAATTGGTAATAGTTTGGAAATTTGGAATCCTTGCTTTTATGGAACAAACTTTCAAATGATTCCAACTAAATTCTACTGTGAGGGTTTTGAAACAAATAGTTGCGATGACAGACATCTTGACCACTTTAAGAGTTAGCAGCTCTCTAAACTAAATGGTTAATTTTCTCAGAAGTCAAGATCAGACTCAGGAAATGAGCACGAAAACAGCCTTCACTGGAGGCTCTTGCATTATGCTTTCCCAGTGAAAACTCAAGCCCTGGAGAAAATAATAGAATTAGTTAAATATTCAAACAGGAAATGCTGCATTAAATCAGACCAATATTCCATTTGATATGAAGCCAATCTTTGACAGTTACCAGAAGCACAAGAAAGTATATTAGGAATAATTTTGAAGAGGATTGCCTGTAAAGGGTACGCCTTAAACTGTAATCTCTTGGTGGCTGGATTACTTTTTTAAATGCAAGAAAATATATGTCAATATGATTGATCATTGTAAGAACTCTGGAAGGGCTGTAAGTCCCTACAGACAACTGTATATATTGTAGGTTTGAAGTATTTTTTCAGAGTGAACAATTTCTATGGTGCATGCTGCCAGGAACTGTGCTCACATTCAGTTGTCCAGTCTTCTTTGTTTTTCCTCTAGGTATGCATAGGAATCCAGCTAGCAGTATGAATGTGCTTAATAAATTCAAAGTTATTAGACAGATGTTTTTGTGCCTGAGGCTGGTGAGGTGTTAGGGATTTAATATACCTTCCAAGAATATGGATTTGTTGTCATACTGTCCTGTTGTGTGAAGGCCACCATTCTGCAGCAGCCAACTGCTTTTGAACTTCAGGACTGGTACTAACAGACTGAAGTAGAATCAGCATGGATCATTTATCGATTAAATAATCGGATTTATGGTGACAGCAGAAGAAACTCTCTTCTCAAAAAGATGCACCAAGAAATTGGAGCAGTATTTCCTTTATGTCTAAAAAATTATGCCCTATGAAGTAACAAACCAAATGAATTACACTTTTCTTTTGCATCACAAGGTGTGAGAAGAAGCTGTAATAAAAGAAGATTTAGATAAAGAAAATAATTTTGTTTCCTTTGGAGACTGGAACATAAATTGCTGAGTTTTGTTGTCTTTTAATAAACTGTTGGGGTATTTTGAGAAAGAAGTTAGAATGGGGAGAATTAACTATCCAAGTAATGGGTGGTTGTGACAGCTCCAGCTGTAGCTTATAGGGTACTGAAAGAAACCTTTTGGGATCAAACATCCTGTCTGCTCTCCCCATGACATTCATACTTTAATTCAAAAGTGCAGTCTTCTGAGATATTTTTTAGATTCTATGTTGCTGCTGTCATCAAGCATATCATTCCTATTATTCTCAGTTCACTGGGTTGTGCAAGAAACAGTTTTTCTCCCAAAGCCCAGGAAATGAGCCATGTTGATTGTCCATCAGAGAATACAACTGAAGTTTAGCTTTGTGTTGGACTGCAAGAGTATTTTCTGTAATCAAAAACTGTGTATCCATTCTGTGTCTGAAAGTAGGATCAGAAGTTCCCAGGTTTTCCAGGATATGTGATTATTTTGGCCATTCTGATACAATAAGACTGGACTCAGTCATTGCTTTTCTCTTATCAGATTTGCCATACTCTGCAATACAATAAACGCCCCCACAAAAACAATGTTAAAATAAGGTTAAGGTGAGGACATATACTCACAAAGGAAGGAAGTTCTGAAATACTGTTTTCATTAAAATCTTCACTCAACAAGAATGTTACGAAAGATGAAGGATCTGTGGCTGAGGACTGAAAGTATCCTGAATTTTTTACTACTGTGGTATGATCTTTATTGTACAAAAGGATCTTCAGTGATCTCACCCATCTTGATACTCCTATCCACTATCAAAATGCATGAAAAGTTATTGCAGTAGATTAGTTGCAGAGATGGATACTTACTGGGGTATTTTTTATGCATCAGTAGTTTTTTCTTTGATATCCAGAGACAGCATTTAAAACTGAGAGCCTATGTTCCATTCTGAATTTCTCTGCCTTTCAGAAACATTCACTGGTCATCCTGTTCTGCATGTGAAGCTCTGAAATGGCAGCTACAGTAACTGATTTGAAGCCTGTGCTGTCAATTGTTGTTCTTCTACAAACCCACATGGAGCTATTTAGTCTTTGAGACATAGATTTCCAGGCACATTTACTCAATTTCACTTGGACATCACAAAAACTGCCTTTGATACAAATCTTGTTCACTTTGATGAGGTTTCCATAGATTCAACAAATGTGATTTGACACCTAGATTATTGACTTCCCTTTATGCTTGTCTTCATTTTGGCATGGTATTATTCCTATGTATCATTTAATGCTCACCTAGATTATTTTGAGGAATTTTGTGCTATTTTGTCTGAGATTACTTTACTGGAAAGCCACAGCATATGTGAACTGCTATATCATATGCCAGTGGCAAAATATTATAAAAAATGTAAATAATAACTTTCAATATATTTTTCCTATTGTATTTGCTATCAAGAAACAAATTTTTTTAATTAATTTAATATAGTCATCCAGTAAGTATACATTGATGCTAAAATAGTCACCTGATAATAAGTATAAATCTGGCAAAAGCCACAATTTGCTAATAATGAGGTTGTATGGAAGTACAATGGAGAAACTGTTATGACAGTACCAACATCAAAAACTCACACCTTTTGCAAATGTTTTGTGTCCTCAAATGAACAATGAACAAAAATACATGGTGTTCATTGAGCCCTCTGAAAGAGGAGGAGCTGTGCTCTTTTTTTGTTAAAGGCAAATTGTGCCTGACAAATTTTCTGGCCTTCTACAGCGGGGTTACAGCCTTGGTGGATAAAGGCAGAGCAACTGATGTCATCTGCTGAACTTGCATGTAGCTCAGTTGGACACTGTCCCACCCAGCGTCCGTGTCTCTAAACTGGAGAGAGATGGATCTGATGGCTGGACCATTGGTGGATGAGGAATTGGCTGACTGGTTGCACTCGAAGAGTTGCAGTCAGTGGCTCAATGTCCAAGTGAAGACCAGTGATGAGCACTGTTCTTTGGGGTTGGCATCAGGGCTGGGACTGGTCAACATGGACAGCAGGACTGAGTGCACCCTCAGCAGTTTTGCTGATGACACCAACATGCCTGGTGTGGTGGACACACTGGAAGGAAGGGGTGGAGAGGACAAGGTTCTAGGAAGACCTCAGATGCCTTTCCAGTGCCCTTCCAGGGGCTACAAGAGAACTGGAGAGGGACTTCTTACAAGGGCATTGAGGGATAGGTTGAATAGAAATGGTTTTAAACTGTAGGAGGGTAGATTTTAGATTAGACATTCTGAAGAAATTCTTCCCTCTGATGGTGGGGAGGCCCAGGCACAGGTTGCCCAGAGAAGCTGTGGATGCCTCATTCCTGGAAGTGTTCAAGGCCAGGCTGGATGGGGCCCTCAGTGATCTGGTCTAGTGGAAAATGTCCCAGCCCATGGCAGGGAGTTGGAAAGAGATGGGCTTTAAGGTCCCTTCCAAACCAAGCCATTCTATGATTCCAAGATTGTGTGCAGGAGACAAATAATGGACTGTATTAAAACAATTTCTGAGGTTTTTCTTGTTACTGTCACTCTTGGATGTTTTTATTATGGAATAAAAATATCCACTTTGAGAGAGCTTAGATTTTTGGAATTTTTTTAAAAGTAGTTATTCTACTTTGAATGTGTATTTCATCTTACTTGGATGAGCAAGTTTAGGTAATGCCTTAACTTTCATCAACATGATATCACAATCTATGCAGATTTTTGTTGCAAGATGCTATGGAAAGCTGTGGGACAAGGTAGAATATATTCAGTTTAAAAATTCTATAAAAAAGTCTGAACTTGTATATATGCCTGTAATCTTGTGCTCAAGATACTACTGCTATGAGGACATCTGTATTTTTTCTCATTTTACTCCGTATCTTTTTTTTTGTTTTGTTTTGTTTTTCTGTTTCTTTCCCTTACCTGTTACTTTTTCTTTCCCTTGTGTTGTAAAATAAATTCAGTGAATTAACAGAAAAAAACATATAAGAAATAAAAAGATTTTCAGTTACAGTGGGCATTTTAATTATCATTAATAGGGATATTCTTCATCAAATGAACATGAATAACTGTCAAAATATGATGGCTCTCAGATTGACAACAAATCTGATTTCATTTATTCTCTGTATAGGTACAGATCCTTTGCTCTCTGAGTTGTCATAACTGATGGCTTGGTGAGCTGTGATATATTACTCCAGCTGGGGAGGGGCCAGTGTAAGAATACTGATGAATCAGGGGTTCAGTTTTTCTTTCATTTTACATTTTCCCCTCTATATTTTCCTTGATTTTACTCTCCTGTGTTTTCCTCTGTCTTTTTTTCATCTGTATGGTTATTTAGGGAACAATCATAGTGTTTTTAGTATAATAAATGTTTTCACATTTAGTTTGGCATAAAATTTACATATGTTTGTCTGTGCTGTGTCAAATGGGAGTAAATCCTGAGGAGGTGCCCCTGACTTTACCCAGTGTCTTGTGTTATCCAAAGAATAACTTCAAAGCTGATTATTTCACCAAGAGGAACCACACAGGGCAACCCTTTGATTTTCCTTTTTACTGCTCACAAGTTCTGATAAAACAAATTAAAATAAAATTTCTCAAGGACTACTTCTTTATATTTTTAGTTGCCCTAATAAAAGAGATCACCTCCATGCTTTTGGTTGTGCTATAAAGTGCTTTTCTGTTGAGCCAGTGTGATTACCATTTGCACATTCCTTCGTTTAAAGGAAAAAAGAAAGCTTTATAACTTGGAGCTTGTATCACACAGCCCTGGCATTGTGTTTAACGTGATTCAGTAGTGCAGCTGTTTATTCCCTTTCTTCTTTTCTCTGACAACAATTTAAGATGTTTTTGTTTAAAGTGAAATCATGTTCCTGTTATTCACCTACATTATAAAAATCCTGCCATATTTGAAGGTGTCATCAGTTCAGCAAATGTTTGAAACTGTACTGAGAATTTAATAGATCTGAGCAGATGGGTCCCCAATTTCGATCCCTGTAGTGAAAGATGTGCACTGCTGAGAACCTGCCTTTAAACAATGACTATACCATATGTTGTAAAGAAACACATTAAAGTTTGGCAAACTGTTTAAAAAAAAACTTTGCATCGTTCAACCTCTTATTTTAAGACTGTCAAAGTTGTCTCGAGACATGGAACAAATAATTTAAATCAATCTGTTTAGCAGTACTGATGAGCATTTAACCTGGTGTGTCCTAAACAGCTCTGTGCATAATTGAGAAAGAAAAGTGCTAGTGCTGTAGCAAATAGTATGTTGGCAAATCTGGGCTGTCCTGCAGTTTTGTTTGATGTGTGAGAACACAGCCCTCTCACACTGTGTTTATTATGAATGCAGGAAGTAATGGTTATTAGGGCCTGGGAATCCTGTTAATACATATACTTGAATTAACATGTTACCACTGACAGTAGACTTACTTTGTTAGCAAAGAGCTTGAAGCATTCATGTAAAAAGTAATATATTCAAAGTCCAGTAAAAGATGAAGTAACAACTTAACTTTTAGTGCATAAAAAAGTAACCACACACTTAACATGGGATCTCTGTTAATCTACAACAGTTGGAAACAGCAAGTAAGAGAACATAAAATAAGTCAAGGCTTGTATGAAGAAGTAATGTCATGTAGTAGACAAATTACTTTAGTGAAATAATAGCTGGACTTTCTAGGGTATAAGGTCTTATTTAGGCCTGAACTAAACTGAATATTTTGTTTTGTCTAGTAAAAATATCAATTATCTCTAGACAGCTTAAATTATTTATATGCACAGACTGTCATAGTTGCAGATCATTGCCACTGAGCCATGATTTGTGAAACATATTTGTGAAAACAACCTTTTTTTCCTAGTTTTCCTCCATTCTCCTTCACAAAGTGATTCCCCTGCTTTTTGGGAGGCGAGTCAGATACACTAGAAGTGCACAGTCACTGCCACATACCATGCAATCCCAGTGAGAAGTGGTATGCTTGAGATACAGATCCTTAGATACAGCTTGTATGGAATTGTCATCAGATTCCATTAGATACGGTCCAAATTTGTGGCCACAGTGATTGCTAGAGACTGCTTCTAGACACTCTGCTTCCATGGCCTGCAGCCGAGCATTTATTCTTCAAGGCTGAACCTGTCAGAACTTGATACAGTTTTAATTCACAATTTGTAGCCTTCACACAGGGAAAACTTTAATTGTAACTAATATTTTGAACCCTGTTCTGAAGTCCTTAGTAAGTTCCTAAACTTTATTTCCTTCCATTGCTAAGATAATGGTGTCCCCTGGCAGAGGATTGAGTCCCTCATTCAGGCTGATTGAGCAGTTGTGTTGAATCTTGGAATCCAGTGGGCCATGCTGTCTGCACAGTTTGGCATTCTGGCTCACTCTCTTTACGCTGTGTCATTGCTTGCTAAGATATTTAAAGCATATAAATGCAGTTATTCTTTTAGAACGGCTTTTGAATGGGAGATGAAGGTTTGCCTAAGACACAGGTAATAATTAGGTGGTGAAGGAATGCACATGTAGGGATGTAATAACATGATTTGACATATGGGTGGTGTAAGCACATCCATAACACAGTGCTGTGCCTGTGGTGATCTGAGAGCACAGAAGCACAACTAAGGAAAGGCTTTAGGAAGAGCAGAATCTTATTTATATGAGTTTTCAGCTGGTGAGAAGAACAGGCTTTTGAGTATGCAAGATGGAAAGAGACAAGGTGTAGAAGCAGCAAATGCCAACCTATATTCCGTTTGGGAATAATTGCTTTGATAACTTAAATTACTTAATTACATTAAGCAGTTTAGAGGAAAAAAGATGGCAAGGACTGCTTCAGCACAGGGAGAGATGGAAAAGTCATTAGTCACTGCAAGACTGAAGGATGATGATGGAAAACTACAATAAAAGGAAAGTTTAGAAGCAACTGCTGAAAAGAAAAAAAGTGTATTGAGATGGGGAGGTTATTATAAAAAACCCACAACTATGTTCTTCCAAAGTAATCCTGTGAATTTTATTAAATTCTTGTGGGTTGTGTCAGAACATCAGCATCCTTGCCAGACTGTGATTTACTATCTGTGATGTAATTGTCTTCATGTTCGTATTTAATGTAACTAGGTTCTTTCTTTGTTCTTTCATTTCCTTAAATTGAATGTTTTCTCTCTTTAAGTGTGAAGGCACATGTTCTTTTATTTGGTGAGAGAATCAAAGCAGCTCAGATTGCATAGCATTGTTTCTAATCAAATGAAAGTAGATAACTCTGTAGTTTGAAAGTGAAACCCAGCAGCAGTTCCAATGAAAAAAAATCTCATTAAGTGTAACTATTTTCTCTATTTATATTGCCTTGTTTTCCATCTCCTTGCAAATTGCTCTTTCTTCTTTCTTCTTTTGTAGTTCTAACAAACCAAAATGAAATTAAACATGCTCTGATTGCATTTACATCATCCAAAAATTCAGTGACTCATATCATATGGAAGGTACATGATCTAAAGGCTCAGTTATGTGAACTTGGTAGAAAGTTTGTTGTTTGGTATTATCAATACTTCTTCTTCCAGAACAAATTTGTCTGAAATACTTTCAAAGGAAGATAACTTGAACAATTTCAAAAGAAGACATGGTTTGAGTCCTGCTGAAGTGCTTTCTGTAACAATATGATTATTAGCATTCTTGCATTCTTAGTTGATCATTAAATATCTTTGTTAGTGTATATATTTTATTTTTAGCAATGATAAATGTAGATGTTTGCAAAGCTTTCTTTTTTGCCTCTGAAGTGTCCTAACAAAATGAAATACAGTTCTACTGTGAAGCAGAGACAAGAGTTATGATTAGCATTGGTCACTAGCTACAGCAAAAATCCCACTGAAAATCTGCTTCTAAGAAATTATGACTTACGTTTCTAATACAATATACTTGAATTATGAAATTGATAGAATGACAAGCCTTAGTCTGATTTGCCAATGTATATCTTAACAAAAATCCAAATACCTAAGCTAGTTTTCAGAGTGGCATTTGTGTGTAAATGCTCGTGTTTGCTCTCATACTTGCATATGCAAAACCAGAAATTTGTGCATTATCACCATACCTGTACCTGCAAAAGAGGCTTTCATATGCAAATATGAAAGTAGATAATTTGAAAGTACTTCTTATATCAGCAGGGGGTGAGGACAGTAAGAATTGTGTAGTGCCAATTCATTAAGTATTTGTGAGAAGTGTTTCTGTGAAAAAAAAGGATTGTTTAATTGACTCATAACATTGCATATTGTGTGCACTTAATTTACAGTAGATATTCAAAGATGGAAAGCTAAGATATTTGAGTGCATGTTTATAACATAATTTCTTCTGAACAAACTGGATTCTTCTAGATCAAACGGTGCATGTCCTATTAGTTCCTTAACAAGATCAGTTTTATAAAAGGTATAAAGTACTTACACTGTCTTATATAATATAAATTACTTATGTAGAAAAGTTTGACAGTTTGAAAAAAAATCTGAAAACTTCTCTGCAGAAATGTTTTTTTGGTCAGCTTCCACTGAGCAACCTTTCAATTGATTGCTGTAAGATACTTTTTATGAGAGGAAAACTACTGACCTACATAGTAGGGTTTACTTTTAAAATTCCTACTTGTCTCACCTGTCAGTGTTCCTAGGGTATAAGCAGTTAAAGGTAGCCAGTGCCTTAAGATCTGGGTCTCCAATCAATTAATTTTATCTTGGATAATTGCTTGCTCTGGACATCTGCTGTTATTACTTCTATCACATCACTTTTGTCTCTATTTCCACAAGACATCTGCCCTACAGACGTTGTTTTCACTGCCAAAAAAGTCTAGAAAACAGGAGTTAGTCTCAGCTAGAGAACAGACTACAAGACAAAGTCTTGGGGAGCACAAGTCACTTTGTGGATTCCATAATGTTTAGCTTGTGACATTTGAAGAGCTAATTTAGCTAAAACTATAAATTACATCAGGTTCCCTTAAATTTCGCTCAAGCTAAAAGTGCTTATTTTTCTTCATTCTCTCAGTTGTATATTTTGCCATGTGCAACTCATCCCACATCATGGCTCCTAAAGAAGCTGTGAAACAGCAAGAACTATTTCTCTAACATTGGCAAAAGGACATTGTCACAAAGATGTTTGAGAAAACATCAATTCTGAATGCTGGTGATGAAGGATATTCCTTCATTTGCTGGATACTGACCAGCTGAAGATTGGTCATATAATAACTTTGTATTTCTACTCTGCAGAATGCTGGTATACTGGTGAATTTGAAAGCTGTATGAAACAGTGTTAGCTTTTTGGTTCTGCTTTAGTTTAAAATCATTGCTTTTACTATCTACTGCAGAAAAAAAAAAAAAAAAAGAAGTATCCTGTTAGGAATTATATGGCATTACAAATACAGTTTTGGAGTTAATGTCTCTTCAGAGTTCCAAATTAGTGGCTGAAGTAGACGCTCTGATCTGAAATCTGTGCATATTAGCAATCTGCAGTATTCCTTCCTCCATGTGGGTATTCAATTGCTGGAAGAAGTTGCTGAAAGGGGAAGAAAATCTCATTGTATTTTCTCATATCAAATTTACTTGACTGTGTCTAATTTTATCGTGCTTGGCTGTCAGCAGAAAAAGTGCTTGGGTAATGTTTTCCAAGAGCATAATAAAAAATGCAAAGAAAAAAACAGCAATAGTGGGGTTTTTTTTGATCCCTATTCTGTCTGCATGATAGTGATGTTTCCCTTTTAGGCACTCTGGGTTGTTTCCATTTTTTTAAACTTTGTGCTAAAATACTTCTCCATTTTGCTATAACCACTAAGAGTTTCCCATGCCAAACTGCTTTTACTGGAATGATCATGTGACAGTTCCAATTCTAAAAAAACAACTTTTATAGAATTTTGAAAGAATACATTTATAGTCTGATCCTGAAATCTTATGGCTTCTTCTATTGTCTCATATAAAATTCTCAAAATATAGGCCACTTTTTTCACTATATTTTGAATCTGGGTAGTCCACAGCTGTTGCCTTCATGGTAGACCGTCCAAATAAAATAGCTGCTTATATAATCTAGAAGCCACAGATTGTCTTCTGTTATATATCAGAGAAAATCTGTTATACAGTACTTATTTTCTATTATCAAAAGAAGAAAGGAGGCTTGGGAGCCATCTCAGACTTCATTTCATTGAATGTTTTTATTGTCCAATTCAATCTCAGGATGATTATGATGGTAATATTACCATTGTCTCGAAGGGTTAACTCACTTTTCTCTCTAAATCTTAATTTATTTGCACATTGTAATCCATTCCATAGGAAATGTCATTGCTTTGTTACAGCCCAGTGTCACTGTACAGATTGTGGAGTTCAATCTTTCTGTTACCTTGAGGGTCAATACCAAAGGCTCTCACAGTGGCCACTGCTCAAGTTAATTTATTTTCTATCCTTATATCTTGGTGGATGGCAAGTAAAACGTTTTACAAACTCCACAGCCTTCTTTGCACTTAGTAACCCTTTAAGACTTACAGTCAATATGTCACAGTCTCCTCTGAAGTACAGACCATGATATACATGAGGCAACCCATGTTGATTTGATTTCTGACAGATCTTGTGTGCCTGAAATCAATTCCATATGTAGGATCTATCCTTCAAGAGGTGGAGGCTTGTTCTTTCATGCCACAGAAGACCTACTTATCTTGGGGAATCATTCCTTCCCTTGAAAATTTTAATTCCAAGAATATAAATATGACTTTGAGCTGTGCACCTCCAGTGAATATGATGAAAACAAAGTCTCTAGGAATCAAATTTTTCATTACATACTCGAAATACCCACACAGTGTTAGCAAGGGAATGTTCTGTTATCCTCAGTCACTGCCTAGGTCATCAGTTGTGTACACATCTCTTGGCTCTGCCATTTGGACACAAGGTCTGTCCTGAGATCAGCAGACTCCATACAGGTTAATGAAATTTGTAATGCATTTCTTCCTTTTACCAAGGGTTGTAATAGTAATGATGGACAGTAGCAGTGATACATTTTGTATTAACATACAAAGCCAGCATGGGGTTCCCTTTCTCTGCCTGCAAATGTTCTGACACTGAGACGGGCTTGCTCAATATGAAGTTGCCTTGACTCTTCTCTACCTATGGGAAATCCCAGACACATTACAGTGCAACCTGTGCTGCTCAAGTCTGATGAACTACAAATGAGAACTGTGGAGCAATCCCCTTCCAGGATTTGTGGGTACCTTGAAAGTGATCTTCCCTTCAGGACCTAAAAGAAAAGCCACTCTTTCTTTGGCAGTTTGTTTTCTCATTTCTTGTTATGTATATTCCAGCTGCTGAGGGGAAAATTTCTCCTATCTTCAGCTCTGCCTGTTGGTCCTCTGGAAGATAAAGCACAATGCAAACAAGGTAACTACAATAAGCTAGGGTTGGCCAAAGCTGATCTCTTCCTGAATTTGTTCCAGCTCTTAGAGAAGGCATGTGAAACCTTGTCTCCCTCTTGTATAAAATCTTGCTGTATTAAAAAATTATGGTGATCAGAAGAATGTTGCAGTTTCCTTAGAAATTCTAAATGCATTGTCTTTGTCTTCAATCCCTAATCTTACCTGTGATTAGGTGTCACAGTTTTGTCTTTTGAATGCAAAGTAGATAATAAAATACATGCTTTCCTTTTCCATCTGTATGACAATATTTTCAGTTTCCACATTTACAAGTGTAGCTGGCTGTTTCTGACACTTTGATCACAAACTCCAAGGGGCACCTCATGTCTGTAAGTTTATTTGTAGGAAGAGCTATAAGAATAATTAGAAATGATCATGCTGCTGAAGTAAAATATTTTTGAAGTAAGGATAGTGTACTTGTGACTGAAGTCCTTTTTCTCTTGGAGTAAAATGTATTCTGTTGGTGTATTCTGTGCTTGACAGTACTCTTAACATTGTCCTTTGTTTTCACCTTCAAGACTAAAATATCAGAATTTACCTTCTCACACCAGTTTTTTCCTACACCATTTTTTTCACTCCTTGTTGAACCCTCTGCCTGTCCTGATCCCTATGCTGTAAGTTATGGACACTGCTCCTGCAGTCTGCAGCTGTTTTAGTCTCAGCTGTGATAACTCTTGAGTTAATTCACCTGTAATTGAGGCTTTTGCATGTTCCTAACATCATTGAGAATACATTTTCAGAAAGGGCTGGTGATTGAGGGTACATAGGTGGACATTTCTGTAAGAGTACTGAAATTATTGATGCTAAAAGTGGGACATGGTTACTGAATCTGGACAGTCCAAGTGAATCCAACTAAAAAACCCTGACTCCTATTATCCAATGTAGGAGGGCAACAATCATGCCACAGTCTCATTCCAGGAATGTGGTTCCGCCATCAGCCTCAACCTCATTAGCTTTCTGTCTAGTGCCAAATGTAGCAGAATTATCTTCCTGCTTTCTGTGTTTTCTCTTGAAACTGCTTCATCCTCTCTCACAGAACTCACAAGCTCAGTCCCTCCACTACTTGCTTTCTTCAAAGCTGTTAAAAAAAAAAGGGAAGGAAGTCTCTTTCTGTCTTTTAGTAAGTTACGCTTTCTCTTGATTGTTCCTACAAAAAGCTGGGTATTCAGACCTGCAGTGTATGAGAATTTAGACATCCAACTGATTTCAGTAGGACTTTTCAAATTCCAAAAACTGAATGTAAGAACAACTTTCTTGGTCAGGCTAAAGGTTTGTCTTGTCTTGGCATTTACCAGCGCCAAAGTATAGGAAAGCATATGACAAGACAAGTAAGTATTTAGTGCTATTTCCCCAAAATGCTCTGCCAGCCTCCAGTAGTTTTCAGAGCAGGAACTTCTGAAGCCAGATAGGGTCTCTTTGCATTTAACTGTCCAGGCTGGATTTTCTTTCACTAATTTTATGATACCTCTTTTTGTGTCCCTATGAACTTTTAGCATTTTTTAGTTCTACAGATTAGCTATGTGCTATGAAGCAATACCTGCTTGAACCTGATGCCCCCTCATTTTTATGTCAGCCTGGTTGTACACTCTCTTATCTATTATTTTCTGTGTACTGCAATAATTGATTGGTCTATCTATCTACAGCTGTAGAAACCCATGTAGGTTTCTGTTCCTCATACAGAACCCATTCCTTACCTGTGGCGCACATAAACACACATAAGTCATGAAAAGGAATCATGATGTTGGCATTTTGCCAGACAGAATGGCAACATAAATAGAATCTATTAATTGTTTAAATGGATGAGTCCCGGCAAACATTTTATATTCCTGGATTTCAAGCTAGTTCTCTCTTGGTATTTGAATCCTTAAACTTCTGGTCATGGTTCTTTAATTTGTAAAACATGAATTGCATGCAGTTTATCACTTCAGTGTTCAATGTCCAACAGATATATTGAGATAGGAATCAGGTGAGCTGTCAAGATAGTAGAATTCCTTATTAATATTTATGTAGTTATATATATATTTATAAAAATGTATTAACATTTTCTTATCTCTGAACATTTCAGTCTGTCTATCTACTGAGGTTACTCACCACTTACTATCTTAGCTCTTAGCATCTGCTCTCTTTTACTTCAAGTTAGCTCTTTTAACCTGGCAGTGCTTAGTTTCTTGACTAGGAGTCTGTTAAAATACCATTCTTTTGTCTTCATTTGTCTTCTTTTGTCTTGTTTTTGTGACTATACATGCATCAATGTAGAGGAATCGGTACTATTTATTTGTGTAAGATGGAAGCCATCTCAAATGTATGTTTATTACATTAGATGAGAAATTTCATGCAGGGGTAGAGAAATACAGTTCTTTGAGGGCTCTGTAGACAGGAAAATTCCTTTGTCACAAAGAGTACAGCAGAGTGAGCCCAGAGGTGCTGTCAGGTGCCTGCAGGAGGATGTGAGCTGCCTGACACGTTTGGTTTCTGACCAGTCACTCTATGGCCGTGAGCTACAGCAAAGCCCCTGGGAGACAAATACCTTATCTTTGTGATGGAGAATCAAATACTGCAGCAAAACGTCCCCAAGTGGAAAACATGAAACTAGGAGAAGGAAAAAATATGAAATTACAGAAAGATATTAATTGGAACAAGTTTTTGCCTTAGTTCTTTTCTAAAGAACTTCACTTTTTGGAGACATGTAGCAGAATGTTTTTAGACAGTTCTAACATATTTTATTCTCCTCTCATCTCTTTGCTGTTTATTTCTTTTTAATGCATTTCTTTTTTCACCTTTTCCTTTCTACTTTACTTTTCATTCTCATCAATCACCCTTTGATCGCTTTATATTTACCTTTCTTTGTTTGGATCAGTTATTGAAAGTAAGCAACTACTTTTGATGTCTCATTAGCACTTTTTCAAGCTTTCTTCTTGCCTCCCAGTTTCTGGTTACAGAAGTGTAACAGTTGTCATAAACCCAATATCATAAATAATGGAATCTGTATGTTTGTGTATCTGATGAATATATAATATTAAGTTCCCATAATTAAGGCAACTGAAAAGGTTTTAGCATATAAATAAAAAAACACTGTCTGCATTTTAAACTCAAGAAGTTGCACACAGGCGGCTTCAGAGCGGCCACGAGCAGAGGTGCCAACAACAGAATCAGATAACACTGCTGGGGAAAAAATACATTCCTGAGTTTGACATCTGGGGCCTGCAGCTGGAGTGACTGGAAGAAGAAAGGGAAACAGTACAGACTGTCATCAAAAGGAGATACTGGTGCCAAGTGGAAATTGCATACAGATGCCACTTTCTTACTTAAGACAAATAGCTCAGCTATACAACAGCAACAACATCCAAAGATGTGCTTAGAAGTGCCTGATGGGTAAATGAGCATTGCTCTTTGTAAGTAGAATTGGCTTATAGCTAGAAATGTGAGATTGTGAAGTCGAATTAAAAGTTGGATACATTTTAATGTTTGAACAAATAAGCTCCAAAGAATTTTTATGTATAAAAAGGCAAAGAACAAACATGGTGTATTCCAACTATTTTCTGAGTAACTCATTGTTTTAGCTTTCCTGCTCAATACTTCACTCTGCAATATATCACTCTTGCTCAGCACTTCAGTTAACCACACAGGGCCCACTGTAGTCACTCTGCTGAAAAGCCCCAACTATCTGAAGCAAAAATTAGTCCGAACTACCTAGACAACTTTCCTAGAGCAGTGTGACTCCAGCGTCTCGACAGAGAAATAATATGTGTTCACAAATAAAATGGAAAAAATAATCTAGACTAAAGTGTTTTAGGAGTTGCTTGGCTGATCAATATGATCTTCTGGGGAAGACAGATAATCAGGAATATCCACTAACACATAGGTAGTGCTGTGTGCTGTGTAATGCCTGCTGTGAACATAAAAAGGTTGTGTGCCTTCTTTGTTGAGGAAACTGCACAGTAAGGGCAGTAACAAAACAGGAAACACAATACCATAAAATACCACTAGGGATGCTAGAGAAAGTACCTGCAACAGTCTCAACGAGACTGGGACTGGAGAAGAGACTGGATAATGCCATAGAAATAAGAAGAAGGAGGTAGATTTAGATTTTAAATTTATTTGGACCATGAATTAATGGTCTGAATCTATTGTACAATGGTAAGATGTCTATGTACTGGAATCACTTCTACCCTGTTAATGACTTCAGCAGGAAAGCTGGATAATCCAGGGGTCCTAAGGATTTTCCTTTGTTTAAAGAGGTAGTCCCAGGAAAGTTGTAAAATATTTGGTATAGCTATCTTTCTGTAAATGTTTAGAGGTTGTACAAATTCCAGAAGCATCAAACCAGGCATCTTCTACAGCATAAATCAACCTTAGTTAATGAAACTGTTACATTACCATGGTATCTGATTTTAGAGATAGAGTATTTAAGACTTTTCCTTCTATTACCAGATCTTCAGCAATTGCAAGTGTATTCTGGCTACTTTACTAAAAAGAGTAAGTGGGAATGCTTATTTGGAGAGTAAGCAATTGGTGGTTTTGAAATTCTGTCTTCTGAAATACTTGAGGAAAAATAATGTAACTTGGCAGCTAAATAACTTCTTCACTGAAGGACACTTTACGTAATATACTGCAAATTGAAAGGAAAAAAGCTTGAACCCAAATCAATTCTATACAAACAAGACCCTTTCTTGTTTCGCTTGTATTATAACTTGCTGTCTTGGTGCTATCTGAAGCAGCATCAATGGGTCTTGCTACCATTTGGGAAACCTGTGTGTGTTTCAGTCACACATTGTTCTTGCAGGATTTCCTTAGGCTAAGCCACAGAAGTGAAAGAGCTCCATTTAAGAGAGTCTGTGAATAACTAGGAAATGAGCATCAAACTCGGCATTATCTGAAGATGTTTGTTAACATGCAGGATGTTCCTTAAGGCCTCTATCTTGAATGAGAAGAGTTTTTATTTAGGATTGCTTTTTGAAAAAGCAAGTTCTTTTGCATGCATGTCACTATGGGCACTACTCAGGCAAAGAACGCTGTTTGATGCTCTTGGCACAGTTTCCTTGGATATAACTGCTATAGGCAGCCTTATTTGGAAGAAGATTATAATTTTTTCACGGTGAGAATGAGCACAACCTTGTATACTCACCTATAAACTACTCCTGTTCTATTGCAAAGTTGTAACAAAAATCATAAACTCCCCTGGTTCTCTACTGAGAGATCTCTAGAAGAAAAGCGCTGTCATGGACCTGCACTTTCACCAGAAGATCAGCTGTGACCTTTGCCTTATTTTATTAAAAATGCTACATTTTTTATCTAGCTGAGAAAAAGGAAATACCTTTGTATAGGCAGTAGTCTCTGCTTCATAAAGAATGTTAGGCAAAACTATTTGTTATTATATAGTAGAATAAAAAACATGGAGAAGCAAGTTTTAAGTAGGTGCCAACTCAAAGGTACAGCTGTGGAGATAAATGAAATTAAAGTTTCCTATCAAAATAAGAGATTATGACCCAAAGTATAATCAGTTGTATTTGTGGGTGTGTGTCTCTGTGCTTGCATGGATGTATTAAGAAGACAAACAAATGTTTCCAGAAGTATGTTCTTTCTTGAGGCCTTGCCTATGAAATTTACACCAGTGAAAAAAATCTAGGAAGTTATTCTGTGTAGTTTTCTGTAGTATTGGCAGAGTCTCAGAAATTGCTTAAGAGAAGAGAGAAGAATTAACCTTTAGACTGTGAAATCCTTAAACTGTGAAAGCCATCCACCAAAAAGTTAAGAAAGCATAAAGCGGAACCCTGTTAATTCAAAGACAAAAGGGATCCACTCGTACATTCACTCTTGTGTGCTTTGTATAAGCATCATCCTCATCTCTAGGGAAGCAAAGACTTAGAAGAATACAAATGCTGTATTCATGTTTATCTAATTAATTTATAGAGAGATTCCTAACTCAGCAGACAGTTTTTTATATATCAAAGTCAAAGGTCCCAGCATATGTCAGCCTTATTACACAGATGTTATGCATTTGATAACTAATAAATAATTAAGCATTAGATTCAGCAAAGCTACACAGAATATAGATTTGGCCTATTTCATATCTGGAAATCTGAAAACAAAAAATAATATAGATACCACAACGATTTTAATAAGGCAAAGTGAGGTTGTTGACAGGATTTGCTTTGAAGGCTATGTCAATTTATGTTAATTCAGTGCAAAATCAGGCTGGGATATTGAATACATTACCATTTTCCACTTTGTGCCCACTAACTTGTAAATCTTGAATTATTAGCTTTTCACTTCTGATGGTTTTATCAATTACCTATTTTAGATCAAAGAAGATCTTTAAAAAATGTCAGAACAGCAAAAATTTTCTGTTACACCATCTTTTCAGCTACTTTAAATTAGAAATGAAGCCACCATGTAGTGCATATGAAGATACCTGCAATTTGGAAACAATAGGAGTGTGGCTGAAGTGTGGCTACACCAGCAGATGAGAACCAATTTTTCATCCTTTCCAAGTCATAAACAATTAACTGTTTCTTTTCCATAAACCCAGACTATCTATTGTAATGTAATGGAACAAAGCATCTGGAAAGAAAATAATTATAATTAAATTAGTCTTTCCAATTAGAGAAAATGGTGAGCCTTTCCCTTGATTTAGAGTTATAATAATCATTTGTAATCTGATTTAGAAGGGGCTTATGGTTGCATTCATAAAACTGGGAGACATTAGGATTGACATGACCTCTTAGGTATCTAGAGAAATTATAGGTCTACAGAGGTAAGAATATACCATTAAGTCCTGAGCTGACAGCATTTTTTTATTTGTACTGACCTTTGGTTGGATTAAGTCCAGCCATCAGAAAATAATTCCATTTCAAGCAGCTGAGCATTAGTATCAGGTTTTGCTGATTCAGGATTAAGTGTACCTCGGTGGCTGAGGAGCTCATTAGGATGAGCTGTCCCTTCGCTGGTGTGGTTTGTGAAAAGACTGGGGAGGAAAAGGCGTTGCAGCTGTTTCTGTCTGGTGTGTGAATATCCTCTCCAGCTCTGTTTTTAGGTGGTACAGAGTTCTGTAGTGTTCTAGACTCCACTTACTGACAGCTAGACTACAACACATTACGTTTCTACAAATGATATGGACACTTAAATGTAAACATAAACCTTAAGAAGCTTTTGTAGATTCCTACCAAATCTGAAACCCAGATAGCTGTTGCTGCTAATGCACAGAACCGTTTCAGGCTGGATAGTGCCAGTTGACAAAGTAGATCTGCCTAACCTCCGGCAGAAGTCATAAACAAAGCACGTCTTAGCTTTTTCCGAGGACAGGGCTTACTCCTATAGGTGCTATTTTAATCCTACAGAAAACATTGAAGAGCAGGAGGAGGAGCCCTCTTGCAAAAACAATGTCCTTTGTCAAGGGACATCGGGGCAAAAGCTCGGGTTTCCTCGCAGTCTGAGAGCCACTGTCTCTCGGGAGGTGCTTAATCACCATGCTGTTGTATTTGATGGGGTGCTTTTGTCTTGTGAGTCCTTTTGAAAATGTTGAACTTTGCATAAATAAATATTCACCAAGTCGGAGAGAGACTAATTCTGTAGCCCAGTGGTCAGGACAGCCGGGATGGATAAAGGGACAGGTAATCACAGCTGCTTCCCTGGCTGCATTGATACTACCTCGGCTAATATCACCCAACAGCACCACTGTGGGCTCACTCAGTGTCACCTCAGCAGTTCAATCCCATGTTCCTCTCAGGACATGGCTTGTAGAGGGCATAATGTGCCCCAGTTTGGCTGGCGACTGAAAGAATGCATGCAAAGTGTGTGCTACTAAAAACAGAGGATTTAAAAATGGATTCTGCAGAGTACAAAAATCTTTGTTCTTATTTTTAAATTGTTACTGAAACTGGATGAATGAAGGAGATCTCTTTCAAACACCTGGGTAATAGAGAAATCTTAAATATCATAGGTGAAGGATCTTCTATCCTTCATCTGTTACAGTTTTTATTACAGAATGCCCACAAAGTACTTAATGAGGGGGCAAAGTTTCTTAATACTCACTCCATATTAGCTTGCAGGAAGAAGAAAGAGTGAGTAGATTCAAGGATTCATGGCTCTGTTGACTGTTTATTCTCTGGGCTGAGTATAGTTAAACTGTTGGACTGGTGAATACACTACACTGAATATTCATACAGTTGCCAGGCTCTCCTCTTTATTGCAGAATATTGGGAGAGCCATATAGCTCCATACATTGAAACCATACAATCTCAACATATTTAATCTTCAACATGACTGGGCTGACTACATTTCTTCAGTGAAACTAAGTTTGCCTTTGAAGCAGGGATCTAATATTTTTTCCTAAGCAGTTTTTGTACTAAGAGGCCGCTGCTTTCCTTAGGTGATTGGTTAAGGAGAGAATCACAGCAGAAGACTCAAACTCAGCGCTTTGTTGTGGGTTTTTTGGCTTTTTTTTTTTTTTTTTTGTGATTGTTAAATGGGAAAAAACCTGCTCTGTGTTTTTCAAGTATTCTGCTTTTAAAAATCACACTAACACCCACCTCATTCAGAAAGTCCTGTGGACTCTATATATGAATGTAAAATTGCTGTGTGTCTTAAATAGGTACATTACATCTGATGAGCAATATAGTCAAGAACATGGCTGATCATTGAGATCTACTGCAGATCTCTGTAGATCAAAACACTTATTCAAGACTTCTTTTCTGAGCTTTGTTTCAGGGAAAAGTGCTCTGCAGGACCGTGATCACATCGTGATATTTTACCTAAAGAGCAAACAGGGCTGCTTCCCTTAAGGAAGGGCATCTGTTCTTTCCATAGTTTTTCAACCTCTTGCCCCATACCTGAGAACTCGTGTGTTTGTTTAACAGTTTGGCTGTTTACTTAAGGAAGTTTTGATAAGATAACGAAACTAGTCTAACAACTCACTGGTCTCAAAAGCAGGGGTCCCACTTCTTTGCTCCCCTGATAGCTCCCAGGTGCATGAATCTGTCCTCAGTCTTGCAGTTGCTTTTATTTTTGACTTCTTAGTGAGACAATTCAGTTCATTGTGCTGGCTGAGATCCATTCACTTCCTCCTGTGCATTTTCTGTGGCTGGTGGGCTTTACAAAACAGGAGTCAAACTAAGCTTATTGCTGCTGAAAGAAAAAGCGAAAAAAATAACAACTTTTCTTTCTTTGCTTCACCATGTATCTGATTGCTTTCTTTTTTATCTTGAGTGTAATCAGCCCTGTTTCTGAGCTAACTTCATTAAAATGGTATAAAATACATTTTTATAAAAGATACTGTCTATTTAATCGATTAAGTCAAGTGTGACTTATTCAATAGATAATGCACAGCAGGCAACATGTCCACAGGATTTAGAATCAGAGTATTGAAGATATCAAATGAAAGGATTAGAAGAGGCAGAGAGGGAGAGAGGAAAGGAGGGAGGGAGTCTGAAGATCATCCCAATAGAGGAAGTCAGATTGCTTCAAATTCCTGTGAAACTCCAATCTTCAAGAGCTGAACTGATTTGCCAAGGAGTCACAAAAGCAGAGGCTGAGGGGTCTGAGGTAATAGCAGAGGAGAGAAGGAAGGGGACTGTGAGGTGTGAGACTCCTTTTTGTCCTGTTCATTAGTAGATGAGCTCAGTTACCTTGTGCCAGTGTGTTATTAGTGCCCAGTTCCATGCGGGAAATCTCTGTTAGGGGATCACCTCAGTGGAGTTGGGGAGAAAGAGAGCAAGCAAAGCAGAGTGGGGGTATGACCTGAAAGGCCTTGGAAAAGAAGGTGGTGAGCACCGAGGGGCAGCGGAGGACAGGAACTCTACATTTCCATTCCTGTCAAATTAAATCTAAAGTTAACCTTGCCCTTGTACAATAATCCCTTCTTCCCTTGAATCCTTGTTAGACTCTTGCTTCTCTTATCAATGCATTCTGTACTGACTTCCAACAGTGACCTTAGCACTTTTATGAGATATATTTCCTCCCACAAAGAACAGGAATAATAGATTTCAGGCTTGCACTGAACCTAATATTGCCAAGACACATCTATTGCTATCACAATAAAACATGTCTATAAAAACACCAGAATTAGTCTCTTCTTCCCACAGATTTTAGAGATGGAGTTGATCTGTGGACACTCAGGTCCCAGTTGAATTTTCTACTATAAAGCATACCAAAATTTCTCTGTTTGGTGAACTCATGTTCAGGCTTGTTGGAATCAGTGGTTTCAAACACATTTTTAATACTAGATGTTTTCCCCAAGGGAAAAAAATACAAAACATAGAAACATATCGACATAGAAACAGTTGTAAAAGCTGTAATTTCTTTTATTCAAAGAGTTTCCTCATACTTTTTCTTGTTTGTCCTGGATATTGTGTGTAGTCTTAACAGAACATAGCCATTTAAAATTCTATAAAAATATATTTTTAAAGGAAAAGTTAAATAGAATAGAAGCTGTGAAGGAGGGCAGCAGGAACAAAAGGCAGCACCAACAGCAAAAAAACCCAAGTCAAAACAAAACCAGAACAGAAACCAAAGAACTCCTTGCAGTGTAACCCTTCAAATATCCCTCATAATTACTGATTACTCTGCCATGTTTGTGAGGTGAGAATCTCTTCCTGGTGTGAATTCCAAAAGACAAGGTTATTTTAAATGTTGACCTATTTCTTTCAAACACTGTGCTACTGAAGACAAATTACTGCGAGACTGTTGATAGCTGGGCGTGCAAAGCTGGCAAGCCTTCAGTAAGAGAGAACCATTTTGCTGAAAATTTACTTCTATTACGTTCAGCAGAACAATTCCACCTGCTCCGTACTGAAAGATTTAATTCTATGTACATCTCTGACTGAACTGAAATCAGCAACTTGTAATCTTTATTTGCAATTGATTTGGGCTATAAGGTTGTACACTTTAGAAAGCATCATTCTTTAGGAACCTATCTCTGAATTCAGTTAGAGTTTGTCACTGAAGCCATCTGTCCTTTCAAGAAAATAGTTTTAATCAATACCTGCTACATGTGTAATGAACCCCAGCTCCTCTGAAGTCAGTGGTAGCTGTGCTGGAGCCTGGATCACTTGAATCAGCAACTAAAATTAGTGCTTATAATCTACATCATCATATAGATGTAGATATATTTATGTTACATATATATAAATAAGCAAACACAAAGAGCGCTTATAATCAGCTTCTATTAAAATATGCTTTCAAAACCAGTAAGTATAGCATTGTTTTATTGTATGGCCTGTTAGAACTAGAATGGTGGGAAGATAGTGAGAGAATTGTTGTTAAAATGAATTCTCTTTAAAATTCCCCCTGCTGAAGATTAAAGATTTTCAGAGAAAATTAAAAGAATGAAAACTAGAAATTTTTTTCCTAAAAGAGAAAAGATTTAAAGAAATTTGTGCCTTCTTTATAAGCAATAATCCCAGTGCTCATGTAATTTCAATTGACACGTGATTTATGGCTGTGAAAAGGAGTCTGTATAGCTCTTTCAAAACATAAAGTGAGGGAGTGGCATCCTTTGAGCAAAAACCTCTGGGGCTCTATCTGCTTAAGTGTTTCCTAAGTCTCAGCACTATGAGAATATGAGAATACTCCATTGTTAAGGGATTTTGGAGGCATGCCTGGATCAAGGAAATACTTCCTCGTCATGCTATTTCCTTTCCCAAACAATGTAAAAAATGGCCTTTTCAACCAAACATCTAGAGGTGGTCACTTTGTACATTGTCCAACTAGAGCACAGCCATCATAAGATAAACCATTCACTTGCATGAATGGCTCCATGTTATTACTGCTACTTCCTTTTTATTTTCATGGTGATTTTGTTTTGATTTATGTATATGCATAGAAGTTCAAGCCCCTGTATAATGATTATGTCATAAAACTGGCCAAGAAAGCAGCAGTAACTACCCCCTGCTCACTGCCCTCAGTGTACATTCGCTTGGGCAGCCTTACTACACCCCTCAACTTCTCACTTGCTCCTCTGATGTGGGCTTGGTGCCACCTGATGAGAGTAAAAACACACCTACAAATAACAGATTGCCACACAAATAATGGGTTACAGTGGCATTTTGCCCCACTGCTTTAAGTGTTCTTACTTTACTTCCAAACAACATTTCAGAGGAAGCAAAGGTGTACATGTTCTGTTCTTGGTTTAGCCTTGCATGATCCAAAGGGTTTCTAGCTAATCTTAGGCACTCAAGATGTGTGCATTAGATTATTAGGTGAATATCCATGTTTTAGTCCAGCATTGCTGTTGGCACATTGCAACAACCACAGCAAAATACATAGCGCCTGAATTCAGTGGGGTCTTTGTAAATACATTATAAATCTTTTAAACTACTTTTTAACTGGTTTGTAACCAATACTCAATGATTTGTAACCAAACTCATATTTGTTCTCTGTTCTGTGTCTTGAGTTGCATATTTAAAATTACTTGGACACAGCTATTATTTTATGACTTCAAGAAAGTGCTGAGATTATGCATTGTGTATATCTTGAGGAATGTCATGATTATTCTGTATACTAGAGCGGAACAATGTGGAAAAAGACTTGGAAATTCCCTTTGAAAACTCTGGAAATTTCTTGATCTATGAGAACTTGTCCAATGTATAAATTACAATATTAAGTTCATTCACCTTTGTCACTGAATTTACGCTTTGACAAATGCATTTACTGGGACCACTTTCGCTTCACAAAGATGTAAAAAAGTCACAGCCTCAACAAAAATATCAGCTTAAAGGTGATTTTGTTTTGAAATGGAGTAAATTAATATTTTTTTACCAACATGGTATATTTGGAATACCTCAGTGGATTTGAGAGAAATTTGCCTTAATTTCTCTGACTTACTCATAGGTAAAAAGAATTGGATTCATAATTCCTTACTATGTTTCCTCATGACAACTTCATTCAATTTGCAAATATTTGCTCTGTAAACAGTGCAAATATATATTATATTCACATTTTTGGATATATACAACTATTTAGAAATAAATGCATGTGGCTTTTGACTCATTTTTCTTGCTGAAGCAAAACCCCCAAAAATTTACAACTCCTTTTCAAGATAGTCTTCCATCCACAATTTCATTAATTCTACCGAGAACAATGGCAGTTTTATGAAAATCATCCCTCTGGGGCATGGGTTTAAGGTTTTTTGAATTTTGCTAATTAATTTTCTACACAAATTCTTTCTGTTGTTTGTTTAGTGTCCTTTTAGTGGTCTTTGGCAGTAACATGACTGGTGAGTTTATTCTCTCTTGCACCCTCTTTCCTGTTAACTCTGCTTGAGGTAGCAGTTGGTTGACTGAAGCATAATGGGAATCATCTAAGTTAATGCTGGGGGCTCTAAACATTTCCTCAACAAATAAGCAGCAGTGTGTTGATAGCCTGTAAGTATTTTATAAGTGCAATTAAATCACAGTGATTGATTGGGCTGGGCTAAAAATCACAATCATTTAGAACAGCAAATTCTTCACAGGGAAACCCTCACTAAATTAAGAAAACACACAAATGAACAACAAAAATAAACCATTTAAGGAGTTCTGCCCCTATACCATGTTTTCCTCATTTCTCAGCCCTGTTTAGGAGGAACAACTTGATCAAAGTGAGACCTTTTGTTTCTTGAGAATGCATCTTTTCTGCTGTTAATTTCTGTTGAGTGAAAACTCATTAGAGTTAATTGATCTAAAAGTTTAGTTGCTAGAAGTGGGGGAGGAAATCTTCGTCTTTTTCATTTTATCTCACTTTTCTCTCCCTTTGCGGTCTCCAGGTTACAAAATCTTGCACTTTTGTAGTACTTGTTAGATTCCTCATAGAATGCATTCAATTCAGTAAATTGCTGGAAAATGACCTATTTTTCTGCCACATTTTTGCTGGTTCAGCACTGAATCAGCTCAACACAGAATCAGATGATTACTACTGTCATTGCAAGGGAAGGCGTGCAGGATGCAGCCAGGGTTGCAGCCTCCTCACTGGAGAGAAGGGAAGCTGAAAACAGAAGTGTCTTGTATTTATGAAAATACCTAATATAAAACATGGAATTTAATGGATAGTTTAGCATAGTGGTAATTGCTCCACAAAATCACTAGGGTGCTGTGCCTGTGAAAAATTTGGATAATACCCCTGCAATATCCATGTTGGTTATTTCAGTTCTCTCTGACTAGTAGATTTTTTTTTCCTCTTTTTGACTTCCAAGTTGTTTGTTACATATTTTTATATATAAGTAACTTATTATATAATAATAAGTTTTAATGTGAGAACATATACTCTCAATGGCTCTGCCCTCTTGGCTATCCCATTACTTGCAAATGCACTCTGCTAATGTGAAGACATGACTAACTAGACAATTAAGACTTCAGCATTAATCTTTGGAAGTTCTATAGTCTGGCTGATTCCAACTAAAAATATTTTCAAGAACTGGCCCACATTCAGTGTTTTTAAAAAGAACATGAAAATTGTAATATTACCTTAAGAAAATCTGGATGTAGACAGGATAGGGAAAGCTCCATAGAAGAAAACCACTTACCTTCCTCAGAGCAAATACACTTTAATAGAATAATTTCATTTCTAGTAAAAAATTACTTTGATTCAACTACTTTTGATTACTATTAACATGTGAAACTAAATTTAGAAGAACAGCAAAAGGCAGAAGAAATGTTGATAGACTTTATATGCATGGCATAAAGGTTAGGCAATTGCAGTAATCTGAGTTTGACTCCTGAGGCTGTAAACTTTAGCAATTGCTAAAATAGATTTGTTTTCACTTACAGATATTCTGCCTCAAAAATTCTCTAAGTGATAGTTTAAGTAATTCTAAACATAATATTAACTGGAATAAATGTATTCTGGTGAAAAATCATGACATGGAACTCAGAGGTGTCAGCTGAATAATCAATGTTACTGAAACTAATTTTCCTGCTTTTCACAAGACATTACAATTTTCAAAGACATTATTGTGTATTTAGAATGGTAAATAAAAACACTGAGAAAAATTCAACTAGAAATGAAAATATCACTCAAAATAACTTTTTTTCATATACTTTTATTTTACCTTGAACAGAAGATTTTGCAAACCATCAATTACTGAGAATGAAGGGAAAACCCCTAGCATTTAACAGAGGAGGCTTTGGTTATAAGTGCCATTTCTACAGCAGAGTTAAGCTATTGTAAACCAAACATCTTGTAGTAAGGTAAAAATATCCAGCCAAACTTTTAAGAATAACAGCAACACCAAAAACATTTACATATAAACAACAGAGAAATATTTTCTAAACTTTTAACAGTCACTTTGCTACAATCCAAAGTGTTTAGTTCATACATCTTTACATACAGACAGTCACTAAAAGTTTTGTGAACCAACCACTTGTCCACAGGACCTGCCTAGACAGTTTGTCATCAATACGAAAGGTTTTTTTATATAAATAAGTCAATTAAACTTCACAGAGACTAAAAGAAACAATATAAAATTCCAACTGTAAATAAATCTGTACATTAGGGTCAGTCTTATTTGTCGGAAATCTTGCGCAGCTTTAAAGTGTCTCTTTATAAAATGATGGCAAGGAGCAGCGTTAGCTGGAATGGAAACTCGAAGACTCAGACTCTGTAGAGACAGAAGAATGTCCTGCACGTTTGCCTTTTGAAAGAATCTTGAGGCTTGATCCTCTGCTAACTGATGTCAAGGCATTCTGAGCTGATGTTTTGAATTTGGCACCCAAGAAGGCATACAGAATTGGATTCAGGCAGCAGTGGAAGAATGCCAGGGCTTCCGTAATGGAGATCCATTTGTGCACTATGGTCTCCAAGCTGCAGCGGTGTCTGATGACTCCCAGCAAGATGAAGGTGTCGATGCTGATGCCGATATAATATGGCAGCCAGCAGGCAAAGAAGGCGAGGATGAGGATAACCGTGGTCTTCAAGGCTTTGCGCTTCTGGTGGCCTTTGGAGTGTGACAGCTTGGATATGATAATACAGTAGCAAGTCAGAATTATTAGACCAGGCAAGACAAGTCCTACCAAGATATGCTGGAATCTGAAAGAGATCAGCCAGTTGTCATGAGGGTACATGCGATCACAGAGATACTTTCCTTCTACTTCACTGGTACTGGCAAAGATTATATCAGGCACTGTCAGTAGCAAAGCTGGCAGCCACACTCCTACATAAACCACCTTCTCAGCCAACAGCTTTCGTGGGCGCTGGCTGTTGGTAGCGTGGACTATTGCCAGGTAACGATCTAAACTTATGAAGGCCAAAATCAAGACGCTGCTATAGAGGTTGACTGTGTAAATGACATGAACTGCCTTGCACAGAACATTCCCAAAGTACCAGCTTATGGCTGCATCCACAGACCAGAATGGCAAGGTGATGACAAAAAGGAGATCAGCCACAGAGAGGTGGAGCCTGTATTTATCAGTCATGCTTCTTTGCTTCTTCTGGTAGCCCATAACGATAATAACCAATCCATTGCCGATTATTCCTGTTAGGAAGATGATGGAGTAGATTGTTGGCAAGAAGATCCGGTTGAAATCGGCATTCTCATGCTGAAAGCATGGCTCTTCATAGTCTCCATAGTCACCCGAACCAATCTCATCTGTGCCATTTTCAGAAAATTCAATTAATAACCCAGATGACAGCTAAAAAAAAGAAAAAAAATAAAATTAGATGTTAGCTTCTCTGCAAAAACTTACTCATTATGACTATATGTGAAAAGTTGCCTGAACAGGCTCCACCATCACAAATGGGCAAACTTTTTGAAAACTAATACAATGTTTACATATGCATACATAAAATACACAGCAATTAAGTTTTAAAACTTTCTTTGTCTTTCTCTGAGGAGTAAGATCTTGCTAAGGGTAGAGCATGAAAGAGCAAAGAAAGATAATGGCTATTCCCAGAAATATCGTTGGTTCTGGACACTTTAGTGCACTAATCAGATGGGTACTACAAATGGGAGAGCCCAGAAAGTGCCAGATGTGAGAGGTCTGTCCACAGAGAGCATGACCTATCACATTTAACTCTTACAATAGAGAGCTATTATTAAAAAAAAAAAAAATACTTAGAAATGCTACTGCTCTGAAGTCCCTTCTCATTAAGAGTATGGGGTCAAGGAGAAATAGAGATGGTACCCTCGGCTGATGTAATAAAGGATAAATAATAGCAAGAATTCCCTGCTGAGAAGCAATTGACAGCTCCACACACTCAGACAAGGGAAAAAACCCCAAAGCCCATAAAGAAAGGGAGAAAGAGAGGTGACCTTAATCAGGGGAACTCAAAGCCCGTGGAGGGTCACCACGATGGGCCACGTTCCCTCCCTTTGTTCCCCACCCTCTGCGGTTGCGGGGCAGGGGGTGAAGCGCGGCCGGCGCGGGGCTGCAGCCAGACGGACCAAGTGAGCACAGCGGTGGAAAAAAGGAAGCGAAATTTGGTGAGGGCATGAAAGCGCGTCAGGAAACCACCAACGGTTTGGGCCACCGCGCTAAAAGCAGCGGTGGCGGGCGAGTGCCATCTGGCTATGTGCAGTTCCTCAGGTCTTCAGATTTTTGTTATCATACCCTGTGTCCTACGGACCCCCGAGCTCGGCGCAGGGCGCGCCCGAGGGTCCCGCAGCGCTTCACACGCGGAGGCACCGGCTCCACGCGGGCATTAACTGCGGGCCCAAAGTTAGAACTTGCCAGAGATCTCCTTTTGGGTCCTAACTACCCTGAAAACCGAGCCAGAGGAGCTGCCCCCGGAAGAGTGGGACGCCGCCTCGTTTCGCCCGGGGAGCGGGCGGGACGGCCGGGCGCTGCCGCCGCTCCCAGTCCCGCCAGCAGCCCGAGGTCTGGGCGCACACCAGGGCAAAGGGATGCCATCCCCCGAGGTCAGATCGCTCCAAACTTCCTCGCCTCTTCCCCTCTCATCATTCCCGTAGTGCTAATTGCTCTACCGGCGTTTTTCACTCCACAAAGGTGCCACATGTCACTGGAACTGACGGCCAAGCAGCAGAGCCCCAGGGAAGGAGCGGAGTCCTGCAGCTGGAGTTTGCAGTGGCTGCAGCTGTGTCAAGGTCCGAAGCGCTGCAGGCAGAGGCAGCAGCGGCCGGGGCTCAGAGCCGAGCCCTGCCCGTCCGCGCCCCGCAGACCCCTCCGCTGCCCCGACCCCCGCCGCCCGCAGCCTCTGCCGAGGGCACCTTTGTTTGCAGACAGTGCACATGGGCAGTCGGCCGCGCTCCCGGCACTTACATCCAGGCTGTCGAGGCTGCTGTCCATGCTCAGAGCCATCGGACGGCTCCGCGCTCTCGGGCTGTTGCCGCAGCCGCGCCTCTCCCAGTGACACCGCTCGCCGCTGCTCCAAACACGCCCCAGCTCTTCTGGCGGGACGCGCCTCTTATAAGTTACCGCACTGCCCCCCGCCCCCGGGGCAGCCGTGCCTGGCTCCTCCCCGGCGGTGTCGCCGCGCTCTCGGGCTCCGGGCGGGCGCCTCGGGCCGCTCTTTGTCTGCCGCCCCGGGCATGGGAATTGCACTTGCCTGGCGCGCCCGCGGGGGCCACGCTCCTCACGGGGGCATTTGCGGCCCTCTCACTGATGTGTTCATACAAGCGGGCTTTTGAATTTCCCCTCAAGAACATTCTTTGAAGTGTGTTGTAGAGCCCTGTGTTGCCATGGGTACCCCAGGCGGGCTCCGAATGGAGCCGCTGGTCCTGGAGTCGTGGTGGAGGAGGAAGACCAGAGGTCCTGTGTACCATTCAAAATACAGGCAACTCTGTCCTCGGAGTTGTCTCTTCCCCCTTGCTGAGGAGAGAGGCTCCTGGAAGAGGCAGGAAGCAAGGGCTGGTCCCTACTGAGGGATGAGATGTTCTACAAACCTTTCAGGCTCTGCACCGTGAGTGGATTGCAGGTTGCTCTCTGAATTCTTCTGGCACCTGTGGGTTCGGCTGAGAGGTCTGATGATGATGTGTTTCAGGTAGATGGATAATATCAAAAAAACCCAAATAAACAAACAAAAAACCCCCAGCAACAACAACAACAAAAAACCCCAACCAAATGAAAAACCCACAAAAAACAAAGCAAAAAAAAAAAAAAAAAAAAAAGCCCCCAGCAAATAAACCCCCCAAATCCTGAGATTATATATGTAGAATATACATAGCAATCATAGGATAGGTTTGCAAGAGAAAACCAACCCAAATATAGAGACAAACAAAACAGAATTATCGATTTCCTTTACAGTTCTCTCTGGGGTCTCAGTACAGTTAATATTCATGCAGGCAAATTAATTTGCAGAAACTATTTTGATTAGCATAATGTGCCATGTGTGAGTCTCCCTTCAATTTCACAACTCACAACAAAAAGTTATAGTGAGTAATAATATTGGGAATAATTAATTCAGTTATATAGATTTACACTTGAAAGTTGAACTAGAAAGAAGAAGGAGAGAATATTCTTTATGTAATAACAATGTGCTCAGATTGCCCTGGTAGCCCCATGGGATGATGAGAAGTGAAAGTTTGACTAAAGTTTTATTTTAAAATGCCCCTGTTGCTGTTGTAAGGTGTTTCGAATCACGATAGTGTGCCCCAGCCAAACCATCTTTAGTTATTCCTATTGGAGCTCTCAGAGAGAGACCAGGCTGGAATTACCCTCATCAGCTTCACCTGGCCCTCCACCTTCAGGTGTAGCTGCTCAGCTCCTGGAGGGTTTTTAAGCCCAGCCAGAGGGGTTAGTGGGGAAGACGGGAAGAGAGAGAGGTAAGAGGGGGTTGTATATGTGCTCTTGCCTGTGGAGTTCCTGGACTAACTTGGCTACTGATCACTGGATGGGTTTTGTTGCTGCCATCATCTTGACTCTGCTTGTCTGGATCTGGAGCATCAAGGACTGAAGGGTAGTGAAAGATAAACTGTGCTGAATTGGGAAAGGAGAAGCTGAAAGGCTGAATACCATGACAGCAAGGAATAGATATAGAGGACTGTGCTGCACGGGATTAGGAACCAATTGTATTATCTGAAAAGTGTGTGTGGAGCTCTTGGACAAGGTGAAGAGACCAATGAAGTAATGTATAATCTCATGCATGACAGTTGCAAAATGTATATGTACTATGTTATGGATAAGTTAGTAAAGTATATAGGTGCTGTGTTAAGTAAGTGCATGTAAGTAAAATGTGTATTGCTGTATTATGGATAAGTTGGTAGATATATAAGTATTGTGTTAGGTAGGAGTACTGTGTTAAGTAAGCATAAGTAAGTGAACTGTGTAGGTTATGTATAAGTATGTAGAAGTTGTTTACTGTGTAAGTGTAGGATAAGGAAGCATAATACACAAAAGAGGTGTTAAGTAGCTATTGTTGTTCAGGTGGGAAGATGTGTGAGTTCCCACGTGATGCCCAAAGAGGTGAAGCATACTTTAGAGAGTTTTAAAGCTTTTTCTTAATCACGTTGATTTGTTGTACAGAAGGGCTGAGTTTCCTGCATGTTGCCAGTTTACATGCTTGGAGTTAGTTAAAACACCGGTTTCCAATACAAATATTCTTTTAAAGTATTTGACGAGAGTTACTGTCTTACTCTTCCCCTAACAGCTCTAGAACTTTCTCACACACTGCAGAGAGTATGAGTTTGGTTATGATTAATAGCCAAATAACGTTTATCTTTAAAAACATGGTAGGTAAGATATGATAGTAATTCATATTTTATTAGCATGTCTGGAATATCGCATAGAAGTTGTATTAAAAGCAAATTGTAATTGATTATAACTCAGGAAATACCAGTGTTCAGCAAATGCAGTATCTGCTTTGTGGTTCTATCCAGAAAAATCTGAGGGATACCATGCTAAAATTCCATAGAAATAAAAAAATCTTCTCCTGAATCTCCATATTTAGATGTTAACCCTAGCCTTATGCTACCATAAATCTTCTTTTCAAACAAAATTTTAATTATTGCAATTCATTGCTTATTTCCCATAGAATCTATTGTATGTTCACTACTTTTTAGACACACAGATAGGCAAAAACATTCCCCAAGTCATCACAGAATGTGCAGCAAAACATCAGATGACCAGATAAATGAGCAGATGAGAGTTTTGTACACAAATGAGGAGGTTCATGTCTAAATAATCATCTTTTACTGTTTCACTTATAGAAGATGCCCAGCTCTTGGCACCAGCAATGCTGTTCAGTTTTCAGCAGGGATATGGTGCTGGAAAGGCTCTCCAGCCTGCTAAACATGCAAACCTGTGAACCAGATTTTCAGAAATATGCATCTTGAACAGGCTCTAAAAAACTAATCAGGACACGGAGCTGCACATAGGGGAGGTGAGCTTTAAGGGAAGATTGGTTTCTACCTTGCCAGAAATTCATAGGGGTGACCGATGTGTTTTTTTTGGAGAAGTATTCTCATCTTGGGGCGGGGTGGGCACAGATGATTAAACACTGCTCCTTCTCTTAAGTACGCAGTGCAGGACATTAAAATATGCTCATAGTGCAGGTGATTTGTGGCAATGCATGCAGATGAGCAAAAGACGTAATAAATAGAATATTTGTATGTGAGTTTCTAGAGCTGCTTGACAAGTTTGAGACTTGCTCTTTGTTGGGGTGGATAGCATGGAACGTGTTGACGTGGGCAGGGATGCACAGAACTGTGAGTGTAGTTATACCCCAAGCAGGCAAATGTTCCCACAGCTCCATTTTACTGTAGAGATAGACATGTAACAGCCAATCTCAACATCATATATATTGCTAAGTTAATTAATGGGATAGGGGACAATCACTCAGCTATTTGTGTTCATGGATAGCCTAAGAAATTTGGAACTGAAGAATGGTTCACTGGATTCCTGAAGCATGGTAGTGCTGAGTGTAGGGGAATTTGGGGATGATACCGATCTGATGAGATGTTACCGAGGCTTGTTTGGATGAAGGTCCTCTAAAACTGTCATTCACACTGCTGCTTTGTTATCTATGATCTCTTTTGTTTCCCCTATCAGAAAATCCATGTGAAAACTTCCTTTGTTGCACAGAGGACCATCCAGGGCAAGTTAATGATTTCCAAAGTGATAAAAGAAGGGAGCTGTTTCTGCAGAGCATGTAGTTCAGTCAGCTACAAATCTTCTGGAGACAGAGCTAGCAAATAGCAATTTCCGAGCTTATGTTTTGCATTACATGTTTCTCTGGTCACAGAATTGCTGTGAAAATCAGACTTTTCCAATGCTGTGTAATACATGTTTTTATTACTGAAAACACGCCTTCTAAGAGTCAAAATCCTACATGTTCTTACACTGTTGTACTAAGAGTGCAATTCCTCAGGTTGTGAATCATTAACCTATATTTTTCTTCTAAAAAGTGACATAAGTGATTGTCATGTGAGAGCAAAGTAGTTACTAACAAACCTTTCTAAGGGTAAAAATACTCTTTTGATTCAGCATCCACAGAAGTAGAAAAAGAAATTGCATTTTATTTATGACCCTATGTTAAATGATTTACTTTATCTGAAGTTTTCACAAGTGCCTTTCACAAAGTAAACTTTAGCTAATAAAACTTTGATGAGACCATTATCTGTGGGCAACACCTAACACAACGGATGTACAATCCTTGGTTTGTGTAATATATGAATACCACCATGTATTAATTACAGTGATGTATTAAGTAATTGGTTGTTATTTTTTTAGCATTAGTGGAGCTATACTTTCAGGACACAGAAAGTGTATAAAAAAACACGTAACCAGCAATACAGCTGAAATAACTGTACTATATAGTAGGAAGTGAATAATTTTCAAATATTCACTGGTTTTCTCTGTGTATGACAATTCCTGTACTGGAAAGCTTCTGAAAGTGGAGTGTCATCTGAAAAATTAAGAGAAGATATGCTCAGGAGTTGCAAGGCATCAATTTTGAGTAGTGGATTTTTCTATTCTAAAAAGTATTCCAGGGAACCAATGCTGTGGACTGACCGCTAGATGAAAAGCGGTTTCCTGATAAAACTCAGAAGTTTATTACAATACACTGGATTGACTTAATGACAAATGGGTCTTCAAGTGGCCTGAAGTTGTATACATAGAGAGGAAAAGGATATACTCTCCCTTTTCCATCTGATCTTTCTGTTGAAGTGGGAAAGGTATCAATCTTACGCCTGTTAGAATGGTTACAAGCGGTTTGGTGGGGTTGGGTTTCAGTTAATGGCTTTCTTTGCTCTTGGTTCTCAAAAGCTGCCTTTCTCCATTTCTTCCTGCCTGTGCTGCAGTGGAACAAGCCTACCAACTGTTACCCTGATCCTGGAAGGAAAGTGTCTGCCCGGTTTATGGGCAGGGTGCCACCTAAACTTACTGATTTGAAAGCACAAAGACAAAATAAAACCTGTAAAGGAGCAGGACGTACCTTTCAATTAGTAGCATGCTACATTGCCACAGAAATAAGTCCCTCATGAAAAGAATGATGCTTAAATATCAGAACAAAATTATAGGAGAAACCTTAACATCAGTATAGGGCAACAAAAGTGTTATCAGCGCAAATCCCAGATTTCTCTCTGTTTTCTTGCTTTTAACAAGGGCAATTTATTTTGTTTCCTCTAAGTATTGCCACGAGGCCAATATGTCTAAAGTCAGCACAGAAAAGTCAGCAGGAAAAAAAAGAAATGCTATTGTCTAAAAGGAATCATAGTGACTCTTGTGTTTTAATCCCACCTCCATCTGTGGCCTGCAGCAAATCACTTAACCCTCTGACTGTGTTCAGCCAACTGTAAAATGAGGATAACAATACCTACTTACCTACCTCAGAGGAGACTTGTAGGGATTAATTGGTTGATGTTTGCAAGGCACTTTGAAGAGAGAAAGTGCTTAATTTAGAGCCTGTTGAAATTATTGGTGACACTGATCGGCTAGAATTCAAAGGAGACCAAACTCATTAAGGTTCTGATCTTCCTCCATTTGGCTATGTTTATGGGTTAGCAAATCTCACTGCATGTGGACAGTTTATTGTTTGTTTGGAAGCAGAGTAGACTAAAAAGATGCTTTGAACAACTTTGTTAATCCTTTTAAAAAACATGTCTTCATTTGCATATCACTGGAGCTGAAGGGTTTATCTTTGATGATTCCACAGCAGAACATTTCTGGAGACATGTTGAAGGGTTTTTTTTTTCAAGAACTGCAGTGAGATCAAAATTATGAAAACAAAGTAAAGCCTCCCTAATTATATCATAAGCATTTTCTTTCCTGTAGCCAGACAGGATTTTGTCTTTCAGAGTATTTAGATAGATTTCTGTTTAGCCATGAAATGTGCTTATGTTCTTTTATGCTGTAAAGAACCATTAGAAACTTCCAGTTTGGTTTGAGTAGGGTAAGATTTGCTTCTGGGAACCCATGCTAAGACCATGCTATATCTTAAGAGTGTATGGATAAATTAGAAAACCTATCCAACCATTCATGCATGACTATTTGCCAGATTTCATGATTTCTTTTAGACAGCTTTAGAAACACAGTTATATCTGGGACTGGCCATTGCTGCTCCTGCCTGTGAACACAGGCCTCAGCTACTTGGAGACTAATAAACTGATCAGGGTCCTGAGCATCCTGGCCTAGCTTGGAATGCACAGGTTCCTTCTAGCCTGAATTATTCTGTGACTCAAAATGCCTCCATCAGACCATGTCTTCATGCCTCTGCTACTAGCAGTGCCCAGAATTATCTGGATCAAAGCACACCCCTTTATGTTTAATTACATTAAACCTGTTTGCTCTACACAATGGAAATGGCGTTTTGATGTCAAGTTTCCGCCCTGACAATTTTTGATCAATATTTTGTTGAAATGGTGCCTGTGGAATTGTGTGCTTGGGATGTAGCATGTGCCATGCTTTCTTTATCATTTTCTCATATTTCTTCTACTTCTCTTCTTTGGATGCCATAGTAGGCATTTATTTCTCACATGTTGTGAGCTTCTGAGCCTTTTGAAATAATTTACTTACCTCATTTGCCCACTTGCCTACAAAGTGGCACTGAAAGCAGAGCAGAAGGAACCACTCTTCCTGTTTAGCTCAGTTTGGCATCTGAAGTTCACAAATGTTTTAGTTTTCTTGCATCAGCTTTGAGGTAAATTCTGTACATGTGGGTGCTGAATGTCAGCATAGATACTTGTTTTAGCATTCAGAATTTCTTCTGGTTCAGCAAGTAGGCAAGTCAGTGATGAGCATTCCCATTGTTTCTTTTGGTTCTCTCCTCCCACTATTTCCCTGAAAATTCACTTTAGAATTCCAAAGGTGTTTTTTTTTTTTTTTTTCTTTGTTTGTTTTCTGGTTTGTTTGTTTTTGGTTGCTGTTGTTGGTTTTTTTTGTTGAGTTTTTTTTTCCTTACTATTAGGAATCAGGTTTGCCATATGCAATTGAGATATGTGCAGGAGTGAGACTGGGCTTATGTTTTTGAGTCAGTCCTTCCTACTTAGGTAATATAATTGACAGCATTGACTCAGTAACTGGGATGTATGTTGAAAACATGACCAAACATTTCTAAAACAATCCAAAAAATCTCCATTAGATGATAGCAAACTTTTGGTCTTGCTGTCAAGTCCTCTATATACAGTACTTGGTGAAATACTGTGAGTACATACCCATATACAGCCTGCTCTATCCATTTATTTATAGCCAAACATAAGGAAGTAAATGGAAAGCTGTAGGAATATTTATGGAAAGTACATTCCTTTCTCCGTTCCTTAATTGCCAGTGAAATGAGCATGATATTGCACACTCATTATTTTGAGCTGCTTTGTTGTGAATAGTGATATTTGCTGTTGATGGTTTGAAAATTTAGTAGGTAGGAATTGGGGCCTAATCTTCGTAAATAATCACTGAAGTCACATAGTGGGATTTCTTCTCAGTCATTAGGTGACCAACCTTTTGAAAGGAAGAGAGCTGCTTGAAGAAATTATTGACATGTTGAACCTCTTTTTTTGGTATAATGGGGAGGTAAATCCAATTTTCAGGTTATCTCTTACCACATGAAGAGTCACATGATACAAAGAGCTGATCTCTTACAACTGAACTTGCTAAACTTTCATCTTGCTGGTTTAGATTAGTTTTTAGGAAGTGGAACAGGCAACTTCAGACAAACTTTATGCTGAATGAGGCATCATCCACATGATTTCCATAATGGCTGGAACAAAGGCTTTATGAACATCATGGCATGCTAGTGCCAGATCCAGGTCAGATCCATAGGGAGCTGGGAATTCAGCAGCAAAATGAGAAACTGTGGAGCTGTCACCTCTACAAGAGAAGTTGAGGCAGAATCCTTAAGGAGCATGAAGAATAGAAGATGAGCACCCTAGAAAACTAAGGGCATTAAAAATCTCTTCCTGCTTTTTCCTTTTGCACAAGAAGGAGAACTGCATTTAGCTTGTATGTGGACCTTAAGGTGAAATTGCCCTGTTCCTCCCTGCCAGGGAGAGAAGAATTTACCATCTGAGCTCAGGTCAGCTCTTTTTCCACTGTCTCACCAGACTATTGCACACATCACAGAAACATCTAGAAGCTGAGTTGTCATGAATATATTTGGTCATGTGTGCCCAGTTGTTCACGCTTCAGTATGTGTAGTTATGCATCAGGATACATAGAAAAAACCATCTTCCCCAAACCTACATGTAAACAGAGAACAGGTGAATGTCAGTGGAGAAGAAAGAAAAAGCACCATCTGAACAAACTGTGTCTGTGTGTGGGTTCATTATCACCCCCAAGGTACACCTGAACACAAGAATGGGAGTGTAGGAATTCCAACACTTTAAAGTGATGGTTCCAATTTGGCGAATTTATACTTAGAACCTTTTCCATTTAAAACTGTAGTCTCCAATCCTCTTCGTTCATTCATGAGTTCAGCGCAATTGAACATGGGAAGAAAAAATGTTAGTCCTTAATTACTCAATTTATAGATGAATTTGCTATTCTAGGAATTTGCCATTATTTTAATCAGATGGTTCTATATTTCTGAAGTTATTTTTCAGCAGTGAGTGCATATTGTGAAAAACATACAAGAGGGGAATTCTAAAAATACTCCTAGCTTACAATCTGTGCTCAGGACAGTTTGTACCAAATTATATTCGATTTTTTTTTTTTTTTTTAATGTATAAAAACAGGAAGAAGTCTTTCTACTTCTGAGGACCCTGACAAATGTTTCTACCTGTCTCTTTCTAGAAAGATCTCTTCAAGTGGGGTCACTGTAACCATGGATACTTATACTCAATTTTCCCTGTGGTTTTATGTGAAAAACTTGGTAGGATGCCCAGTTTAAACCACATTTTGAGTTAGGTAATCACACGCTTAGTCTGTTCTTAGGCATTGTGGTTTTAAGTTTGCAACGGTTTCTCTGTGGTTTGAAAGCTGTGTTTTTTATTCCCTCTTCTTTTCTAAGCAAAGAAGATATTAAAACAAAGTTGCTTGATAACATTTATTCCACCAAAATAATATCTTTTGGGAAAGTTTGATTGCTGTGTGGTTTAAAACTGAAAACCACTCAGAAACCACTTTAGCATCCTGTTCAATGGAAAATACCTAACATTTTATTTCATCTGGAAAGAGACTGTACAATTTCTGGAATTTGTCAACATGCACTTAGGAATTAAGAAAGACTTGATCTGTTTTCAACATGTACAAGTCAGTCATAGAAAGATTTCTAAATGCATTTTGGTGAAAAGTGGAATACTTATTTATCATGATGTGGCCTGTCAACTTTCCTTTGCTGCTTTGATATAGAACTACAAATGATCTAAGGACAGTAGGAGTGATGAAATCTGGCTGAGGGGAGAAACTAGTAATAGATTTTTCTCACCTTTTGAAAACACTGGAAGTGTTGAATAGGTGGACAGAGGCAAAAATACCCAATATGAATGAGTATATGGAAATAGAAGCTGCTCTGCTGGATGTGGAAGTAAAGCTCAAGAAGATCAGAAGAAACCCAATCAGCTTCATCATATTCTGAAAGGACTGTGTTAAACCTCAAAATGTTTAATTTTTAATAGATCTGTCAGAAGCTGGACAAAGTTGTGTAACTATTGCATGCAAATGCACAGCTACATCTGAAATGAGTAACCTGAGTTGCAATTGCTTTAATTGTCATGTTGGAGTGTAAAGCCTTAGAACAACCTCTGGTGGGAAGAATATTTAAAAGTGTGGAAAGAAATGGAGAATAGAGCAAAAAGGAAGTTGAGTTCATAAAGATATAGTTTAGTAGGACTACTTAATAGCTTTTATTGATAATCACTTCTCTAGGCAAATGAAACACAGTAGGTTCCACTTGTCTGGACCTTAGTAAAGCATTTCATAGGATGCTTTTTAAGTGCTGACAATTCATTAATCTAGATTCTGAGAATTAATACAATTATCTAATATGAAGGGGGAAATTTACAAAGGAAAATAACAGTGAGGACACTGAAAGGCCGCCTGTGGCCTGCTGGAAGGCACCCAGGTGAGCTCTTCAAGGTTCATGGGTGGAACAACTTTGCCTTAGCTTTGGAACAAAAAGCAGTTAACTCCTGAAAATCACTGCTAGTGGAAAATGAGGTGCCGCTGCTGCAACTGCAGTATCCTCAGACCTGAGAGAAGTGGGAACACACAAACAGAAGAGCCAGTTGCAGGATGAGTCTGAATTTCTCCTGTACAGCTGGGAACGCTGCAGTGCTCTTTGAATGCATCAAGAAGGATATACTGACGTGAGAAAGAAGTACTGAAAGGAGAAAGTGCTATTGCTGCCAAACAGAGCACTGAAAAGGTATCTTCTGAAATATTTTTCACAATTCTTAACAAGAAAAATGAATTCAAATGGAAGAGGTGCAGAGAAGGATGATTGGGGTGAAGTGTAGAATGGAGAGCTGCTCCTGCAAGAACAGGCTGAAAGAGCTTCTTTTCATCAGTTCACAAAAGGGATGTTGAAAGGGACAATGAAGCAGTAGACATCTGGAAAAGAAATGTTGGGACCAGTATTGGCACACAGATGACTGGATGTAATACCATGGTGAATAGACACTGTGAAAATATGAAAAAGTTGTTAACTGTCAGAGGAATGAGCTTTAGGAACAGTTTCCCCATAAAAGAGGATTTTAACCAACTGACTGCTTTGACAGATTTGTTGGGATTGTAGACCCTAGATCAGTCCCACTTTCCTAGGTTATGATCTGAAATTATGTTCCTTTGTTAGCTGCAACGTCTGTGGAATTTAAAATATTGCATACCTGATGATCAGAGAATGTAAGCATTTGCATGACTTTTATAATATGCATTTTTGTTAAATTCAAAACTTTGTCTCTTTCTTTTGGGTTTCAGGGAGCTATTAGGATAGCAAGGTCAGTTTTATGTGAGATGGAAAGCGCTGCTGAGAAAGTACCCTTCTGGTGCCTAAAGACAAAGTAGTATTGAATAGTTCATAAAATCCTGATCCTCTTCTAAGGGAGAAGTGATTTTCAGCCACAAATGTCAGATTTTAGTGTCTAAGCTATGCCAGAGTTGGTGAGCAAATCTCTGTTGACCAATACAGTAACAATTGCTCATGTCAAGTGCATTTGTACCTTGAAAATAAGTATCTTAGAGTAAAATAATTCATGTTCTATACTGCTGCTTATCACAAGAACTTAGTCAGAATCCTTGATTCAGTGGTTTCTGACTGTGTGAAAACTGCTATTGTAGAGAAGGTTCAAGAAAGGCAAGTGTTAATCTTTGAATAGAAGTCAAATACAAACAATTCAAATCTTATGAACAAAGAGACAAAAGAGCCTTTCCATCATCTGTCTTACTGCCAGTGGAAGGTGGTTTCCTCTAGGAAAGGTAGAAATCAAAGGCAAGAAGAGGCAAGTAAAAGCAAAATGTAAACATTCAGAGCCAGAATCTAGGGGTCAGGAGGAGGTCAGTGCCTGACATGGTAAAAGCAAGGTTTAATTGAGTTCTTAGACTTTGATTTTTAAATTGGTACCCCACTAAGGGAAAGGCTGCACCTTAAACAGCAAAATTTTGGGTGCATTGTGTTAGATATTAAGGAATGCAACCACAAGCACAAATCTGTTGTAAAGTTGGTTTTGTTAATTGTGGTAGCTTGGATGCTACTAGAATATATATATTAATTTTAAATACTCTTTAGAATTTGAATGCTCATTTATATCTGTTCCTATAAGTTGGAAGTACACAATGAAATAGAGGTAATGTAATAAAGAACAACAGCTTGTCTCTACTTCTAGATCATATCTAGTTGATTGCAAAGCAAAACTTGTGCAGCTTCTTACACCCCAATCAGGGACAGATAGACAAGAAATGGCAATGAATGTTTAACTGGCCTCATGCCCAGTCTTTAATGTAAAGTCCCTGAAAAGGCTCTTAGTTCTGGGTAACAAAACACTGGCGAGTCTGCCTGTGATTCTTTGTAATATTCATGACATGGAAACCACTTCCCATACGGGTAAACTCCATCTCAGAGATATAAGTTGTGAGCAGAGACCACAGAATAAAACTTAAAAGGCAGTAAACTTCATGGTAAGGGATAAAAGGAAAACACATAAAAATAATGCTGTGTATACAATATAATGCCTGTCCAGTCATCCCAGAACAGCTGGTGCAACACAAAATATCATACATGAAATAACAGAAGGAGAAATATCAGCTCAATAATTTACTTGCAAGTGCTGGTACCAGAGGTGTAATCTCCCTATGAGCCAGACTAACTTATGCATTGACTTTTCCCAACAGTGGAGCCAAGCGCAGTCTGGATCCTGCTGTTGTGACCAAAGTGGGGAAATTACCTTGATGGCAACAGCTTTTTATTGTGGAATGAGGGCTACTTCAGGTTAAACAGTGAAGACAGTGAGGACAGTAGAAAAAGGTGAACAAGACGTTCAGAAGAAGCAAATAAATAGGAACAGAGACAATGGGGGTCACTGAGGGACAAGAGCATGAAAAGATGGTGACAGATGAAGTTGGTAGTCCCTCTTTTTTATTTTCAGTTGTCACAAAACCGAAGAAAAGCAACCTTATCCTGGTGCATGGGAAGAGTGAAGATTTCTCAGTCAAGGAGCAGGTCTGTTTGAATTGCTGCAGGCTGAGCAGAATGACAAATGAAAATGGAGACAAAAATGGGGGCCTTAGGGGAAATTTGTCCGAGCTCAGTACAGACAGGGATAGTACCAGAGTCACACAGACTTATTTATCATCCAAGGAAAAAAGACAAGAGAAACTAGAGAAAATAATGGACTTACTTACACTTTATTTCTGTGAGAAATGCTTTAAATACAAATAGGCAGACACAAAGTTCTTTAATAATACAGGTTGGTGCCTTTGTGCTTGTGTCTACTCTAAAAAGAAAGGAATGGAATGCGTGTGAAAGATTGTCAGTTTTCAAAGCAAGAAAACGTTCTATTCCTAGTGCAAGGAGAGCACAAGTAGAAGTCAAATATGGATGATGTTGTCATTTCCATCTCTCGCTATTAAATACCAAATCCCTTTATTTGTTTGTCAACCATGTTATTATTAAAACAATTAAAATGCATTTTTATATCTATCAAATAGCAATTTGCTTTCTAATATTGTGAAACAGGAACCCTTTGTGAGGTATATCTGAGATTTCTCGCTTGCATGTGGAAGAACACATACACACATTGTCTGCCCTTTGAACTGTGCAATGGTGTGGAGGGGACAACTCTCCTTTTAGCTGTAACAGAGGACAACTAGTAGCGTATTCCTCTCTGAACCACATGACAAAGGACCAAAATAATCACCCCAACAGCTCACCAAAAGAGCATTTTATCTGCTTGGATAACAGGATTGCTGTAGATGGAGGGCTTTATTTTGTGTTAGAATAGTGCTATAACGGCCCCAGGAGCCCACCAGTTTCATTGCTAACCATGAGGATCTACCTACAAAATAAAGAGTTTTAGTTCTTTCCCTGCAGTAGTCAATGGGGTGTCACTCAGGTCGAAGTGTAAGATGGGGCCACTTGTCCATTAGGAAGTGGAATGAAACCACTAATTCATTTTATGTAGACTACAAACCAGCTGCCAGACAGTAATAATTTTCAGTCAGAGCTGACCTGGGGTAGATTTAACAAGTGACCTAGAAATGAAAAGCTGGGTAGGCAACTGCAAATCCCCTGAGTTGTTTGAAAAGGCATGCCTCTAAAAGATTTAGAAATGTATAATTTAGTAAGGGACAGACAGTATGTTTTAATTAATGTGCTTGTATTGTTCTAGGTTGGATTTTCTTTTCCAGTTTACTTGATACTGTAATTTATATCAGTAAAGAATGGGTGTAAAATATTATTTCCTAAGAATAGTTATGTTTTGTATCAACTTTACATGTAATTAAATTAACCCATGAATAGGAAAGTAATACAGAATCAAATTCCTGGAAGGAAGATTTGCATTTATGAAAATGAGTGACAAAGCTGTGAGTAAATGCCGTGCATTTTGAAATCACTGAAATATTTCTTTGGTTGTCCCTGTCAGAGGAGGTACCCAGGAATGAGTAATGAGACTCTTCAGGGCAAGGGTCTGGGCAAAAAAAGCTGACACAGTTAGTTCTGAACAAACATGAATAACAGGAGGGCAAGTTATAAAATAGTGAATGGCCTAGAGAAAACAGAGGAGGAGCTTATTGTCTTCTAATTTTATAAGACTAAAATAAGGGGACAGTCAATGAACTTAATATAGATGTGACCTATTGCTCTTTGGGTGAGGAAGTCACACAGCTGGGGTGCCAGAGGGAGGTCACTGCCCTGGCATGTAGAAAGCACTGCTGTGATTTTCAGATTGCTGAACCTGAAAACGCACAGGGATTGCAGAAAGGAGGAGATGCTTATTAGAATATTATGTATATCCACAGCTATGACAATCTGTAATATCTGCTCCCATACTAATAAGTTTCAAGCAGAAAAAAGATTGATTGCTATTCACTTTTTTTTTTGCCTGGTAGAGTTGTGATATTTTAGTTCCCTAAATTGGTTCATTGTGGAATTGGAGCCCATACAAGGGAAATAGTGGGATTATACTGCTAGGATCAGCACTGACATTAGTGGGGCAAGCCATTAGGTCTTCTTACCACTAATGTGAAAATGCATTTTGAGAGATCCATGGAAAGCATAATGGCTGGCATGAGGGGAAAAAGCGAAACATTTATCAGCTGGTTTGGGGGGTGGTTGCATTTTCTCCTGCTGGCCACTGACAAATGAAGGTAATATGTGCTACTATTACCTAATGCGGTGTAGAAATTCCCATATTTCTATTGACAGAAACCACGACATTTTAATTTACCTAGAGAGAAACTACACTCCAGTCCTTGCTGCATAGAACTTGTCTGTTGAGGCTCCAGGGTTTTGATAATGGCTCTACTTTTCATGTGCTAGGCGACTCCAGGCAAACCATTTTTGTTCTGCTGCAGCAGCTTAATTATTTGAAAAGAAGACAACATTGTGTACTGGACTGCAAGAAAACATTGAATGCTAGATGATCTCATAGCATATTGACTGGGTTTGGAAACACGCACAGGTTAATGTTTCTTAATTTAGGCAGTTGGGTTTTTTTAGGAGGAAGAAAACCCAAAATCAACTGAAAAACCAACCAAATTTGGGTTTGATCTGTTGATAAAGGTGACCTCAAATTACCTTACATTGACTGTTACAATACTGTGCCTAAGAAGAGGAGATGCTGCAAGTGTGGTCTGCCCGACCCCCTGTTACAGTCACAAAGTCACCTTCTACCCCCTCAGTTTACTGCAAGGCATTTCTCCCCAAGGGCTGACCATGCACAACTTTCACCTCTACTACATCAAGGTGATCTGTTGTCTTATTCCATGTCTGTCATGGTACTGTTCTACTCATTTTCTCAAACTGCAAGAAGTGCAAAATATTTTTCTTTTACTTCCAGCCAGCAAGAAAATTTTAGCCATATTTTGGGTTGTTTGATGGAAATACTAAGCTTTGCAGTTTTCCCCATAGATGGTGAGGTTGCTGACCTCTGTTGAAAGAGTTTGTGGGATAGATGCTGAGCCATTTTTGTCTTCTGCACATCTAAGTTTTGCTCTTGATGTTGACAGTTTCATAGTTCCAGTAGGATAGAGCTGTCATCAAGGGAAGTTGAGATCACACAGCATGAAATGGCCCCTCATTTAAACGACACTGAAGGAGAGCTTGGACATGGAGAACAAATAATTTAACCCAAATGAATGTCCCAGTGAGAGGAATGGGGAGGACTTGAACATCCAGATGATGATGGACTTCCAGTGGTTTGCACTGGTTTGATGGTTTAATGAAATATGCTTCTGAACATTCGTTATATGTTTAGATATAGAAAATTGGACTCCTCAGACCATTAGTCTATGAATTTCTATAGTAAATTTCAAAAAAACTGATGAAGAACAGTTCTTTTTCTGAACAAGGTAGAAAAGGTTTTACCAATTAGGACGAACTTCACATTTCACTTACATTTGCATTACAGTTTTATCTCTGCAATCCAAATGGAAATGTCTGTATCTGAGGTTAGATGTTTGCCTAGAATAAATTAACAAGCCAGGGGGCAAACAAATCTGTAGCTTATGCAGAAATTCCCTATTTTGTAGTATACATCCAAATTGAATGACTTCAGAGTCAATAATGCCCATCTATGGTTGTCTGCAAAGGGAGTTACCCATCAATTGGTATGGGAAACATTCTGAGGTTTCTCATGAAAAAGAAACATGAGTATTTCCTCAAAAATATAAACTAATTAAAAAATAATGAGGACCAACAAACAGAGCAGAGCCAACATGAAAAGCAATGAGTTCAGAATATAGTTCAACGGACTAGGCCCTGGGTTAGCATCTCTTCTCTTAAACCTTGAAAATTAAGAAACATCAAAACAAGGACTTCTGATAATCCCCTCAAATAAGGCTTAAATTCCTGCAGTGATTCCTTTGCTGCAGTAGCTGCTTTGTGTAACAATGAGCCCTATACAAAAGCTCCCTGCGGCAGGAAGATAGGCAGGATGCAGGCTGGAAACTTTGCTGGCCCAGTCAAGACTTTTTATAGCCTTGGGCTATGCAGCTCCAATTAATTTGGGGAACTGTTTAACTGACTTTTAGTTGTACAATGTTGCTCTCTCTGTGTTTAACTGAAAGCTCTTGGTTACACCAGTTGGCATCACTGTAGTCCTTCTAAGATAACTAGAAAGCTGAAATCAGTGAATCCAGGTTGCAGGTACAAGTGAATAGAACAAAAACAAAGGAGTGAAATCGAGTTTTTGAGTACTTTTCCTTTTGCTGCATTTGACATGATTTCTTTGAAAAGCAATAGCTGGTGCCACTGACTACTGAACTGCAGTTCCAAAGTAAAAGCCCCTGTTCCTCCCCTTGTTCCTCTCCCTCAGCCCTCCACTCTGATAAATCCCCGCCTGAGCTTCATTCTGAAAGCAGAAGGAGCTACACAAATTTCAGAAATTACTAAATACATCTCTATTGTCAAATTATTTTTTCTTTAGAACTGAGACCCACTGAAGTTTTCTTTTGCTTGTGATGTTACTGTGTTTGTATCTCTCAGAAGTCTGTAAGAACATGATGTATTATGATTTATAAGCATCTTTTCATTACTTCATTGGAAAGTTCACACCACCTGTGACCAGTAAAGATTTTCTGAACATTCTGCAACTAAGGATACAGTGACCACTCAGGAGGGATGGCCCAGACCTTAGGTTTCTAACTTAGGAGGGTGTAACTCAAATTAAAAATGAGAAAGCAAAATTAAAATGGAAAAAAATTGGCAGCATCTGACAAGAACATAGATGATACCTAGGATTTTTTTAAACATACAAACTAATAATTCTGATCTTTAGCAAAACTTTACTGTGTTGCCAAAAGGAGATCTGTTGTATTTTTGAGAGTAGAATTTTGAATGGAAAAGAAAGCTGCAGCGATCAGGTTGTATTTCCCTTCCCTTAATTGCAGACCCACCTAAAAATAAAGCCTTTGTGTCACATGAGAGGAGAAAATGCCATCAACCTGCCACAGATGGCACCCTGGTTTCTGTGGTTCATGGTGAGCATCTTCTGTTCATTGACATAAGCAAAAGGCAGTTGGTGACATCAATTGATCTGAAACCTCCTGCACACTGGCACTTTTTCTGATTCTTACCTCAAGGCTTTTCTGTGTTTGGTTTCAGCTATAAGTGAAAAATGATTTGGACTTATCCCTTGAGCTGAGTATTTCTTGCTGTAATTTATATTAAAGACTTTTTTTCCCCCTCTTGAACAGTAGTAGAAACAAATATAATACAATCAATTCTCTGTCAGAGAAGTCTTTGTTAAAATAATATTTTCTCTTCAGAAATCTAGGGTTTTTTGGTTGTTTTACCTTTGTTTTTCAAAGGTAGAAGAGGCATCTAGTAAAAGCCAAACTGCTTCCTTATGGGAACTCATCCAGCTCAGTCTTCTCACCATCTATGAGCTACTTCCTCAGAAATCTTAGCATCATATATAAGCAGAGACAGGGTGAAAAAAACCACAGCAGTTCAAGTAATTTTTATGGAGGGGTGCTCTCCTCTAAGCTACTACATTGATTAGAATGAAGTAACTCAGTTCTAGAGAGCTTGAATTACATGTCCATGCACACTTAAAAACAGATTTAGTGAGACTACTTGCACAGAAAAGTGTACAACCAATGCAAATCTTTTTTTTTTCTCTCAAATAATGATGCATTAACTGAGAATTAAATGTATTTCTTTTGTATCAAGAAAATTTTAAATAGTTAAGTGTAGAGCTGTTTGAGCTGCATGAGTAAAAGGAGAAGTGTAAAATAATTATGGAAGCAGGTAAGAGATTTCAGATTTTACAGGCCTAACATGTCAGCGCTCCGAATAAGAACCTACATTCCAGCAACATTTCCTATTGCAAGATTTCCAAGATTTTGATGAGAGCTCAGAACAAAAGCTGCTCTGTTCCTCCTGGGGTTTATGTCAACCAGTTGTCTTATTATTCCTGATACTTTGCCAATTATATTGTACACTTGGAGAAAGGGATGAAAAAGCAGCTTTTCTCCTTTAAAGAGATTTAAACTTCAAAATCTTGTTACTGTGACTCTGAGCTGTGGAAGACTGGCTGAAATGCTAGCTATGGAGTACAGCAGAGGCACTGCTGGCAACACTTTTACAAGGTTCCACATAATGGCATTTCTGTATGATGACCTTAAAGTTATAGATGTTTCCATAAATTACAGATTTAAATATTTTATGGATTGGAATTGTAGTACAATAGATGGCATTAGAAACAAATCCAGCATGACGAGCAATCTTTATTTTCTAGATTTCTTCCATTTTCTATAATTTTGACTGCTTGGATTTACAAACTTGCAACTATTTTAAGCATATTTTGCATGCAAATATATTTCATTTGGTTGTCTGCAACTGCCTTAAACATTAAAGCAATGTAAAGAGGTACAGTCTGCTATGCATTAATTGTGCTTTAAGGAAGTAGTCTTTTATACTTGTATCTGTGGCATAGTCTTAGTAGAAGTGCATTATTTGTATTTACATTGTACTGTGTGTATAGATAACCTTTAACACAGGTTTTGCAGTGCCACAGAATAATTTAGGTTTTAAACCTGCTTCCAGCTCTTAATCTGTATCTTAAAATTTAATTGCTAGTATTTTCTTGAAAGATATTTTTTGCAGTCACTAGCTAACTTTCATTTAATTAAGCCTTCTATTTGAAAAGTCTCTTGGGGAATAAAACTCCTCTGATTTCTTCCGTTTTTAAAATCAATGTTTTAAGCCCCTTTTGATAGCTTTACTAAGACAAAGTGGCCACCAAACATGCTCAGTACAAAGTGAGTAATTCAGCTAAATTTCCTTAACTAAAACCATCAGAATTACATTTATTATTAATGCTGCTAGTCTTGATTTTCTTATCACAGCCTGTAACAAAAAAAAAGTATTTCAAAAGTTCAAACCTTTATATATTGTATCATAGTCTGAACTAGCACCAACCTGAGAAATTTTGAGTAATTTTCATCTGATGTGAGAAAGTCATTCTCAAATTATCTGCATATGGGCATTTAGAATTGCTACTATTAGTAACACAATACCTGAAGTATTGTTCTGTGAGAAAGCTGTCAAATACAACAATGGAACTTTCAGTCAGTTTATGAGAATTTTAAACATTTTTTGCTTATACTGTCCAGAATCAGAAATGAAACTGAAAGCTGGATTGTGGAAGAAACAGTCATATGGAGTCAGATATCTTTTTCCCAGGACTTAAACTAAAACCACATCAAAGTATGGAGCTATGAAGAAAGTTTCCCCAAGAAAAATCCTGTGGATAGCAGGAGGTTGACCAGTAGCAGGGGGGAGGAGCAGTACAGAGCTGCAAATACAACCTTGGACAAAAACACCTTGTTATTTAATGGCAATTGTTCCAATAGCAGTTGCTTATTTTACTCATATTCTCTCTTGATCCATCCATCCATCCATCCATCCATCCATCCATCCATCCATCCATCCATCCATCCATCCATCCATCCATCCATCCATCCATCCATCTTTTCTTTTTCCAGTAGAAACTTTGTTCTTTTATGGTACACATTTTCTATGCAACACAGAACAAGATGACTCTTAACCAAGGAGAGAGATTCTCATGATTATACAAATGATTATTTTGCTATAAGGATCAACAAAAATTAAACAAACCCTAGTGGGGTGCCCCACCAGTAGTCACAAGGCTGATGGTAAAATCCCAAATGTGAGACCATAGAAATATTAAAAGAGTTTTAAGGATAGCTGAAGTTTTGATATGCTTTTCCAATTTTTATACTGTTATATAAAATAGTAGAAGGAAGCAAAGAAATTGGTTTATTGCTGCAATAAGTTAACCTAAAAGAAGGAGTTAGAGGCCATGGGTCTGAATCATGATGTTGGTATTAATGACACAGGAAGGCAGCATTCCTTGTGTAGCACTGCAAGTTTATCAAATTGAAATGTCATGCTCATGCTATATTTCATAGATGGGAGATAAATTGAACTACATGTCACGAAATATGAGGGCCTAACAGAATCTGGTAGGAGCACTTTGTAAAATTATAAAGGTTAAAAAATGTTATCACAGTAGAGAATCTCCATTATCAAATCTAGGGAAAATGAGGTCGTTGCAGAGTCTATTTCATTACATTGGCCTTTTTTTTCATACACTACTTAAAATGTGTTGTTGTGGACTGGCAGAGGGCACATTGCAGAAAAGAACATCAAAGGGAAAGGTTTGTCTTTGAGACCTTACTCAGAGGAAAAAGGGTGCGTTAAGGGGATTGAACTTGTATGCAGCATTTTCTTTGTAGATATCCAAATGCTCTGACGAAGAAAACCATTATCTCTGTTTCACAGATGGTGAGATGGGGCACAGAGAGTTATCTGCCAGGGCCATGGTGAAGATTATGAAGTCAGGAGCAGAACTGGCTAGATCTCTTTGTCTTAGGACAGCACAACAGGTATGTATTTGTGTGTTCTTAAGTAGCTACACTCACTATCATACCTGAATCTCTCAAAACCAAGTTCAGTTATCTCTTGATTGCACAGCAATGCTCCCCTTCTGCTGTAAATTTTGATAGCATTAATTATATTGGTGCAATTTGCTACAGACAATTTTGCTGAAGCAATAAGCCAGGTTACCATTCCACCAAGTCTGATAGAAGTCTTTAGGGGAATGCTGCTATGGGGTCAAATAAGCCTCCTCCTCCTCCTTTTTTTTGTTATTATTTTAGTTACTCCTTGTTTGGGTAGTGTCTGCAACGTTCTGGGCAATTTCCCAACATAAAAGAAGGCAATATTTCCTTCCCTAAGAGGTTACATGATAAAAAAAACAGACAAAAAGATAAAGAGTAGGAAAGGTCAGAATAGAAACCATTAGTGGTTTAGCATCTTGTCACGTTTAGTGAGTTTACTGAGTTTACTGAGTCACTGAGTAATTGCCAAGGATCTCTCTCTGGCCATGATCAACCTAAAAGAAGGCTTTTCCCATTTTTAATAATTTGGCATGTTTGTGTGCAGATGACTGTTGCCCATTCTTAAAAAGTAATCTCTTTTGCCCCAGCTGTTGATTTGTGAGAGCACCATGATAGTGTTTAAATATGGTTTAGGTATAGATCTACTGATGGTGAACATCTCTGCACAGAACTTCTGTAATCTGTATATGCTGGCTGATTTTTTTACTGTGTGAATGGGGGCTATTGTATTAAAAATACAAATCAGTGCACAGGGGCAAAGCTGCACACACAAGCAATTGGTAATAATCCAGATCATAATCACATTACACAAGAATAACACATTAAGAAGTCAAATGTTACAGAGAACAGTAATAGGACAGATTGTCTAAGGCTTTTAAGTTCTCAATTCAAATCAAGTTTAGGTCTGTATCTACCAAATGTTACTGTTTGATTGTTTTTCACAAGGTCTATAATAAAGACATTTACCTGTCTTAATTTGTGTGCTTACAGCATGAAAATGATGACTGCAATAAAAATCTTGTTTTAGCAGACTTCATAGATGCCCTTAATTTACTTTTGACAGCATGGGGACACTTGGAAACTCTTAAGTCCTTTTTGGTAATTTCACCTGCATAGAGATCTCATCAGGTAGGTTACCATCCTTGCAAGGACTATGTTGAAGTTTAAAAAATATGTATTTATAAAATGCAAGCATCAGAACAGGGCTGAAAATAGTGATTACACTTCTGAGCTTGATGGTTTTGAAAATTCAGAATCTAGCCAGTTATTTTGCTATTATTAATGAATATATTTTTATCTATGATGATGTTATGTTGCCTGTCTAATGTAATAATGGTAATGGTACCCTTGACAATGGTACGAGTAACTTAATAAGAGCAACCTATTCTTTCCACATAATTCTATTGCTGTATCTTTGACTGCCATAAAAGATGCTCTTTCTCATCTTGCAACACACATTAGAAGCTAGATAAAACCAGAAATAGCACAAAATAAACCTCAGAAAGGAACAGCATGCTTACCATCACAATACTGCCCAGATAAAATCTAACAAACGTGAAAGACTGGACCAGGGAAAAAAAGATCTTCTTAATTGCTTCATAAGTAAAGTTAGCAAAAGGTACTTGATAAAAATATACAAATTAAAATCTCCAATGCCAGATTAAAAATGCATAAAATTTTAAAAGAACCAAGTAAGAAAAATGTTAAAGAAAAATTAAGAAGTGAATGACAACACTTTCATGATGAGAGTTTTTCTTGGATCATATTTCTCATGTGAACTAAGTATTTGTAGATTTGAAATGCATTTTGCAAAACTAGTGTTTGGCTGACTTTTTTTTCCACTTTAACTGCTGTTTCTGATGCATTAAGATCGGTGAAGACTGGGGATTTCTAAACTGGAAAAAAAATTGGTTCTTTTTAAATATTGTAATTGCCTGCAACAGACTGCTAGGTTTTTGTAGCATCTCCCTTGTTACTCAGTTATTGATAAATTCTTTTTTTTTTTTTTGGCTTCTGTCTAACAGTGAGGTTTCGCAAACAATTTATGCAAGGGTTAGCTGTAGATTGTAACACAAAGGGTGTTTTCAGCTCTTTGGAAACTGGCTGAAAACTAAGTATTTTCAGTGTTAGTTTTCAGTAGGATCAGTGAGCTGATCTTGTTTATCCTGTTGCTGTATGATCTCTAGAGCCCACACAAGGGAAGTGGTGGGAACATGCAGCTGGAGATAAAAGAAAGTTGGATTGCCCTGTTCAGGAGCAGTGCAGTCTTAGATCAGCTTAAATTGACTGTGAAATCTCACTTTTAGCAGAGAGGGAAATTTGCTGATTTTCAGAGTGAGGACATTGGCACTGATGTCTGATTTCTGTCTTACAGGGGTTTAAATTAGCAGGAGCTTTATTGAAGTGAGTACACTTAGAATAGTAGGGAAGTGCTAAGAAAATTTTTTAAATTAGGAAGATTGTTATACCAATCAAAAGAAACAAGTTCATTTCTTCAGTGATATATAAAAAAGCTTTTTATATATTCTGTTTGAGCCTTTACAGGCTTCCCATTTATGCCCAGGTTCTAATGGGACTGTGGGATCTGCCCAGGCTGACTTCTCCCTTAATAAATTTACTCAAAAAGCCAAACATGGAAATGTGTGTAGCAATTTTCCCAGTGCCAGGCTGTGGCTCTATCAAAATAGATCTTCTCTTAAACTGGGTGCCTCTTTGCCTTGGAAATCATTTGTTAGAGGTGAACATTCCTATATTTTTGTTTCAATTGATAGGTTTTACTGATTAGCTACCAGGGCACAGAGGACACTAGTAGCCCTTGGCAGCCCCCATGGCACCTCTGCCACCCCACCCATGACACAGGGCCCCATTTCAGCCCCCAGTGCCATCAGTCCTTGCACCAGTGAGATGCCACAGCCCTGCCTAGCCATGGGCATTGTGGAACCAGGTCTGCTCATGTCCCTGCCAGAGCCTCTGTCACACACTTGCCTGGTGCCCTGGGCTGTTCCCAGCTGCCCCCAGCCTGCCCCACTCCCTTGTGGGGATGCTGAGACAGGCCCTGGATGGTGCTTTTATGCAGTTTAACTCTGGTAAAGCAGGCAGTGGTTTCAGCTCTTCCACTGTATTGTAAACCAATATCCATCACAGAAAAGAAATGGATATTCTACTTGTTGTCCCTTGTTTTTTAAATTCTGCCATCTCATGCTTCTTCTCGTGAGACTTGTTTCTTAGTAATGTTGCATGGAGCTAAATGTGTATTTATTACATTCATTACATGAATTATTACTGACCAGTCAATAACTATCTGATACAATTATTTTCTAGCAGAAAAGAAATTAAACTGGTAAGTGGGTAATCTCTGTGGTCAGTAAAGTTTAATATTTAATGAAATTATTGAAATATTACTACCGTGGTACTGATTTTCTCATTAAAAGTTATAGCTGGAAGCATAATTTATGCTATTTTGATTGGACTTCTCTTTAAACCCAAACTATATTTGTGTACTTTATCTTACAAAAGATTTTGCACAACACTGATATTTCTGGCTGTCTGGCTCGAGTAGTCAGATATCTCTTTTTGTTGTTAAGTGGGGGAAAAGTTCTTTGTCTGTCAGTCATCTTCGAAAGAGAAGCAACACTTGAGTGAGAGCTTCCCTGTCACCTTCTCGTGTCTCCTTTTGTTTATCTGACACTGTTGTGAGACATTTGGAACCCTCCAGCTCAATATAAAACATTTGTTTGGCAGGTTGGGCCTCCTCATCCTTTGATGGGTACAGCACATGTGAAGAAGAGTTGTTGGACACATCTGATCTTGTTCTATGTGCCTGGAGAGTGTAGTTTTTCTGATTTAATAACTCAGAAAAACTCTCCTTGCTGTCCTTGAAAAAGAGCAGCTCCAAACTCTGTCTACTGAAAATATTTCAGTTTCACATCAGAGCAAAATAACATCCTGCTGTTGTTCAAGCATTACTGTTAAATACCTACTACTTCACATTTCTGCTCATTTTCTGTTCTCTGAGTCATTGCTAGGATTTGATGTCAGCTGAGAAATGTGCTTTGTGCTGTGCACATGTCCAGGAAGAGTCCATTCCATTTTAGATACCACAGCAGAAGTGAGACTTTTTCTGTCTTCTGTAGTTAACAGATATTAGTTTTGAATTTATATCAAATTTCCTTATCTGGAAGGATAGAGAGAGAGAAATATAAAGTAAGGAAGAACATTTCAGATCAAAAAATTCTGTGGTGCATATGCGCACTTGGATATTTTTTCATTTTATGTAAGGCAAAATGTCACATAAAGCTACTCAACTAATTTAAAATGCCATCAGTTTTATTTTCTGTAAAATTTATGTAGATGCACACCTACAAATTGAACTACTATTGTTCAGTGCGTGGAAAAGTACCTGTTCCCATTGTTTTGAGTAGGGAAGTCTAAGTGGCCTCTTGCAAACCATTTTTTCTGCTATAAGGATTTACACTTTGCCTGCTCCTGTTCTTAAAGCTACTTCAGCAGAGCTGCTGTGTCCTAGGCCATGCAGAGCAGCGTTTTGAAAGGCTGGGGGACACACCAGTAAACACTCTGAGAGCTTGTTTGCACATCTGCTAATTATTGAATTGCTCCATTTGGTCAAGTGATGGACAGGCATGTTTTTATACTTTGAAGTTGCTGGGTTCAAATCAAGCTGGTTTGGGGGAAAAACCCCATGTGATTTTCCTTAAGGAAATATGCTGTGTTCCTGTTAGCACAGCCCTGCTGTGCCACAGGAGTGCCACTACTCCAATACTCAGTTGAGATCTTTCTTACACGAGTTTGTAAGAAATGATAGTAGAATGTGGGTGTTGAGGTAGAAAAACTCAGGTGATGGTGACATTTTCTTGCCACTGAGTGGCCCGAGGCCTACAGTGAGAAGCCACTGTGAGTGGCCTGAGAGAGCTGTCTGCTGCACACATTGAACTTGCTGTGAAATGGGATTTGTTTTGACAGTTTGCACATTAGAGAGAACAAAATAATATTAATTGGGCTTTTTTAGACAGCACAGAAGCCAAGAGCCACCAGTGGTCTACAGTGAGTGTATGTAAATTCAAGTGCATGTATAGGGATAAATAATGAACCCCACAGTATGTGCCTGCTTGAGGATAGATGATAAATCATAGTGCATGTGGTATCTTGGTGTGTTTGTGTGCAAAAGGCTGCCCTCAACCATGCAACAATATTGAATTACAACTAAGCCACGCTGCTTCTTCGTGAGAGGAAATCAAACATTTATATTCAAATAGAATACTTTGTGCAATGACCTAAGACACCTTTAACTACAAATAGGTCTGGAATCGACTCTCTGTGTACCTGTCAGTATTGCACCAAGACTCTCTGAAGTGAAATGCTGGTACAACATTTCCCTTTGAGTTACATGTTCTGTGCACTTCATGCATGCAGATCTTTAGAATTAGAAAATCATGGCTAGAAAATGCTGTAAATACCTACCAAAAAGTTTTCTTCCCCTCCCTGAAGTGTTTGTTAGTAACCTATCATCACAATTAAACACAGAGGATAATAATTAGTTTTCCTTCCTGAACACTTCTAATCCCTTTATGCCAAACCAGGTGAAGCACAGAACATTCTCTATTAATTCTCACTGATCCAATCTGGGACACAGATAAGACATATTTGACTGATTCTGTTGACCTTCGCTGTGAAGAGGAAAGATGAGTCTCAGGAGAAGAATGAGCAAATTGAAATTGCAAATTCAGGAAACAGTATTGCAACTTCAATTACTTGAGTGAGGAAACAAATTGAAGCTCTGTCACAACTTAAGTTGCAAAATGTAAAAACACCAGGCATAAGTAAAAAAAACAAACCTGTCATTAAATCCATTTTTCCATTTTGATAATGCTTTTTAAGTTTTTTCCCCCGAGATTGTAAACTTCTTTATTTTATGGGGAATTGTGTGCAAGAGAGGTTGAAAGCACTGTGAATATATCAGAGAAGTTTCACAGAAACTGCTTTAGCTCTACTAATTGCATTTATTGAAAAATACAAAGCTAGCATTTAATTGGGATAAACTAAGTTTCACTGAATAGTTACTGAGGTATTTTCCAGCATAATCATTTGCCTTAATATGTTCTTCAATTTTTTTCACATTTCAAACTCAGCCTGGATCCTTTTGGCTTTAATAAGATTGCCATCCCTCGAATATCCTTAAATGTTATGTTCGGTTTTCAGAGATTTACACATCTGTATTTTCACTACAGATCAATCTACATGCAGGTACCAGTTTATCCCACACTCCTGCCTTGTGTTTCTTTCCATGCTATTGCATCACCAATTTATTGTTATCATAGCAAAATTAACAGTAAATATTGGCAGTAAATTTCATTTGAAGAATGGGTTCATAATCTCAAAATTAGTATACAAATTTTCAGAATGTAAAATGCTACATTATGTTCAAAGTGCTGCCTTAAGCCTATGAGTGTCTTAATTTTGCATTTACAAAATATTGATGACAAAGGAAACTTCTCTTGTTATTATTGTAGTTTTTGCCTTTCCTTGAATAGATTTGACATATCTTGTTAATAAAATAGTTACTAATGATGGTGGTGTGTGCTAATGGTCTCTGTGCAACCAGTAAATATTAACAGAAGCTTTTGGGAAGCTTCTGAATTCATGTGGTTTGCTCTATTGATAGCTGCCAGGTGAATTAACAGAGCTTTTTCGTATAGAAATTGCCAGGCCTGTGATGAAAAGAGGTATGCAATAAAAAGGAAGCTTTTAAAAATTCTTTTATTTCAATGTCTTTTATTTAAATATCTTTTACTTCAATCTTTCCTGTTTCAGTTTTCCTTTTCCCATGTGTTGCAATTTAAAAGAATTTATCCACATGCTTAAACAAAAGCTGGTTCCCTAAGACATGCATGTGCTGAAGCCCCTTGGCTTCAGGAAGTCACTAGGGCATGGCTAAGACCAGCAGTGACTTGATGACCACTCTTTTAACAGTGGATAATATTTTCTGAGGTTCTTTGTAATAAAGAAGGCAAGGGAATAAACAAGAGAAGTTGGATAGAAAAAAACCCCAACCAGATTAAAAAGGAACTTCAGAGAAAAAATAATCTGAGCAAGGTTTGTGGAAAATACCAATGTTGTTTGTGTGGTGAAGTGTTAGATCAGCTGTGAGCTATTGCGGATGTTTGACAATGCAGAGTTTACCTTGTGTCTGCAGGCTCCAGTGCCTGAGTTTAGCAGAGAAGTATCTTCTGTAGGATATGTAGGGTGCAGTTTTAGCAATCCTTCCTTCTCTGTAAACATAATGAGGATGAGAGTTATTCTCAGAGGCAGAGGCAGCAATTACCTTTCAATATTTTGAGCGCAAGGGAGGTTGGTTACAGAACACAAGGATGCAGAGGAGCCCTGAAGCTGAAACACATAGCTGCTGATTAGACAGATTACCTAGTCAGGAGTCTAGGGATGGATTATAGTCCCAGATAAATTAAATGACACTAAATTTAAAACTTCAATTGTTTCCCACAGAGTGGAATTAGGAAGATTTGAATGTAACTGAGGCAGCCCTGGTGCAGAATAAAACTGCTTTCAGGGATCTGTGTAGATCTAGATTAGGGCTCCGGCAATCACCAGTTGCTCAGATATAAATGTCTCCATTTGTTTCAGCAGTGTTATCCCTGACTTGCAGAGCTGCACCCCTGTTAGGCATTAGACTTTCTTCTGCACTGGCTTATTCTGTCCTGAAAATGAGCACTTGGCTTTGCTGTAGGCACATACACTTGTCTCTGTAGTGTTTGTGTAGAAATGTGGTCCCGGGAGGTAACAGCAACAGACCAAATGTAGCTGCTGGGGAAATCGCTGGGGAGCTCTGATGCAAACAGGATGTGATATGTTTCTGGATGTGGGCTGTAAAGGCTTTGTGTGAGCCTGTGGAACACTCTAGAGCTCAAAGTGCCGAGAGGCAGGTCCCTAGAGAAGTAAAAATTGCTTTACGATAGAGTGTCAGAGGAGCAGAAAAGAAGTGCCTAACAGAGCAGGGACTAGCAGTATCCTGGGAGCTGAGAGAGAACTAAAATCAAGGTTTAGGAAACCAAAGAATAAAGATATCAAACCCCAGAGCTTTTGAATGACTTTGTTAAGAGAACCTCAGGGAGTTAGGCATCCTGTCAGTGTTCAGTTTATAGTGGACATATAGTGTTTATGAAAATGTATGCAGATAGATTAGCTCTTTGGAACACTGTTGGAAAATTGTCAACAATTCTTTGCTCTGTTTTTCTATAAACATTTATATTATACGTTCTTTTATATTTTATGCTTCACAATGACATGTGGCTTTGCCAAATGTATCTCAGAGGAACTTCATTATTTTTGTATTGTTTGTGGTATGAGCATGAACTTTGACTTCCTGCCTTCCAATTTAGTTTAGTGTCTAGCTTTTTGCTGTCTGGGTCACTCATGTTACAGCTGGAGTTTCCTGTTTTCAAACCCATATCAGCCAACCATGTAAACCTGAGGGTCAGCTCGTTTAGAAATGATGCATGATTCCAGTCACTTGTTTACTGAAATAAATTAGATTTACGTAATGAAAGCTGTCAGGTGCTGTATCAATCTTCTACACTAGTCAAAGTACTTCCTTATTTACCATTCTTGTTTCTTGATGCGCAACTCAGCCACTCAAAAATGTGTTATTTCACTTGGAGGACAAGTGAAAACTTCTCTCAGATAAAAGTATTATTGAATTGTGTGAGCCTGATACAAATAGTCATTACTAATGAAAGTTAAGGGTATTGTGCGTAAAATTTTGGTGAAATAGTAATCATTTGGGTCTAATATCATACCTAATATCTGCAAATAAGAATGTGCATCTGTGTATTATTCCCTCTATCTGAAAGAGGCAGGGGGAGTGGAGGGACATCCTTGGGTACACATGATCCTGAAATCTAGTATTTCCTAGAGAGAGTTTCTTTAGGAAATAGGAAATGCTGTTTCCTGACTCTAAAAAGAAACCCCACAGTTTCTGTAAGGATGACTGTGATGGACCAATGTGAGCTTCCCAGATCCATCTCTCCAAGAGTAGAAATACCAAGTCATTTTAGAGAAAGGGTCTCCACAGTGGGTCATCTGGAGATTTGTTCTCTTTGGACAGTTCTGGGGGTTCTGGAAGGCAAGGCACTTTGCCTCTCTCTTGGCTGTGAGTGATAGATTTTCTCAAAGGGGCTTTCTGATGCCATAATTTCTGAAATATCAGCAGCACTGCCAACCACGAGTGTAAGCTTCTCCTCCCTTGCCCATCAGCGAGCCTCCAAAGCATCATGAGGTTTGCTTAGGTCATGAGAATCTGAAGCTGCCGTACTTACGAAGTTCTTTTTATTTGACTTCTTGTTTTTGTGTCTTCAGGATACACCCAAGTCACACTGGCAAATGTTCTTCCTAGAGGTCACATGGTGGCCCACAATTACATCAGCCAAGGTCAGAACCAAAACATGAAGGTGTTATGTGCAATAAAATCCTGAGCGTTCCGAACACTGTAGCCAGTCAAAACTGGCTTGCTCTTCCTTTCCTGATTGAGCATGAATTCAGAATAACTTTTATTAAGTCTGAAGAGTATTTATTCTGGAGCAAAAGAATTCATTTTCATCTGGTTTGTGTTGCTTGATTAATTATATCTTCAGAAGAGAAGATTACTACTTTAAAAAGAAAAAGTATTTAGAACATTTAGATGTTGCTTTTATTTATGATTAAGGAATCTTTGCAGAGATTTAACAATGTAAAATGGCGCTTAAGTGCATTGAAATTGCATTTAAGCTGCAGCAAAGTAATAAGAATAATTTTCACAGATTTTCCTGTCCATTAGGGTTTCTGATCACAGCTATGGAACAGTCTGTGTTTGATGAACAGGCCAACTGGTTTGCCTGAGCAAAATCGGTATAGCTTCTTCATGTCTGAGATATTCATTGCCAATAGAAAGCGTATTCTAATCATTGTACTTGACTCTCTTGTGTTTTTTAAAAATGAATTGATGAGAGAGATGATAATATGATGTGAGTTTCAGCTCAACCAAATTCAGATTGTCAAAGCAAATGTCGCACTAAGAGTGTGAGTAGTACTAATGGAAATAACTGGGTCACAGACAACCGTGAGAGGAATCAGAAAATTAACATTTTCTTTTACTTGACATTCATAATATATGATTGAGAGCTTTGTGCATATTTGACCAGACCATTGTCAGCCACATATCTGAGTTTTATATTTTTATATTCACAGCTTTTAAATCCCAGCAATTTTCCTATGAGTCAGTTTTGTTTCTATGAACTTACAAGGAATTATAAAGTTGAACTTTACCTTGCAACTTTTAAAAGAAAGTGTGCTGGCAGCAGATGGGGGCTATAGCCCTGTTAGCATCGTCCATGAGTGGAAGTGGTGGTGGTTTGTTCTAGGCAGGCTCAGGTATTGTGCTCCTCCCTGGAGGCCCTTCCCACTGTACATTAAGCCAGATGCTTGGCGTGCTCCTTGGGAGCCAGCATGCACACAGTGAATTAATCTGTCAAGCTTTTAATATGCAAATTTATACATATACACACACACACATGCACAGAGAAACACAAAGAGAGGTGTAGGTGCACATTGGTATGCACAGCGATCTTCCTTTGTTTTAGAGAAAATAAGGTCAGACAAGTGCAACATAAACATGGACAAGAAAGCACATTCTCATTCTCAAGGGAATTCCTTCTGTAGGCCTGTGTCAGCAATGCAGAATATTCCTGCTCTCAGATGGATGAGTATCAACATTATGATCCAGTTCTGAAGGTTCAAAGCAAGCTGTCAACCACTAGTCTCTACCTAAAGGTGTATAAAATAATTTGTACATATTGCTAGCAAACTAGGGAGCACCATGTGATTAAAATAAATGGTCTTGAACTTTATTCATCATTCTGGTGGATGTCAAGGTAGGACATGTTTAATACATTCATGACAGTCTATGTTTCAGGGGACATGCATTGCTATAATTTGAATTGTTGGCATTTCCTGAGGGTCAGCACCTTCATACTCATATTCTGCATTGTTATGATCTAGTGGGTAAGTGAGAAAGAGCAGCCTCTCGGATGTGAGCGTCCTAGAGCAGGATCACGTGGGGTGTATCTATTTTTGGAGCGTTCTTTTAAGCTGTGGCTTTTCTGTGTCTGTGCTTCAGTGGTGCACTTTGGTCTCTGCACTACCAGGGTGCAGCAAGCAGTTTTGTGACTGATGGAAACCAAGCACTATGCAGAGAGCAATACTTAGGATGCAGATACAAGGTGCCTCCTCCAGAGAAATGTGCATTTTCTCCGAGGGTGATCTCCCATCAGTTTTCCTTCTGCATGTGGGATTTTGCTGGTAACTGGAACATCACAATGGTGATAGGACTGAGGAATTCAGGCACAGTTATGGTCCAGCTTCTAGGTAGATGCCCTTGCCTTTGGAGGGCCTTTTACAGAGATTTTGGTAAGTGCTTGTTGAGATCAGAGGTAAGGGTCTGACAGAGTCAGGGTGGTAAGAGCTGGACTGGCCAAAATATCAATTTTTTCTGGATAGGACTTGGTGAGGCTGTAAGTAACAGATCTATTGTATAGCATAACAGATAGTAAATAATGATAGAGCTGTGACCAGTGTAGCATTCAAAAGGTAACTTAGGCTGACACCACTGATGAACAAATCAGGGGTCCCTCGTCTGTATGTGACATACATAGTTTTCTTCAAAGGTATTCAGCAGCATTCCTGCTAGAAATAATGTTTAATTTAAATTAACCTTGTAACTGGTTAAGTACATAAAGTGTACTTTGGTTTTCTAGGCTGCTGCAGTACTTGCATTGATGGTAGAGTAGCATCAGATTCCTTACCTTACTTTTAAGTTCGGTGTTTTAGTGGTCTCCCATGCAAGAGAGGTTTCAGCCTTACCCAATTAAAGCTTAAATTTATTAACTTAGACAAGATGTTAAAAAAATTGAGAGCTTCAAGCTGCAGTGATAATTCCTAATGCTCCTACCTTACTCCAGTAGAAATTATATGTACTCTTAACTTTCCCTTCAGGAATCCTCAGGAACTTGTAAGAGCTCTCTAACTCTGCTGTGAAGATTAATTTGTATCTGTGGTGAACATTTGAAACACTGCCTCTTGCTTGTAATTCATCTAGATTAGGCTTCTCCTCTGCTGTGATTTTCCCTAATAGTGGTGCAGCTTCTCCACCTACCAAATGAATAAAAGCATGAGCTCCAGTGGCTGCAGGAAATGTTCTGTGGTTAAATATTTTCTTTTTGTTTCTGTCTTCAGAGATCACATGTGATAACAAAAATTTAAAAAAAACCCTCTCCTTATTTCTTGGATAAGACAGATATTTGAAGGGGATAAGAAATGAAAAGTACAGTACCAAGTAGCACACAGTTCTAAGTGTTGATTTATCCCCACCTTAAATCCAGCATTTCACTACAGACAGCCTGCTACTGGATGATTTTCTGCTTTAGACAGGTTCTCTACAAACTTCCTCATATTCTGTTCATGCAGGGAGGGAAAACAGATGGAACTTGTGTGGTTTACTGAGTAGGCAAGTCCCGTGCACTGGAGACAGAGACTGCCCTGTGTTTAATCTGGGCTCAAGATTCTGACTCATTATGTGATCCTGAGCAAATCATTTGACCTTCTTGATCTTCAGCCAGCTCAGATGGAAAATTAGGTGAAAAGCAAAGACTGCAGTGGAAACTTGGTTCTGTGACTGAACTGAATAGACGAAATGAGTAAATGTACAGGTGTTTCCCTGCATTTACACAACTAATACCAACAGGAGCCACAGCAGGATTTAAACAAAAGATAGAAAATAGCATGTTTGGCATTTTTTCTGGCTGAGCAGTCTTTCATAATGTGCAGCATTTCACTGGAAACAACCCATTGCAAATATGTTAAAACAAAGCAGTTCAGTGTGCTGTTATTACCGAGGTGCCATCCATGAGGAATGTGAATTTGATAGCCACAGTAATTTTTTCTGCTCTTATGTTTCTCCTTGGCTTTGGCTCAGCATTCAATAACCCTCACTTCTGCTTGTCCTGCCTTGAACAGAAGTGTCCCAGAAGTTCAGAAACCACTATGAAAGGTTCTGCTCAGTGGGTGGAAAGGGTTACCACTCTCAGAATCGCAGGGTCTTGTTCCTACTTCTCCCACTCTCTCACACTGAGCCTCTGTTTTCATCTTACCTATCTCTAAAGTATTTGCATTGAAATATTCTCTAATATATTGAAACTAGCAGTACTTGAAAATTCTAAGATCAAGTACTCGATTAAAAATAATTCATTTGCTTTGAAAAAAAAATCAGTTACTTGTGAAAATGTCATAAAAGCAATAGCCGTGGTAATGTTGAGGTTTTAGTGCCTCTAGGAGGGAAGGTACAATTAGCAAGGAATAAAGTACAGGGTGTAGTCTGAGCAGGAATTGAAAACAGATAAAAAGAAAAGCTTTACGTTATATTCCTTCTCCACCCACATTCCTAAAACTCCTTTAGAAACTGAAATTCTGGAAAAAATTGTTACAGTTGGGGTTATATCATAGGCCACTTGATCAAGCTTGTTATGTCACTAGAGCTGCAAAATTATTTCAAGTCTTACTGCCCACATTGCTTTTATGATTTTTCTTTGCATATCACTGTTACATTAGAAACTGTTAACACCAACTGTGAGTTTCTTTGACATTCCACTAAGAATTCAAGAGTGGCTGACTTGGTCCTAGATGGAGTTTTATTGCATTGTTTTATTTTTATTACCATGCCATGGAAAACATGTTCATATTACTGAAATCTATCTGAGAGAGATCTTATTACTTGAAAAAAGGGGGTTTTGATCTTCATGCATCAAAGGTAATCCTTTTCCACTCTACAACTGGTTTAGGACCAGCCACGTGAATGCCACTTTTATACTTGTTTTCTGAGAATGACAGAAACCTCCCTGTTACTCAAAGCTTTTTATTTTACATGATTTTTATTTTTCTGTCTAAAAATGTATAACTAAGTATTAATTTTTTTTTTTCCTCTGATGCAAGGCAGACTCCAGCCATGGATGCCTTAAAGCATTGACTTTGAGTAAGGAAGTTTTATTTCCATTGTTATTAAATCTGGGACATTTTCTCTATCTAAGAATAATTTTCTCATGTATTATTTTCCATTCCCATGTGAGCCTAAAATTATTTTGGGTTTTTTGCCTCTGAACATCTATTACTTCTGCTGGACTTCAGCCTGGTGCAAGCTACCTATGGTATAGGCGAGATAAAATCTGAACCTTGAGCTAATCCCATCCTGTAGAAACTCCTGTCTTTGAAATAGGAGTAAAACTTTTATCTGAACTTCTGGCAGGAGTGTCTGAAAACAGGACTGAGATCTGAATTTCATGGCTTGATCCTGTCTTGATGATTGGAATTGTCCTATAGTTACACTAAAGTTATTTTGATTAGGGTAGTAAGGGAAACTGTTTCTGATTCAGTCTGATTCACCATGCCCACGCTTCTTTCTTGTGACTGATTAAACAAAACACCATTTATTGTGTGTGCAGGTTACCATGGTGACAAGAAACACTGAACATCAATGAAGCTGATTAGAAATTGTGATTCTCTATCTTCAGAAACTTATCTTTTGTGTGGAGACTTATAACTTTGGATTTGTGAGTTAGCTTTGGGAAAGCAATCTCTAAATTTGCTCCCACAAACATGTATGGTCATAGGTGCACACTAGTAATTTGTATGTGCAAATTAGCATTTTCAGGAGCAAACAAAGGCGAATCATTTGTTTAAGATGTGGATTTGGGAAGCCTGAGTCCTTTCCTGGCTTCAAACACAAACATCTTGTTTGGCCTTGGACCTTGTCGCATAAAGACTTTTTTTAAAGGCCTGTTTTTTCAGGCACTTGTATTTTCAGGCACAAAAGGTACTTTAAGCCTGTTTTATTCCATATATTCTGTATGTCTGTGATTTAGTTGTCATCTGTGAGAAACTTTACTGGTTTCCCACTCTAAAATATGTTTCTTAAAGCAAGGCAATATAGCATAAATACTTTGTTTTCAAATCGTAACCCATTGTGCGGAACATCTTTTCACTTCCCTTTTCTGGGCTACTGATGACATCTTAAAATAAGAATGATGTTGTTTTATTCTACCAATAGCTTCAATTGATGGGTTTGTTTGGTGCTGTCTTTCTCAAACAAGTAGCATGAACAAATCATGCTGTTTTCATGTATGAATGAAAATTATACATAATGGTTGTCATTTGACACAAAGATTATAGCAGGATTAATCTAACTTCAAAAATTAATCTAGCTTGACCTGAATCAATTGTGTGGAAAAGAAGCAGCTTTGATCTTGCCCCATGTAACAGAATTCACTGGATTTTACTATTCCTGTAAGTACACCTGGTTAGGCCTTGGAAGAGGGTGCTAAACATATGCAGAAATTATCTTGTATCTGTAAAAGGCTTTCTCCCTGTTTGTTATCCCTATCTGGAGTAAGATTCCATTATTTTTCCCTGTTTACATGAATGCTTTGGGGAGAGGCATCAGCTGCTCATGCCTTAGCTCTTATAAGCCCTGGTAGACAATTTCAGAGATCTTCAATATGAAAGCAGTCTGGCTGGACTGGGGTAGAAAGAAGCTTAGCATTGCCAAAGTCTGAAACATTAATGTGGTGGGTCCAGTGTGAGAGATCTGAAGTTTTCTTTTTTTCTCCACAAGGAGACCCAAAATGAGCCAGCATGAAGAATGAATTTATGAATTCCCTACAGAATATGATTTGTCCTGGCCATGGAAAGGTCACTGGTAGGGCAAACAGTGTAGGTAGGATTAGACATACAGACTTGGCTTGATGATTTATTTCTGGTTTGAAACCAATATCACTTTTCTGTTATAGTGCTCAGTTGCAGTCCATGACAGATGGGAAGAATCCACAGCCATTTGCACTGCTTATAATATTTCAGCGTTTACCACTGAAACCCTCTAGTTCATTGCATGTTATTTTAGAGAGAAGTGATTAAAAAAAACCCAGCATAAATCAAATTTTCTTTCTCTCTTTATTTCTTCTCTCTCTCCCCCTTCTTCTGTCTCCCCTTCTTCCTTGGAAGGGCTCCAAGAGACACATTAGGCAATCTAATGCCAAATGCCAACAAAGACTAAACTAGTATCAGGATAAGACAAAAAATGTATTTTTTGTTAGTACATAAAAAGGCATACAAACTAAAGACTTCTTTATTTTACTGAATTACAGAAAAAATACTGAATACCAGTCATCTCAATCAGACATGTTTGTTCCAATCAACTTATAGTAGAAGTGTTTAGTACTTCTTGACTGCAGATGCCCATGAACTTTAAAACGTGCTGAAAGATTGTTCAGCACACAGGGAAACTCAAGAAAAAGATTTTATTTGATTTTATTGTGCTCCATGGGAATATTAACTTCAGCAACAACTTTTGCAATGGCAAACTTATATTTGCTAACATTCCTTTGCTAGTGATACGGGTGGATAAAAACATTAGCAAGTTACAGACTACTCTTTATCATTGTCCCTGTGGTTAAATCTCTGCCAAAAGATGATGAAAGGTGGAAGGATTGACAGATAGCAGCCTGGCACTTGTTTGATTTTCAAGGAAGTAGTATCCTATGTAGGGCAAATTCTCATATTCCTCTAATAAACACAAACTGCAGTGTGATGAATGAGATACTACAGTCATAAAATGCATTAAAATGTCCAGGGAGGTGGGTTCAAATCTGTTGTGGAATGGGCACTTCCATGACTCTCTCTGAGGTGGAGCTCCATTGTCTCCCATCCCACACAACTGAAAGATTCGCTAGGGAAAGGTTAGGTAGGAAAATTGCTTGATTTTGATGAACCAGAGGCAATAATCACATAAGATTGAAAGTGGAATAGGATCTTCAGACCCTGCCTAAAGTTACTGACTCTTTTGTGAAATTGTGTAGGAGACTGGCTAAGATTATAAGATTTAATTAGTGTATGGTAGGTATGGATAAAAACCTGAGACATTTCCTTAGGAACAAGGGATGAGTGAATACATATCACAGCAGGAATCCTGAAATCCACTGAACACAGAGGAATTGAATGGTGCCACTAATGGGGCTAATTTCTGCTAATGCCACTTTCTTTGTGGGCTGTCTATTCTCTCTGTGCCTTTCTCCACTACAGTGCAGTGGCCACTGAGCTTAGGCTCCCCCATTCCTTTGGGGATGTTGGTGGCTACAGACTCAGCTGACTGCACTGACAATATGGGATATTGCTGCCAAAGATACAGGGGAGGGATTTATCATGTAAAACAGATTCTGCCTATTTCATATAAGAACCTTCCTCTGCCAAGAACTTGTATATACTCCAAAGATAATCGGTGCTGCAAAACAAGTGGTCTTTAGTAGACAGCAATTAAGGAATTAGGGGGATTGTCTAAAAGGGAAAGTCCTTTGCAGTAAAATAGGTGCCATGAAAGTGACAAAGTGATTATGTGTCTTCTTTGGTGTGGAAGGGAAATGCCCGGCACGCTGGCTCCAAGACCCAGCAGGTGGGTTCCCCACCTGAATGGTCCCGGGAACATGTGGCTACACCTCGGAACAAAAGGAACATAAACAGTTTTGGATGGGCTTACATTCAGAGCCTGAGCCAGGAGATAAAAATCTTGAAAGAAAGGAACAGGATTTAAAGTCACTTTCCATTCTAAGGAGGAGGATGTTTTGGACTAGGATGAAAAAAAAAAGGAAAACAGAGTTGTCAAACGGGACTGTAAATAAAAGTAGATTAGGATAAATTAAATATTCCATGTCCACTGTCTTATCATTTGTTTCTTGAAAGAAACCACTTCTTAGATTGCTATGGACTAAGTGATCAGTACAATGAGAATTCATCAGCAGAAACACAAACCTTTCCTCTTATTATTGCTAACCCATTTTTGGTAACCTGTTTTTCCAAGTCCGGTGCTCTGGGGACAGTTACAGGATCTAAGGCAATCACTGACAAAAGGGAGAGAACTTTATAAGAATGGGACAGAAGCAGGTGTGTGATGCACAACTGCAACCCCATTGTTATAAATAATCTCATTTATTTTGTCTTTTTCTGGTCGCTTTAATTCTGTTCACTTTTGTTCTTATTAATTTTGTTTTCCTCTTTTCATTTTCTGTGTTCTAGCTAAGACAAAGAACGATATCGGCCTGAATACCTGGACTGCTTTATGCTCTGTTTTTGCTTGCCTCATTTGATTCCCATTATATCTGTTTTTCTATTTCCCACCTCTGTATTCTTTTCCAAATAATTTTTGTTTCTGCCCTTTGTTATCCCTCTCCTTCCAGTGGCGATTTCTGTACTGTGGACTCACATTCACCAGCAATTAGTTTCACACCCCCAATTTACTTCTCAGTTGCCCAGTTGTGGTGACTTTCAGTCACTGAAGGCCTGGATTCTATTGGTACCTCTGAGCTGAGGATTCTCTAGTGGGCTCTGATTAGCTGCTGACAGGGGCTGGGGGGAGAAACTACAAATCCCTCTATTGAGAAGTAGTCTGACCTTGCATTTGTTGAAGTCAATGAATCACAGAGAATGAGAATTGGATCCAAAGTCTTGGAAGAAGCTTAAGCTATTTAAATTTTCATGTATAGCAACAGAAATGGCATTCTTGGCTCTCTGAAGTACAGCTTTCACAAGGCCAATGCTGCTGTTTATTCTCTCTTGCCATACTATCTGTTATGAATTCATCATGTTTGAGACCCTAAAATACAGAGTCAAACAAAGCCACTTGCAATGATCCAGCATCCTCATTACTGCCCCTCCTCAACAGTGGGTAGCTAGCCTTGCATACATCACCCCAGCAATATTTACCCAGAGCCATGAAAACTGCTGGAATTGTGCTTTGCCCCTGCTAGACAAAGTGCACTTTTTAATAGGCATGGGTTGAAAGCAAATTGACTTTTTAAAGGGAAACAGGCTGCTCCTCAAAAACTATTAGAGATCCTGTCATCTGGAATATCCCTATCGTGTTGACCTTATTTACAGATTTTGTGAAAAATACAGCATCGTAACAGTGATGTATAGACCCTCTAGCATCCAATTTCTTTAAAGGATGCCTCCATATGAAATAAGGATGCTGGTCGTGAATCCATGCATGCTGAGGCAATACTAATGAGAGTAAGCACTGTGGAATATATTGCACACAAAGGCTTTTTTTAAATGTAGTCATACACTTCGGAAATAAAGCAATTTGGCATCTTACCATGGCTACAAATGAGGTGGTGTTATGGGAGGGGGAGTCAGGCAGTAAAAGTGACAGTGGTGGGGTGTTATTGACAGCTCTTTTCGTAATTACAAACTCTGTATGCATCTATCCACATTATCTAAGCTCTGGTCTTCTTTAGGAGTAAAACACAACCATAGGATGGTAACATTTCATTTAGTCTGTTGGAATAATAATTTATCATAACCAATTAAAATATCTCTTTTATTATTTTTATGCTTTTTATTGTTACAATCATGCCCACAAACATAATTTTAATGCTCCAAGGACCATACCAGACAAGTAGGTAAAATAGACACAAATCAGGTGTTTTACAGTCCAAATTTATGGTGAAGAGGTCAGGATTCCTTAGGGATTCAGAGTGAACGCTAAGGAAGATTCAGGAGAACTGAAAACAAGGCAAGTGATAATGTGTTCCTTTGTCTAGAACTGCGAATGGCAGCTGCTCTGGGGAGCCTGTTGGAGAGAATAGATTTGAAACAAGCAGGCTTGGGATTCCTGGGCCTCTTGCTGATAAGGGCTGGTAAACTGAGAAGCCGTAGTCCAAAAGATCGACCAAACAACAGTCTGCTGATGCTTGGGCTAATGTGAAGGCCATTGGGGCAGGGAGTGTCCAGTTAAGGGCGTTCTGTCAGACTTGTGACTTCTCCAGTTGTATTTAGTGTCTCCATATTCTCTCTTATTTAAACAAACTTAGCTAGAATGTCTGGAAGTGTTTATTCTGCTAATCTTTCCTGTAATTCCAGGGAATTCTTTACTTGTTTGGAATGCTTTAGTACTATCCGTGATTTTGGGGTCACCATACAATGGCAATCATTGTAAAATGATTGTATTGATGAATGTATGATCATTTTTACCATTTATATATGTCCTTTACAAAATGACAGCAAGATACTAAAGATATTATCTAATTATCTTTCAGAATATTTTCAGTCTATTTTCTCTTTTAAATTGAAAGGTAAGTGGTTTTTTTTTATTTGAATTGGTATCAGTCTGTGAAAGCTATGCTACCTCTTGCAAAGAAAACAATTTATCAGTGTGACATAAGTCATCCGAATTCAGCATTCAGATGTACAAGCATCCTGTATACAAATACATTCTGAAGTAAAATAAAATAGTGGTTTTGTGATACAAAATTTTCTTTTGCCTGGAGGCTAAAGCTATCAGGAGCAGAGATCTTTAGGCTGAAACAAGGATGTCTGTTTGGCTTTCATACCTTGGCCAGCAGTGCATTTTGAGTCTGGTTTATAGAAATTTATAGCAAGTGTTGCACACACTTTTAGCCTGCATTTTTTTGTATGATCAATAGATCAGACTTGAATGATATCCATACCTTGTAGTCAGCAATTCAATTTAATAGACAACTTATGAAATTATGCAGAACCTCATAGGTCTTTAAAGCAATGTTAAAACTCAATTTCGTGTTTGGCAAGCAGTCCAAGTGAGCACTGAGGTCATGCAACAGCAAATTCTGCTCTCGGGTGCTCATGTAATGAACAAATAACACCGTTAAAATCAGTGGGGTGACTGACTTTAAAACGGTGTGTACTGGGGTATGATGTGACTTTTATGGGAAGAGTCTCTTCCCGCTGCACCAGTGAGGAGCCAGAAGCAGACTACTGACATAAATGGAGTGTAGATTTTCATTGACAGGTGGGGGCCTTTGCTGACAAACCACAGCGTATCTATAGGGGTTTGTCACACACACGTTGATTATACATACTGACATATTGAGTTAGTTCAGAATTAATCTCTCTTCCAATAAATGATAAAATTATGTACTATGCAACATTGCTTACTGGAAATTTGACCCCTGACTCTCATATGTCCCCTCAAATTGTGTACAACAATGCAAATGCTCATACATCAGAGTGCTCCGTGCAGCACAAATATGATCTTTTGAGCAAAAGAAACAACTTCTGGGACTAATCTCTGATTTCTGTAAACGTTGTGCTGGCATGTAATGGTTCATACACTTTCAGCAGGTAAAATTAGCTCCTTTTCCAATCATCAAAATTCGTTTCTGCCCTTAACAATTTCTGTGCTTTTCTACACACATCAATAGAGTCAGCTCCTTAGGTGGTCATGTGTGTACCCGAGTTAAAAGGAGTGTTGTTTTTCTGAGATAAGTAACCTTTGGGTGTGACTGCCTGCCATTCTCAACTTGTGCTGCCAGAGAAGTTCCTACATTTGAAAGGCTTGAAGATTTGCAGCTCTTTGTTTTCACCTGGAAGAATTTGAACAATTAATGGATGGAAACTTCAAGGCTGTAACTGACAAATGTCCTTTCTTTGAAAATAAATTAGTTTAACTTATGGCTTGTGGCAACAGAACATCATATGAAATAATATTTATGGTACCTCATCCATCTTAATCACTTGTAACAGAAGGCATTTTGTTGGGAGGGTTGAGCAGAACTTCAGAACAACTCGTTTCACCTTCAGTTGCCTAAACGGGAAAACTATGGAATCTTTCTGGTTTAGTTTTTGCCAAGTCTGAAAACTAAATTATTATTGTTATTAGTGCTGCTATTAGAGCACTTATATAGATTTTTGTTTTATGTCAAGAGCATGCTACCTCTTCAGGGAAGGTGATCCTGGTGCTGAGGGTGATCCCTGTGGTAGCAGTGCCCTCACTGATCCTGGCACGGTACTTCAGGGTCCAGCCATGGTGTCAGAGACAGGAGCTGATGACAGGGTCCATCAACAGTCCCAGACAAGGCAAGGGATGAACCAGGTCCAGGGTCCTTCCAGGGAGCCCAGTCTGGGGTAAAAGGAGACAGGGGCAGGGGTGGGACTGGAGACAAGGCTACAGGCGAGTTCAAAATCCAGCCGGGGGATGAGGCTGGAGCCGGGATATGGAGCCAGTCTGTAACAAGCAGCTGCAGTGTGGACGCAGGCAGCACGCTGGATCCAGGGCCCAGCCGGGAGATAAGCCTTGAGGCAAACATGCCTACAGAACAGCTCAGGCAAAGACTGAAAGCCTGAATTAAATGGAGCCCCGAGGCTCAGAGGCAAGGGAATGGGTTCCAGGCGAGGCAGAACGGGGCCATTAAGACCTATTAGTGCCTGCAAATCTCAGCATTTTAGAAAAGAGGATCCTTTCACTGAAGATCTTTGTCTACCAGTGAAAAATACACAATACACAGAGCTTAAAAAAAACCCCAATTGTGCAACTCAGTTTCTCAGTGTGTCTTAGTGTCAGGTTATTTCTGTCTTTCAGACAGACAAAAATAATAATCTAACTAATATTTTAAATGTTTTCTTAATAGAAGGAATCACGGTGTAACACGAGTTGAGAGAATAACTGGGAAGCCTGTTTTAAAATTTTGGACCTTTAATATGTGATCACTACCGAAGCTCTGAAAACAGATGACAAAATTTGAAGCTACTCTACAGTAATTTTTGATTATTGTCTTTTAAGTTGTGTGTTATTGGGCCGTAAGATGCATTAACCCAGTGTGTTTGTCTAAAAGACAGTGGAGAGGAAGAAGCAGGAAAAAACCAAATTATCTCAGTCCCACACTTGAGAGCTGTGAGTGACAATGGTTGAGCCATCGCTTTTGAGAACTTTGTCTTAATCTCCTGCTGAGTTTACAGTACTGGTTTTATCTAGGAAGGGCAAACCCTGAGAATACAGAGGAATAACCCCCTTGTAACTGGGTGTTTGAATGGGGTTCTTCCTCAGTAGAGAGGTCACTGAGTTGTTGGGGCAGACAGGCTGGAGTGTGCAATGTTTGGAAGAGCAAGGTCTGCCCATCCCAATGGAATGAGACTTTGACAAAGATAAACCAGAAATGTCTTCAGCTTTTCATAATCTCGTTTTCAAATGACCTATTTGATCCTACAGTTAAAAATGAATGTTTTTTACTTTTGGAAGCTGTTTTGTCAATACCTGATGCCTGTCAGTATATCTGAAGTGGGACTAACAGGCTGTTAACACCTGACCCAGTGTGTATGTCCTGATTCCTGTTAAACTGAATGTGTCTGACTAATTGATTCAAAATACTCATTTTGTATTTATTTTAATTTAGAAAACCAGGGCTGGATAAAGACACATGATGGCTATGAACAGCCAACTTTAGCAGTAATAGGGAAATTAAAAGTATCTTGTGCCTCACAGATCGACTTCCATGTATATCCTTCCATATAAACTTCTGTTCTTGGTCATTGTACTCCAAATTGAATGGTATAGTTCATCCTCCAACACATTCATTCTGGTTTTTATATTGCAGACATCTGAAGTGAGAAGAAATTCAAGGAATTTTAATACTAAATTCCTTTTACCACTTGTGGGACTTCTTTAATTTATGAGCTACTATGACAAATTTTGCAAAGCTGTGAAATTGAATGAAAAAAATGCAGCTGTTTATTTAGTGACTATTTACCACATGATTTCCATGCCACTCTGTGGTACTAGATTGCAATTAACTGATCAACAGTGATTATGAGTGCTAGGACCACTCACATTATATCTGTGGCCTGCAAATAACCTGTTACCAAATGCAATGAGCTAAACTGCTCTGGGAATGCTGCAGATACCATGCCTTGCTGTATGTGAGGATGTAGCCATGCCTGGCTACATCCCCAATTCTGTCTATAAATGCATAAAGATAGCATTGCTATGTCACTTATCAGAAGTGCAGTGTGAGCCTGGATGCTGAGAGGCCCATACAATGTATGTCATAAATAGATCAGTTCAGAGGAATAGAATCAGACTGTTTATATTCCCTGGAAATTCAGCTTTGTAACTCACTAGGAAAAGAAATCCTTGTTTCAAAAGTTATTCACTGAGAAACAAAAAAGCAGTGAGTTTACGTGTCATAAAGGAGTGGAGTACAGGAGACAGTGGCCTCTGCCTGGCTCTAGAACATGGAAAGCATTGATACTCCTGCTCTCCTATCAAGGAGAGATGGATAAGGGTGGCAGAAGGTATTACAGCTTTGTGTTTGTGCAGCCAGTGAACAGCATAGTGTAAAAGTGGATTTTCTCATTTAATGTCCTGCCGGTTGTTGGATTCAGTCTTCATCCATTTATTACCAGTTTTAGCAATTCTTCCTATGGAAATGTGGCAAGTATGGTGATGAAACCTCAGGAGACTTAGCCCAAGACTTCCCATGAATTAAAACTCAGGAAAAGATTCCTCCTAGAAGGGAAGACAAAGCTGGTAGTGTGCCAGCCAAGTGAATTGTAGCATGAGATGTTATACTCAGAGTTTTGCTATTAAACTTTCATTGGAGTAGGACCAAGAGCCTTTTTAAGAAATCTGTTGCTTTGTAGAATGGAGAGGCCAGTGAAATATTTCTCTTGGCTAAGAACTAACTGGATATTTGGAATGAAGAGAATGGTAGCTTGGAAGGAGAAATTCCATAGCTTTCAAACAACATCAATGAGTTACTTGCAGATTCTTCTCATTGTTTGCTCAACTGGTATTTTCAAATGTCTCTCTTTGTCAATTTTTGGCATTGAAATATGAGTAGGGGCATGACAACAGAAAGTGAAAAGGCACATTCCCGAGTTTTTGGCTACATTATTCCATGAATCTATTTTGTCGTTGCACATGACCAATTGACCTTTGAAACTGTGTCAGAAATAACTCCGCATCTTGATGGATGACACTGACCTTAATAACAATAACAAAAAGCGGGTAAAAAATGCAGCCCCTTTTCTCTGTAATCACCATGGACTGCTGGCTGTCAGGCTCAGACTTTCCTTATTGTTCTCCTCATTTACAAGCCAGACAGCATTACAATGGTTTTTACTTACTGGCTACTGCAAGAGCTAATGTGGGGCTGGGTAGTGCAAGCGCAGTAGCCAGAACTCCATGGTATGGACAGAGAGGGAAAGAAGTTCTGACTTCAAATATATGGCAGAGCTTTGAGGCAGGAGTGTCACAGTCTAGTGAAACTCACTGGTGTTTTTCCAGCTTATTTATCCTGGAAAGAAAAGGCTTTCAAACACTGCAGTGATAAACACGGCATTTGCACCTAGCAGCATGCGCAGATGAAGACGTTTTTGACTCCTGATAACACACAATATACGCGTTATTGTGTGTGTATTCCATTAAGAAACAGACGTGGATTAGATTCCTGTGGAGAGATTATGGAATGTTTCCTTTGTATTCATGGCTGAAATGGACTAATAGGATTTACCTGATCCAGAGATCAGATCAGGCCTTGTTTGAAGGAGCAGGCAAACCAAGAATGCGAGCAGCAACTTTGTGTATCAATGCAAGCAGGGAAAAGTAAAGAAATAGAATGGCTGCAACTTCTATAATACTTTTATCCTGGTGTGTCATGATACAAGCTACTTATTACCATTTAAAAAAAATCTTTTATGCAACTATTCAGTTGAAAATGTTATAATTTTAAAATACTGATAAAAAAGAGGTGGGAAATAATGCAATGTCTGGAGTTAATGGGAAAAGTGCTATATTGATCTGATATACTTTTTGTGCCTCTAAGTTTAGGAAGCAGAGAGTATTCACAGCACAAAATTTACTAAACTTGTCTAAAGAAGTGAGTCCAGTATGATGAGCTTTTACCCTCATGCTTTAACAAAGGTTTTTGTGAATCTATTCCAACCAGATACTTTTCCAGATTTCATGGCCATTAAAGCACCAATTACCTCTGACATTTCTATCAGTCTCCTATTAAGTTTACACTTACTAAATTTCCAGAAAACCTGAGCAAATTAATCCAGGCATTAATCAGACTGCAGAGGGAATAACTTAAAAAAGGAGAAAAAAGAGAGTGGTATAATTTATGATAATAGATTTTCAAATAAATTGCTTCCTTGAGTTAATAACTTTTTCTCTTGTGATGACATACTTGATATTACATTGGAAGCAGTTCTTTTTTTGGCTAGATCAATTAGTTATTGTTTGCACAGCACTTTGAAGGTGTAAAGCACCATGCAAAGGCAGACTTATTGTTATTATTGCTGCTTCAGTCGGTGATCTACCAGGATACTATTCCCCTTTGCAAACATATTTAACAGCTGTCCAGTTGCCTTTACTCATCCCATCAAAGTGGTTGTCTTTTCTTTCTCTTCCACAGTTTTAGAGAATCCTCAGTTGTGTTGATGATTTTCAATTGGAAGGTTTCTTTCTTATAATACTCAATAGCCACCTCATTGTGCTGAAAAGACCCAGGAGGGAGACAAGCCAAAATTATTATTACCTATTATTTCTCATTGTTGCCTCAATTAATGGGTTTAAAAGCCCCCCAGACCTGGAATCAATAAGATCAGAAATGGAATAAATTAGTTTTATTTACTCTATTTATTTTCCTCTCCCTACATGACTGAATCTCTTACCACAGGGACAGGGTTACATCTCCGTGAATTTCAAAGCCATTAGAGTTTTGAAATGATAAGGATTAACTGAATTGAAATAAATACTATTTTCAAAGGGGCTTGATTTGGGGCTACACAGCAGGGGACATTCTGCATTGTATGCTGGAGTCAAGTTAGATATGGAGATACACAATGGTAAGTCGTTAAGCTTCAGTTGAATTTAGGGGCTTGAAATACTCAAAGCAGGTGGGATTCTGGCTGTTTGCAAGGAAGCTCTCGGTACTAATCCAGTCATTCCTAACAAAGAGGTGGAGCTGCTGAAATACAATGCTTGTTTTTCTCTCCTTTTTTTACAAATATTTGAGCCTATTGCTGAGCTTTTATATGGCACAGGACTCTGTACATCACATCCTAATTGTTCTTTCAAACCAAAATGAAAGCTAAGCAAAAATTGGGAAAGTGAGAATAGGGACATTGCAGCCATAGACATCTAAGAAATTGTGATTAATACCACTCACCGGTTTTATAACGCTTTTGTCTAGTGGCACTGGCCTGGAACAAACAATAACAAACCAACCATAATGTAACATCCCCTGAGAGCCATTTGGATCATGCAGGAGCTGGAGAGCCGACAGCATGAGCTGGTGAAAATTGCTCTAATTACTTGTTAAGATACACTCTGAAATCTGGCAGAGGAAGCTGCGCTGAGCACCACAAATGGTGCAGCAGTGCCACCACCTGAAAGAAAGGGAGACTCTAAGTGGGGAGGAGAAAGCAGTGAGGACAATTCAATGCAATCATGGTAAAGGTCTCATTCTGACATCTAACTGAAATCCTGCTGCAGCCATTCCCAGTGAGGCCGACCTTTGACCTCGGACCCAGAGATGAGTTTGTTTTCATCTCTAGCACTAAATCCAGGATGTCGTGGGTATGGTACATGTGTGAAACCTGAGCAGTAGAGAAAGGAAGCTAGGACAGGAAAGGGAGTGTGGAGTAGGAAGGTGCCACAGAGGATCTCTTGTTCTCCGAGCTCCTCCTGGAGACTGATGTTCCCTCTGCATGCCTCCGGCATTCCTTTCCTGCTTTTTCTTTTGATCCTTGCACAGGATTCCAGAGGTATTGGAAGGTGAAATGAGAAGTGAGAAAGAACCTCAGCCTTCACACTCTCCATATCTTTACATCCATCTCATGATGTATGAGGTGACTGGGTTTGATGTTTGATAACTGGGTGACAAGTAAGAAGTGTGATCACTGGGCAACCTTGCCGTCAGGCTCTTATCTAGAGAAAGAGACTCTGTCCTGGTGTCCCAGAGCCTGTGGCACACCTGATAAGGCACCTTCACAGCCTGGCATGCACCAGGGCCAAATCATTGGAAAAAAAAGAAGAATTTAATTTCTTTCTAATGGCAACTTGTCTCTCTGCTGTATGACAGAGACTCTTATGACCTTATGTTAAATTAAATGTCCAAAGTTTGAACGTTTCTGTAAGAAACCCCAATACTTAGTGAGGAATCTCAGATGTTATGATTAGGACAAGACAGAAGATCACAAAAAGAGGTGAAAGTTCGCTATATAAATTTGTCATTTTAAACCATTAAAGGATTTAAGATTGTCATTCTTGACTGATTTTGTGACCTGTGGATGATTTTATAGGATTGTCATCTTTGACTGATTTGAAAGGCCCATGTATTGTGGCTTCTGAAGAAAAAGTAAGACTGAAATGTGCTGTTTAAATAATTAAAATTTTTAACCAGGAGTAATTCTAAATATTCTTTACATGTGAAATAGTTTTGCATTCAGAATTTCAGGCTCAGTTGCCACTTCTAGTCCTCTTCAACACTGGTTTCTATGAGTTGGAATAATTAGCTCTTAGCAATCAAGGTTCTGTTGTCATTAGCAACGTTGCATTCAATTTAATATTGGTTATGTGGATTCAAATTTTTGGTAATGTTTAATTTGTTATTCACAATTCAGGCAAGCCTCCCCAAGCACTAAGGTTATCAAAAGCAAGTTCCTGATGAGTAACCAGTCACAGTCTTTGCTATCTTAGTTATATCAGGTTTCCACTGTAGATTTTAAACATGGATTTCTAATAAACACTATTCCTAAAAAGTAAAGAAAAAGTTTCCCAGTTGGGAAATAAGTTGCTGAAGTATTTCTATCCATTTATTGGCAGTGTGAATGATGAAAAAGCCAAACAGGTGCACAACAGAGAGCTAAAATCTTCTGTGAGCCTGTAAAAACAAACTCTCCCTCCCTCTTTTCTGCTGAGGTGAGTGTCAGAGGGAGCCTTCCTGTTTGTTTTTTCCCAAACAAGGAGGAAGCACTGGGCTTTATTTTTCTATATCTTGTTTAGCCACCTTGATTAGAGTCTACATTCAGGTTCCCTAATGGACAGAGTACTATATAGGTTGTTTGAGGTTAAGTAACAATGGGGAGCATGGCTAACACAGTTTCCCATGTCTCTAAATATAAACACAATAAGAATCCTGTTAAGACAATGAAGCAAGATAGAAACAGGCTTGCTGCTCGAGTGTGTAGGTTCTTTTTCTTGTTTTCTGGCCATTATGTAAACTGACATTCTGTTTTTCCCATTTGAGAGCAGACCTCTGCCTTATCATCATCACTGCAGATGTGCCCAGAGAGTGTTTACCAATAAGGAAAAGAGACATTGCCGTTGTCTGGGTTGTTATTTCCTACAACAAAGAATAGGGGAGCTGGGATGAAGGAGGAGGACGGAAGGCAGCCGGTGTTGAAACGCTACAGGCGACAATGTAAGCAGAGCCCCTGATGCGTGGTTAGAGCAGAGCTGTTGCACAGCTCCCACCTTCCCTCAGCAGTGTGGGTGTATGGGAGAAGTGCCAACTGCTGCCAGACTTCTGTGTTTGCACCATACCCACCGGCACAACGTTGCAGCATCATCTGATGAAAACGCTGTGAGCTTTTCTCCCCCCCCAGTGACAGTTACACCAGATCAAACCCTCCCGTGCAAGTTTGCGACACCCGGCTCAGCTGAGTCTCAAGACCACACAAACCATCTCTGGGTCAGCTTGGTTTTATTCTAGTGCAGGCCATTTACACCAAAATTAGCCGAATTATTAGTAATGTAACTTCAGTGCAAAAGCTCCTGCATCAGTAAGGCCAAGAAATATTTTGCACAGATGGATGAGAGGTTAGTTCCACTAGAAAACTGAATTGTCTGCAAAAATAGACAATACTTGCTTCGGAGCAAAATCAAATTAAAGTATAAACAGAGGCAGAATATAACAATTTGTAGGCTGGAAGAATGTTTGTGCAGTAATAACAATATTTTAACTGTTAAATATTCATGAAGATATCAGAATTTAATAAAGACAAGAAAGTTACAAAATTCAGCTGAGCTTTGGATCAGAGCTTTTCTCCTTGCTCAGGTATAAGGTCTTCTGCCTAAAGTGACTGTGACTTCTAAAAAGCCATTTCTGAGACTCATGGAGTGTTCAGGTTTGGGATTTTAGATTGCTTCTTCATCTGAAAAAAAGTAAGCTAAATGTCTTTATGAAGTGTTCATGAACTCCACCAACCACTAAAACCTTCCTGCTAACCGCACGGCTGTCACTACTCTTGTAGCTCTGTAGTTTCTGCAAAATACAAATTATAGCTTTCCCTAATTAATTGGTAGGAGAAGGCTTTAACAGATACTTGATCAAGATCTTGGGGCATAAAGAGTTAGGGTTAGGATCTGAGAAGTGGTTTTGCCAGTGGTACAGCCTTATGGTGTTTGTTTCTCAGTGACTCAAAATGTTCTTAAAATTTTTGCAGTGGGAATAACAAGCACAGAGTTCAGGTTTCACGTATGTGGCTAAGAGAAATAAAAAACAGAAGTAAAAGTGAAATCCTGACCCCGTTAACAAGTAAATATGGAGTGTCAGGGCTTGAAGTCATGCTGACATCTCCAAGCTATAAATGTTAAAATCCCAGCAGTGTCTATATTGGAGTGAAAATGCCTCAGATTCTGTTCAGTAAAAACAGCTTCATTGTCTCTGCTGTATCTAATGAAGACACACTCAGCTGCAGAACAGCACAGATATAACCAGGAGCAGAATTTGTGTTCTTTGGGTTGTTTGTACAGATTTAGCCTCCAAGATAAAGTGTCACCATCTGTGAGTGAAGGTCTCGGCAGCTGTATTCCAGGTGGCCATTTAACTTGTATTAATATAACTTCACCCTCTGTATTGATCCCTTTGTGACAGTTTGGAGATGCCATAGATATGGAAAGCAAGGGCACAGGGTTACTTCTTCTGCACTGGAGTTACACACATAATATATTTTGACCTCCTGGGATTTCTGGGATTTGGTGGAGTGGTTAATTAGGGCAGTGGAACTCTAAGCTTTCTTTTTGGTAGGTATTTGTCTCTATAATTCTCTCCCTTCCACCTCCCCCCCCACCCCGAAGTACTTGTTTCTAGAAAGCTATAGGGTTAATGAGCCTGGAAATTTAAATGAAGCCTTTATGTAACTGTTATGGCACATTTTATATGCATTGCAACATCATATTCTTATAGAGAAGAAAATCTATATTTCTCCATCATACTTTAAAGACTAATTCCCTGGAGTAATCTTTATTCTTTACTAGTTTATTCTAAATAAAATTGATTTTTTTTCCTGGGAGATTAAAACCTGCCTTGAAGATTGTGAATGGTTTTGTTGTGTGGGACTTTATTAATAGACTCCCCGCAGCTTAATTCTGTTTATACAACTTGAAAACAATAAAAAGAGTTGACAGTTTTGTCAGTTGTGTTTGCTTAAAAAAACCCAAACCAGTAAAAAAGGAAACAGAGAGCCCCTCCTTCCCCCGATGTAGCAAACGACAGCGCTGTAAACAAACTTCAGCGGAGCGCTTAGGAAGAAGTGAGTCATTAGTGAGGGCAGAGCGGGCTGTTGGGTATATCTGTGAAATGAAATGTTCTATCAGGCAGGGTGGAGCCGTGGGGCTCTGCCGAGCGGGACGCTCCGCTTTATCGCGATCCGCGATAGGCGATGCAGGAGCCCCCGGCAGCCCTGGATCCCCGGGGCGCTGGAACGGCCTGCGGGCAGCGGCTTCCGCGGAGAGATACCCGAACTGTGCCCTCGCTTGGGGCGTGGGCAAGAACGACAGAAGGACAGAAAGAAAGGAGCGTGCACCACTTTAATAATCGCACCTTGCGCTGGCAGGACCTGCCCCGCGGAGGCGTCTGCCAGCAGGGAGCTCCTGCCTTTGGAAGGCTGGGTAAACTCAGTACCGCTTAACGGATGCGCTGTTTGACTGGTAGATAGCAGTGCAAATTTACAATTCCTAGGCAATTGTATTCGAAGTAAGAGACAGGAGCTGAGATCGGAGGTGTTAATGCGGAGGTATTTAATTCTAAACGTGGTTATCTTCACAGAACTGAGGATCACTTTGCAGGTGATCGGAGAAACTTCTCGGGGTTCAGAGCCTTTCTAATCTGCCTTCCTTTAGGAGCTGAATGAACCGTGGCTCTCCTCCCTTAGGCAGAGCGGCGAAGTTTTTACTACTATAAAAACAGGGCGAAAGCAAACTTTTTGTTCAAGATAATTCGACAAAAGTGATTTCCAGCAGCTCAGTTTTGGTATGGGTCAGGCTACCACACGTGAGTTCTGCCCCCCGAATTCTGCCACCAAACCATCGATCTTAAAATTCCAATATTATGTTATTTAGCATCTTGCATTCATTTCAGAAACACAGTTTTACTCGAGACACATTCTCTATTTCTGCTTTATGGCAAATTGCTTCGGGTTTTGGAGTTTGTACTTAAATCTCTCTCAGCAGTCTGTTACCTTAGAATGGATAAGGATTATGCAAACGTTTTTCTACATGAAACAGTGAAAATATCGTAGGTCCTTCCTAAGAACTTTCACTGAGTTGTTCAGCTGACAAATGTGCTTAGTAGTAAGCACGTGTGTATTCCTACCTATTTGAGTTCAAACTGGTCTTAAATTTCATCAAATAATGCCCTGAAACTAATGGTGGTCTTTTAATTGTGGTAAACCATAAGTGACTTTGGAGATACCAAAGCGTGATATGCATTTAAATAGCCCAAATCATGACAAATAACGATCTTATGACAAAAGCACCTTGGAGATGCTTTACATCAAGTGCTGGAAAGTTTGTATCTAATAAATTTTGAATAAAATTATGGGAATACAATTTACAAGGTGCCATCCACTCATTTGTAAAAGGGTTAAATTTCACTTTCTTTATAAAAACTAGGGAGAGCAATCGCTAAATCATGTAGGTAAAAGTGTGTTTATAACACATAGGAACAGGTTACAAATGGGTGTATCGGGAGTGGGTAACTTAAAATTTAGCCTTTGTCACAGAAATGAGAAAAATAAATAAAATCACAATCTGTGTTTGGCCAACCAGCAGACTGGGGGTGCAAACCAGGTCAATGAAACCCAAGCAAAGGTAGAGGCCGAGAAGTGTGAAACTCGAGAAAGGAAATGATCTAACTAGCAGTGTTTCTGAACAATCTGGATGTCCCTCTGTTGGAAAAAAAGAGCTCTCCTATCTTTCCCAAGTCAGAACTTAAAAAGTTTTGAACTTTAGTAATCTTTTGTGCTTTCTGCTTGATATGGGAATTATCTTCAAAGCAGTTATCTAAAGTTTTCTGTCCACATTAAAAAAAACCCAAAACTTAAAAGAAATACTAAATACAACTGAAAGCAGTATAAATCTACTCAATGCTGAGTAAAAAAAATTGTCCTTTTATCTCTAAATAGTTCATTGATTCTGACACAACCACATCATAGAGTGGGGGGAAGAGGAGCTCCAGAAGAATAGATCATCTCAGAGAGGATAAAATAAAGAAAACCCCTGGGAATTATATTTAATTTTGAGTGGTCTTTCAAAGCATATTTATATAAGACTGGATTTTTATTGAGCTTATAATAATTCAAGAAATTTGCTCTTATAAATTCTTTGTGATATATGTTCTTAAGATTTCTTTTTCCACCCTCTGAAAATGCATTGAACTAATAATGAATGGGGACTCCAGGCCCATAAATAGAAATAGTCAGAAAAATTTAGCTTCCGCTGTGGTTTTGGGAGAACTTGCTCAGTTTCATGGAGTGGTTTGCTCCAGGTACAGTGTGCTGGATCTCCTTCCAGTGTCACTGGAGCTCATTACAGGCAGCAGGATTAATTTGTGTGAGAAGGAGGAGAAAGTTCGTGCTGCAGCCTTCTGTTGTAGATAGAAAAAAGTTAGACTTGTTCTTATGATGGCTTCAGTCTCATCTGGTCTGATTGTTGTAATTTAGGATGTACATGCTAACAGAATAAAAACACGTTGCAGTTTCTAGTTACTGCCTACACTTAGTATCTTCTGATGAAATACTGAATTGTTTTTTGAATGATACTCCTGCTGCTATGATACTCCCTATCCTAAAGAAAACTGAACCCATTTTCTGGTCTTCTAAGAAAGATAATATTTTGTGTAACTAGAAATATCCATTAGTGGTAGGTGTTGTGTGTACAGACAGAGATACCATGGAAGAACAACTCACGTTAGAAAAAAACCCCACAAAAAAGAACAAAAGCCACGAAATTTTATGTTTGGTATTTTTTAAGAAAACAAACAGATTATCTTTGCATATTGGATTAAATTAAATGTAACACCAATGGAGTTAGACTAAAGTAAAAAAGGTTGTAATAGTAGAAAATCTAATCAGATATTTTAAAGCAAGAATAATATTTACATGCAAAACCCCATTAGATCCTTAGTGATATTACGTAACTTATTTGTGATGTGTTTTTCTGAGATATAATTGATATTGTTTGAACCTGTCTTTTGCTTGGAAAATTATTTTCAGCAACGAGGAACAGAGGTGGAAAGCAGTCTTAACATTAGTCAGCAGTGAATCTCATTAACTTAAATAATGCTGCTCATCTCATCCAACAGCAACAGCTCAGTTCAACAATTTCCTTTTCAGTCCAGTTCATTGCCATCAGCCTTTTACCCAGTTTCCTCATCACCTTATAGTGCCCCTGGAGTTGTGCTGCTCATTTCCCCTGCAGCACTGTTTGAAGGCTGTTACTGGACTCCATACCCTGTTCATAGAATCTAAGAGTAAATTAGGCTGAATGTGGTAAAAGAGGTTAATTATCACTGCTGCCAAACCCCTGTGAGCACGTAAGCCTGATGACATGGGACAGTGGTGGTCTTTGGGAAATCCTAAACTCCTCCAATTTCTGTCCAGCATCAGTCTGCAGGATGCAATCACCTACACACACACACACAAAAAATGTACATTTTTACACATGCCTTGATCCTTAAGATTATTATGAAAGAACTTTTTCAACTGCTGAGAAAGTGCTTTAAGTGAAAGTGTATATTTGATATATATGTGCTTCTTAAGTTTTTGTGAAAGGTCGTTTTTTAATCTTATGAAATATGCTTTGAGACTATACATCTATGAGACAACCAAATGAAAACAAATACTTGCTTTGTCCTATTCTTAGTAAAAGGTGTGTAAAGAGTAATTCAAGTTGCTGGTGAATGAATTTCATCTTTACTTGACCTTTATAAAGCAATAGAATAATAATTACAGGTCTTGCTCCATCGTTATTCCATTGTTTTTAGTCTCCTAGAGCTGTTCATGCACACAGGTACCGTGCTTACAGATGCATTACCATCCCCAAATAACTGCTTCAGGCAAACGGTTGATGGAGTGCTGCCATCTCTTGGTTATGCAAATTATATGTTGCAAGATATTGGGCACTTTCCTGAGATGGAAATGCCCTCCTGGAATAGCTTTGTTGTGTGAAGGGTGATGCTTAGCTCTAATATTCAACATATTTACGGACATTTTCCATTTAATGTGTCCAGCAAGGTTATTAGGGATTTTTGAGAGGCTTCAAGTTTGTCCTTTCTGTTAGAGATGGGGAGGTTGGCTGCTGTTGTGAAAGTTTATCTTTAAGCTGGCAAAAGCATTAAAAATGGTCAGACACCAAAGCACATGGACCCTTGTTCTGTAGCTGGTGATGTCAAGGAGAGACCATGCACATGTAGCATTAATGCTTATTGTTATATGTACTTCTGTAATTAATAGGTAGTAATGGCAAAATGTCCTTAGAGAGAGTCAATTATCCATGACCTTACAATAAAACACAAAGTAGAAATAAACAGACAGGTGATGGGACCAGACCCCTTGGAATTGTGGGTACAGGATGGCCCCAGGGTCATCAGATGAAAGAAACTTAACAACCACCTGAAATGTCAAAATAACTTTTCTATAATGCTGAAAATAATGTGGATTTAATCAGAATCTCAGGCACATTTGTCCCTATGGAGCTGGAGGTACTTGAGTCAACCCACTCATGGTATTCCACATGCAGTTGCTCTCCTAGGGGCACTCCTTGCCTACTCCAAGTCCTTATAAAGCTACCACACTCTTCCTCACAGTCCACCTGCCATGGCCATTTCCCTGGGAGTGACAGATAAACACAAGACACTGTGCTGATTAAATGACACACACTGTGCTTTGGCAGCCCCAATCTGAAGGAGGGAAGCTGTGCATCCCCTTTGTATGCCAACTCCTACATCATATTCTGCATTCTCCTCCTGGTTATTATCTTCTGTAATGCAACTTTAAATTGGTTATTTATCCATGCATAAACATGTAGAAAATTCTGCTTACTGGCAGCACTATTTATTCAGTTGGTGATAGGCATCTTTAAACACTCAGTTTAGGTACTTCCTGGTCTGTACAGGCTCATAACAAGCCACAGATATGTCGGGTAGATTTTGGTTAGTCCTTTGATAGTTTACAGCTATTCTGTTTGGTCATTAATTTTCTGCTTGCTAAGCAGTCACTCCACTGTTTCAGTTGGTTTCAGACATAATAATTAGGGCTCATGTCTTTCAGGCCTCCACAGGCTTTCAGTGACAGCCTAAAAAATGTTCCTGTCTCAGCTCCACCTACTACAACTTTCTTGGTGTCTTATCCAAGGCTTTCAGTGTTGACCTCTTTTGGAACAGTTCTAGTTTTGAAAAGGTGTGAAATGTCAATTTGATTTAAGTGGTGTTGAGCAAATAGGCAGCGCTTACACGAATACTTACAAGTTAGAGATGTGACTGTCATTCTGTTTTAAAATAAATGGTTGAAAATACACCTCCAACACTCTGTTCAGGGAATATGGTGTCTCTAATTAGCAGAGTAAGGAAATGACACGTCTGCTGTATCCTAGGGACATGATACATGCATGAGCCTGAGTAGGAAAGAAAGGAAAATACCTTCTTAATTAAGCTTTAGTTTACTTTTCCTAGTTCATCTTTCTTTACTCAGTAGTTTATAGAAGGTGACAGCAACAGTGGGAGATGAAATAATTAAATGAGATTTTTTTAAATCCTTGTTCTCTGTGTGAAAAGTGGCTGTAGTCTATGAAACACCCTGATGGTTTGCATACTCTACTGCTCTTTCAGTATTCTCAAGTCTCCCATGTTCCTTCTTCAGCAGAAACACAAGATAAATAGTCCTGCTAATTGTTTGATTCATTTTCTGGTAACATCATCCTTACCAAATTCCTTGCTAAGTAAGTGAAAAAGAAATAAAGACTGCAAAACTCTTTCAATTTTCTTGCTTTGTCTGGGTAAGGATCAAATATTCAAGGAGAAAATGAAACACTTTCAGAAGACTTAAAATTCAGAGTAAGTGGTTTTGAAACTACTGCCTAAGGACACATTTTATAAAGCTTGGAAAAATGGTCTGTCTATTCTTAACAGCTGTAATCTGTATGTGAGAGGTGTAGTAGGGCTACATTGAAAATCCTTTTCCCTCCCTTTCCACTTCGCCAACAGTGCAGCAGTTTAAAGAATGTGAAGGAATAAAGAATGTGAAAGCCTTCCAAATTCACACTTATTAGAAAGGTCAGGAAACCATTTCTCCATTGCTGATGTTGTGTACATTTTCATGGCCAGTATGGACACCACATTTCAGCAGTGGTGTGAGGAAAACAAGGTGTTACCTCCATTCCCTACCAGGACACACAGCCTGAAACTGCTGTTTAAGTTTGGAATGCCTATATTTCAGGTTTCCTTCCAAAGGGAAAATCTTCTGCTGTGTTGCCAGCAGTCATGGACAATGTCATTCTTCACTGTATATATCAGAAGCCTGGATGATTGTTTTTTAGAACACCATTTAGGTCAGAGGAGCATTTTGGAGGTACATCAGCTATGTCTGCATTATGTGAGACTTGTGAGGCACCTACAATCCAATGGCAGAAATGAGATTCCCTTCTGCAAGTGAAAATAGATAGGCTGGCATGGCTGAACTAGTAAGGCTGCTGGAAATCAGGGAAAAAAATGTTTCATGGCCTTATTTAATATCCACATATATTCATGTGTTGCCTGTCGATTCTGATGGGTATTTTACATGGCCTGTAGGATAACAGTACAACCACCTGCCGTGCTGATTACACGACCTCTCAGAAGATTTTTTCTGCTCACTTACACACTACCAAGTGAGTTGTAATTTTCTTTCCCACTCTACTCTCTTGAACGCAATTAATGCATGCATTTGTGAATAACATAGTTATTTCTTCTCATACTTTCCACTTGTGTATGAGGAGAGTTTTTGTGTTCCCTGGATCCACATAGGGGACACTCCATGCAGTTTGGGAGGTGCCTTACTTTAAAAATATATTAACTACTTTAGTCGGGGGTGGTAATAAGTTATTCTTGTCTTTACTTTTTCAAAAAAGAAAATAAAAGCTTTGCTTTTGATTCTTTCTCTTATCATTGTTAGTCACACAGATGATTAGAGGGCAGTCAGTCACTGCCCCATGTGAGCAGTTGACTGCTGTTAGGTTTGGAGCACAGAAGTAGCTCCCTGGACATGGCAGTAGCAATGTGCACATTCAGAGTGTTGGTGATGACAAAGGAAATGCTTCCTTCTCCAAGACCCAAAGCTTGGAGACTGACAGTGAGAGAGGGAATGAGCCAACTCACCTCGCAGAAGGCAGCCATCAGCGGCAGAGATGGCAGTTTACTGGGAAATGGCCATTTCATTTTCTGTGTTTGTGCTAGTAAAGGACCCTGTCAGCACACATTCACACACACAACTCTAAGTGCAACTGTCTTTGATCGATTACACTGCAAGGAAGCTGCTTGTAATTCTTTGTTTGTTCCAGTTTATATACTAGACTGTCTCTTGGTCACCTTATTATTCTGATCCTTGGGTGAATATTTAATACATAACCACATATTTTTAGAAATTATTTTATTTCCATGTTCCTATGTTAAAGTTAATTAATATTTATACTTTATTCAAATTTTTTCTTCTACATATTTGACCTTGTATAAGATAACAATCTTTTCTCTGCTATAAAACTGGGATGTTTTCAATCACCTCTTTCTTCACTGATCTAGATGCTGGTAGCAAGTTTTACAAGCTTTTATTTTATTTCTCACTCCTCTTAGATGCTTCTACACAAACGTATTTCAAACAATTGGCTATGAACTATCTATATTATTCTGATCCATATGTCAGTGAAATTATATCAACAATATTTACTGCACCGAAAAGCTTTGAGAGCATCCAGCAGAACATCAGCTTGTCTGGTAATAACTTTGAAACAGAAATAGGTTACATTTTTTATAGCTTTAGAAAAAAGGGTCAATATTGATTTAAAAAATTCATACACAACCCTTTTTGTTTTTAGCATACTCAATAAAAGAAAGGAAATATATGTATGGGTCAGTTTTAAGAAAATGTACAAATAATAGGAATAATACTGTTTAGTCAGACTGTTCTGGCAGATAGAGATAGGTAAACCTCAACAGCATTTGATTATGCTTTTTTGTGTTGCAGAGAGATTGTTATGGTAAAAGTTTTAAGTATTTTATGACACAATCAACTTATCAAACTGTCCTAGAGAAACAAATTCTAGCATAAAATTCAAGTACTGTAGAGACAGTTACATTTCTGCCATAGGTGAGCAACGCTGTCAGGTTCAGAAGGTGAATTGGGAGTCACTCTCCTTTAAGAAAATAATAATTTTATTTGCCTGGGTGTGTGTGCTATATTTCTACTCTCACTGTTCTTTACAAGTTTGCTCTTGTGCTTCATCAGGAAATTGTGGCAAAAAAAGTGCTTTGAGCTACATTATTCTGTGGCAGTGAAATTGCTTAAATGGTTCAATTTTTATGCAGGTGAGTAAAGATTTCATATCATTATGCATCTGTCTTCTTGATTCTTTGGTTATGGCTCACATGGCCTAAAACTTGAGATGACAGCATTGTTGGTGGACATTTGGAAGGGAAGGCTGCTACTTCCTATCCTTTTCAGCAAGTTACAGAAAGTTTTCTTTCTAACTTCCTGTAGAATATCAGTACAATTTGCACAAAACAGAAGAAAACACAAACCTGAGCTGAATAGCAAAATAGAACACAAAGTCAATTAAGGTTGTTAATAACACTATTAAAAAATAATCATTGAAATCTAATCAGCATGCATACTTGTTGTCTGTGCTCCTCAACTAGTGAAAGCATCTTTTATAGCAAAACTTACTTCTAGGGATGGCACAGAACTTTACCCAGAAGAAAACATGAAAAAAATGTGTTTAGAGGTCTTAAAGCAGCCAAACTGTTTCTGACAGACTGTCTGGACATGCAGAACAATCTTCCAGTGGACAGAGAAACCTGCCTTGACATGGTACTGATGTGTTTTTCTTATGGTACTTGAACCAAGGGATGTAGAATGCAGACCAAAACATGCACCAAACACACACCATTATAACGTGAAAATACTCACGCCATGAAGTTCTACATGATGGCTGCAGCATCCTCCTTTTTTAAAAAGCCTGCAGCCTAACCCTAGCCCTAACCATCATAAAACAAACAAACAAACAAACAAACAAACAAACCAACCAATTAATGCACTGTTTGTGCATGAATAATGGTTCAGGCAGAATGAGTACACAAGTCCTTATGCAACTAATGCAACCCATTTGAAATTTTAAAGCTCATTCTCTATGATGAAAAATTAATGAGGATTTAATCAGAAACCCCTGAGAATATGGGGCACAACTGCAAAGCTACAAATAAGAGGTACTCACTAACATGTAACTGAGAAGAAAATCTGCTGGATACTTTGCAGGTATCCATTTTTTTCCTTTATTTGTGAACAATTAATCAGGTGAATCTGTGCTCCCAAAGGCAGAAGGCAATGAAAATGTCCTCAAAGGAGCTCTCAGAACAGAGTTACCAAGAAATTTTAAGTGGTTTACATTCATATAACTTAACTAAAAAACAACTCCCCTTGTTTAGTCACTCAGAGACAACAGCAGAATGACTAATAGACCTTTCAGTGAAGAGTGACTAGCACCCAATCAGGAGGAAATTCTGTGATTTCCAGCACTAGTGATATTAGTTTGACTATTTCAAATTATTAAGAAGTTAAATCATGGCTTATTATAAAAAAAATTTAAAAGGTGAACCATTGTTAAGAAAAATCATTAATTTGGCTGCAGTTAATTTGCTGCCTGTAGGTCTTGGAGGGTGTAGATTGAGGACATTGTCTCACCAGAGCAGGTGTGTTCTCTGTGGCAGAACTTGAGGATTTCAATTCTGCAATGCTAAGAACGTAACTCACCTTTCCTGAGGTGAGCAGACTGCACAGGACATTTAGACTATAATTACTGCACAAAGTGGAAACTTCAGATATAATCCCTGTTGATAAAATGATTCATAACACTGTAAGCAAGTAGATGGCAAACCTAATTAGGCTGTTTCATAATGATCACTTTCTGTATTTGCTCTTGTGCTCTGGTCAGTGTTTGAGAGACAAAAGCAGCTGTGGCTGCCACGTGATCCAGAACCTCCTAAGCCATGCTCAGCTCTTCTCTGTGACCCACTGCTGGTCCATGAAGTGCATCATTGTCAGTCACCAGGAGTACCAAATTAACACGTGATACAGTTAAAGCTGAACCCCCCCAAAAGGTGCTGCATGGGGTCATCCAGCTGATGACTGCTTGCTGCAATATCAATCCATAACTTCTGTCTCAGTCCAAATGTGATCCCAGCTGATCACCCAGAAACGCTGCTCACTTGTACTCCTTGTTCAGGATGTGACAGCAGAGGCTAGATGAGTATATACAGTTCAAAAAGGAAAATGTGGGATAGCAGTGCTCATTTAGAAAGAGTGAGAATGGGAAGTCAGGAAAAACAGCATCCTGACTTGGGAAAAATGAGGTTGTGCCCATGCTCTTCCTCGTGGTTCTAGGATGGAAATATGTCTCTGTACTTGTCACACCACATATCCCACTCACAAAAAGCACAATATAATGCAGCTGTGGATTAAACATGATGGTTTACAACTATTTCTTTTTAATAAACTGCTTCATTAACTTCATCCATTTTAACCAGGAAGCTAAACAAGAGGGTAAATTAAAGGGAAAAAAATAGTCCCCATTCTTACTATGATTTTTAAAAGGATTTTCTTTTACACATTTTTAATCTGCTGTAATATATTATGATGTATTACTCTTCTTATGGATCACTGGTGGATAATCTTGTACTACTGCTGATTTACATCACTGCAAGCCATGCCAGTGTTTGTGTGACAATGTAAGGCAGAAGTCATTCAACTCACTTTCAGCTGGTGGAATTAAGAAAATTCATGCATATCCCTACTGTTCAGACCTTGAGAACTATTAATTGCTTTAAGATTAAGCTTAGGAACAGAGCAGAACACTTAATCTTCTAACAGGTCTAAATCTTATTTACCATTCAGCTACAAGCTCTTTATTTAAAAAAAAAATCTTCAGCAAGAGGAGGTTTTAATTGTAGAGATTTAACCCTTAACCAGATCCCTGGTTGGATAAAATCTGATCTAATAAGATGACTGTTAAACAGCTGATGATGTGTGTCAAATCTCAAGGTCAGCTGCTTATGATAGTTCTTGTACCATGAGCACCCAGGTTTGTGGTGCTGTGTATGAGTGACCTGTACATGAGTCTCCTTTATGGGAGTGTCCTATTCCCATTCACGTTGTTTTTCTGGGATGCTTTTTAACCTTAGCAGCAGAGCACCCTTTCACACAACTGTGCAAGGCACCCTTTAGCACAGACATGATATAATTGAATAAAGTGCTCCCTCATACCATTAGTGTCCATTGCAAACTGGCTGATCCTTCCCACTTTGGATATCAAGAGTATTTTCCCTTTTTAACCCCGATGTTAGGAAGACCTGGCCTGCCATTTGACAATTTTCTGTGACAGAATGTGTTATAAGACAGCCAAGGTGGAACTATCAGTGATGTTTTGGGCTCACAGGAGTTGAAACAACCTCCAGTGCATTCTTACAAGACATCTCTGCACCAAGGTATGTAGAGTACATGTGGCATTAGGTCCCCTCCTGCAGAGCACCAGCCTTTTGCATGGTTTGCTAAATAATCATGTAACACTTTGCATCTTCTTTGGCCACTGTCCTCTCAAAGCTGGAGGTGTTCTTCCATGTAATTGTGTTGGAGAATAACACTAAAATCCTAGTTTGAAGGAAACTATGAGCTTTACCAAAGAGAGAAAGCAAGACAAGTTGACCTCATGCCTACTGACAGACCACTGACTTTCAGCGCTGGCTTTGGCTACCCCTGTACCCTGTCAGCAGCCAAGCTGTGACACTGCTGCTTTCCCCACCACTTCCAGGGTTTGAATTCACACACAAATTCAGACCTTTGCTGCAGGGAGTGATCCTTGGTGCCAGGTGACTCAACTCCCATGCCTATGATCCGAGCAGGTTGAGCATGAAGAGGAACAAACCTGCTGCATCCCACTGGCCCCAGGTGCAGCCCTTTTCTGCACTGGAGCTGATTCAGCTCTTAGAATACGCAGTGACAAGTTACTAAATCTCCCCTGTTTTTGAGAGGCATTCAAAATCAAATGGGAGCAGGTGAGACCACCGCACTCTGAAAGCGGCACTACCTTTTATTCTCTGAACACTGATAATAGCAATTGACTTGAGGGTGATAGTAACTGTCTCTGAAAATAAACGTGAAGCATTTTCCATTCATCTTGCTGTAATAACTAAAGGAAGCAGGGTTTTTTTTGTAGTGTGTAGAAACCAAATGCAATTATTGCTTCCTTCCTAATACTGACCCAGCAGCTTAGAATTGGTCCCTGAAGAATCACAGGCAGGCTGAAAGCATCAGCTGAACGCACCACCCCCACAGGCGGCACGGGGACATGGAGCACCAGGAAGATGCTGTCCCCATGGACACGGGTCACAAGGACATGGAGCACCAACTACTGGCAGCAATGACATGAGTTTGCGGCAGCTCACTGCCGTTTAAATTTTTATTTCAGAACAGTTAAGAGATGACAAAGAATGTGTTCTGCTGTCTCTGGTTCCCCGCTCCAGAGCGGGAGGTGAGTTAGCCCGAGAGCGGGGAGGGAGTTCAGGCAGGAGGCTTTGGGAGCCTGTCCCGCTCACAGGCATCACTCCTGAGGCTTTCGGGATCCCGGAGCTGCCTGTGCCCCCGAGCAGCCCCGGCGGCGGGTTCGGTGTGGGGAGGAGCGGGGGAAGCGCGGCCGGGAGGCGGCTCTGGCAGAGCAGGGAGCAGGTGCGGCGCGCCGGCCGCCGCCGGAGGGCAGCCTGGTGTATCCAAACCCCCAAACTCCCTGCTTTGGAAACCAGCCCAACCTCCGGAGATGAGCGGCTCCACGGGAGACTCTTCCATGAAAATACTCGTTCCAAACCTTTAAATCCCCCCGTGGTTTTGCAGACAAACGCGCGGCCAGCACGGGGACATTAACAAGTGCCCATGCAGCCAGCGAGCGGCTCGCAGGTATCACTCCAGGGAAAATGCGAAGCTTTATCCCTTCATTTTCCTCAGAGGAGCAGGGAATTGCAAGGGGGGCTCCGTTACTGGGCTGTCTGCAGGAATAGGACCCTCAGACAGACGGGTGCGTCTCGCAGGTGCGCACAAGTGAGGACAGGAGCGCTGCCGCTCAAAGTCTGTGACAGAAAATCAGGGGCAATGCTAAAGCTGGAGGGAAAAGTGTGAAAGAAAACTCCCCAGTGTTTGGCATTACACGTTTGGGTGCAATGGCAGACATATTAACCCTAAATTACATGGAAATATCAAAGAAAAAAAACCCATGAAAGCATCTAAGAGCATATTTATTCCCTGACACTCTATTGCCTTTGAACTGTTATTTTTTGTCTGTGTAGCTATAATTTATAAATGTAAGGGAGAATTTCACGAAATAAGCAGAGGAAGTTAAAAAGCTCTTCAGAGGAGCAAATATCTATTTTAAGAAAAAATTACTACCTTGTAGAAAGGAAAGCTCTTATTTAGATTTTGGTGTTTGAAGCATTTCTTGGTCTAACCAGCCCCAGAGAAAAAAAGTAAAAAGCGGTTTTTTGAGTCCCAGGCTTTGCAACCAGCCAGTGGTGCCACCTACATGTGTGGGTTTCAGAATTCCTCTGGTCTGGAGGATGTTGGTTTAGGTCAGAGGTGGCACAGGTGCCACTTCTGCAGCTCATGCTGTAGCACAGAACGGAGAGAGGAGGGAAGTCTTCTTGTGCTGCATGAAAATAGCAGCTGATCTAATCACCCACCTGTGAATGGCTTCAGGAGAAAAGTGATCATGTGACAACTCCTCTGAAAACAGAGAAGGGAAGTTGTTTTTATTACCATTCAGGAAGGTGTCAAAGGATGACCTATGAAAATGCTTTATGACACTCCTCAGGTGTGTTTTTGTCTGATCTTTACTGTGTTGAGTAAGACTTTGCAGAGAATTTAGCTTTAAAAAGCAGCTATCAAATGTGCATGCTTTCATGATGTCTGTAACTGTGAAGACTAAAATAAAACCCTATAATATATTCAAGGATACAATATTCAACAGGGATAGAACAGCCTATCCCTTAATATCTTTTGTGCAAATTTAGGTCTGTATTAGGCTTAGGAGCAGAGCAGTAAGATTTGAGGATGAACATAAAGGCTGTGGTTTAACGTGGATGAAGTGTTGTGCTAACCTGGTGTTCTCACAAGACTTTGGTCATAAATGTTACAAGCCTTGTGAGGCCTGGGGTGTGCAGAATAAGGATGTGCTCCTATTTATACTGGAAAATATCCTTTCCTATGTGGGATCCAACCTAGGACTTATGTCCCAGGTATCAATTTTCATGCAAAATCCCTTAACTTTTGTTGTTATGGTTTCCTAAGTTCTATAATTTATCAGTAGCCATCTAGACTACAACATCTCATACATTTTCCATGACATCTAAAAAGCTAAATTTCCCAGTAGTTTAAATTATTTTCTGTACCAAGCACAAGTAAATGATTTTTTTTTCCTGTTGTCTGTCATTAGATTCTATACAAAGCCTTGTTAACTAGATGGAATACGTAAGTGAAGTTTGGGGTTGCTTCTTATGCTGCAAGTCTATGTGATTGCAGGAGTTCTGTGGAGTTTAAATTAAGACTTAGTGATAAGATGTTCAGTAAACGAGATGAATTAAAAAATTTCAGTATTAAAATAGTTCAGTGCCACCACCAGAACAGGGTGCTGATAAGATGAACAGCAACTTCCCATGTTCACAGCTGCAGGGACTTGTCAAAAAGACTACACATCTGATATTCTACAAGCTAAATAATCATGTAACACTTTGCATCTCCTCTGGGCATTATGCTCTTAAAGATAGAGGTATTCTTCCATGTAATTGTGTTGGAGAATAACCCCACACCCCAAAATCCAGAATCCAAAAGCCAGATGGAAAGGCAGGACAAGGTCTGTGACATGTCAAGCTGTCATGTCACAAACACCCTTGCAAAGCATTTTAAAACTGAAAGGCTGGACATGGCTAAGCAGCATCAAAAGCTACACAGTCTCAAGCTGGGATTCTCTCAAGAGATCCCTCATAGCCACAGTAGCTCCAAGCTGCAGCCATAGAAGTCAAGGTGATGCTTGGAGCTGAACTCATGGAAGCAAAGTCCAAGCAGCATCTGAAAATATTCACTCTAATTGTAGAATCTGGATATAACACAAAATTGCACAATTAACTTGGATAAAGGCATAGCTGTATAAATTGCAGCACTAGCAGGCCCTTTGATTAACAGGACAAGAGGTTCTCTCTGACAGACTGCAGTGCCAGGATCTCTCCTTGTTGTCTGTGCCCTCTCTGATGGTGGTTTTGGCTAATTCTCTTTGGGTCTATCCAGTTTGAAGAGCTTTTCCAGTTCTTATTTTCCATAGAAGGAGTAGAGATTGACCAGGTATTTGATTGCTGAATTTAGCTGGAAAATACAGACAGATCTAGCTTAGAAGCCTTCCTGAGAAACCTTTGGAAAAAAACCCCCATACTTTGGACAGGGAGTTCCTACCTGTGCTATATGGGAAGATGGCACACCACAAAGCCTGGGAGCTGCTGGGGTGTCACATTCTCAGTGTTGCCCCTACATGACACCTCTCCCTCTTGTCTCCCATATTTCCATTGTGATGCTGATGCTGTCTCCAAGAGGCCATGGGAGCAAATCACAGATCACACAGATCACAGAATGGCTCAGCTTGGAAGGGGCATCTGGTCCAACCTCCATGCTCAATCCATAGGGACCCCATCAGGCTCCCTCTTGCTGGCCTGGAGAGGGTCAGGGTCTGCACATGTGTTGGGATTTGGGAAGCTGGGAGGAAGACACAGGCTGTGCTCCTTCCCAGCCTCTTTGGGTGAGTATCTGGCATCCATACCCAGGAAAGGGAATATATAGCTGGGTGAATAAATAAAATGCAAAGATCTGCCACACAGTCAGTGTTTGTGGGATTCTGGCTCCTGAGTGTCTCTCTGATCCTTTGGACTGGGATATTTCCTTTGTAGCCATCAAACAGGTTTGGCCTGGGATGAAGAGAGAAATCACGCAGCCTCAAAAGCAGTGCTTTTTCTTGCATGCACTGCGGGGGTTGGCTCAACACACTCTTTTGCTTAGGAAGACAGAGACTTACTGCTAAGTTTAAATTCAGAAAACATATCTGTAAATCCCTTCTCCCAGTGGAGCTGAAAAAACAGCAAAAGACCAAGTGAAGTAACGTTTAATTTGACAAAAATAGGGGAAATAGCTATTATTTATTCATTAGCTTAAGCGATGGATAACAGCATAGCACTAAAAGTGTGAATGACAAGAATAACACGGTGATTCCTGTATAGAGCTACAAAATCTTGATGTAGGCAGAAGAACTAGTTTGACGTGACACTGATGTAGACAGGTAATTCCAAACAGTTGGTGTGTATTATCTTAAATGCCATTAAAGTAATCAATTGTGAAGGTACTACAGACTTAAATTTCCAAATATCCCTGGATGATTTGAATATAATGCTATGGATCTGAAGTGAAATCTTTCTTTAATGGATTTAAATCCATCACACAATATTTGAAGACTTGAAAAAGAATAATTTTCGGGATTTTGACAGACATAATGTGAGTTCTCTTAGGCTTAGAGGTAAGTATTAATAATACAGCAGAATGAATGGCTTCCTTTTACTTTTCTGTGATTTATATAGAAAAGAGAAATTTAAAAATAATTTTGTGTCTTCAGCCTGTATCTTTGATTGCCTAAGTAAAAAACATAAGCGTAATTCCAAGGAACTTTTTTGTTTCTTTTAAAATGTCACATATGTAATTATTTGACTGTAAATACAAAGTCTTAATGTCTAAGAGGAAACCTAAAGAAAGAGGTTAACTGAAAAAAATTCCTTTTAAAAAGCGTGAGTGATTTTAGAACGTGAGTTGTTTCTAAAAGGAGTATCAGTTGAACTGATTCACTTATGGAGTGATTTTTGGATTCCTTGGGTTTGCCCAGCATTATGGTGTGTATCATTCTCCCCATGCTTTGTTATGCACTGCAGACTCAGTGAGACATCCTTACTGCACGTCCTCTGTACAGATGCATTTTTAGACCTGCATATAATCTCTTTCATTAAAAATATTGGTTTTGATGTTAAAAAAATGCTCTTTTCCTGATCCTCACAGCCCTAAGGAGGCAAGCCTTCATTGACAAGCTTTATTAAATCCAGACTCTTCCTATTTTTGGAACAGTACCACGGAAGAGATACATTCCTGTGTGCATTATATTGAGCTTCACTAATCACTTCAGTCTGGAAATACTGGTATTAATGTACAGCAAACATCCATGCATATTGCATAGTGGTTTTACAATGGGGAGAGACACACAAATGAAGTAGAAAACAAACACACTAGGAATTACCTCCTGGGAGTTCTTGAAAGAAAAGGCATTGATAACCAACAGAGGGTGTTTCAGCCTGTTAATGAGCAGATGTAGCTGGCAATCTTTCCTACCTTGCTCTTTAAATAAATCATTATATAAGTAAAGCCTAATTTCTGATGTGCCTTTGGTGAGCTGGTTGTGAAACATGCACAAAAGAAAGCAGTCCATGCTGCACCATTCACTAGGCTTTTTTAATAGTTATTTATGTGTTTGTCAGAAATGTGTGGTGCGGGTGAGAATGGAATACATGAACAGCTGTAAAGGCAAAACAATATTTTAGAAGTTGTGCTGTTTGTTCCTGCTCATTACCCTCAGGTATGGATATTGTCTGGGTGCCCATTTTGAGGACTTGATATAAGAAATAGCAAGTGACAATTTTTTGGGGCAATGCCAAATATTATTTTCCTCATATGAATTTAAAGAGGGCCCTTGATTTTGTCACATGTACTTGCCAGAAGTATTGGTATTTCCTCACATGATGAGTCAAAGATTTAATTACGTAAGTTCAAATTGTGCTGTGTTTTGTTTAATCTCCTTTTATATCTGGGAATCTCAGAAGATCCAGGCATGTAAAAACATTTGTCTAACTCTTAATCTTTTCATTTGATCCACATTGCTTCATATGAAAGCAGCTCAAGGACTTTCAAGAAGAACAAAAAAATCACAATGGACCATTTCAACAGTCAGATTGAAAAAGATCTGATTTTGATGTTGTGATTCTTTGGAAATCAAAATACTTAGATGTAGGAAGTTACTGTTTTATATTCCTCTTTAATTATTCATCCCCACTGATATAATTTTTAAAATATGGTGCAGAAGGGTTTTCAGATTTCACTAGGGAAGCAGTTAACCTGCTATGGACTGAGCAAGCCTGGAGCTTAGCAGGAGTGTCAGTCCAGCAATGTGGAAAACAGATACAGGATGTTTGAAGTGGAGAGCCATGGTTCTTCAAGCACTTGAGGAATTATGTGCAAAAATATGTTGCTCAACTATCCTTTTGCCTGGTGACAGATATAGGTAAGTTCTCAGTGGTTTTTTGGTTAAAAAGATGAAACTTCTGGAGTTCTAGTTTTGGAGTAAAGATTTTCCTTTTATGATTTCTTTTCCTCAAGAAAGATTGTTTGTAAAAATGTGTTGCAGAGGGCTATCAGTATCCATTTACAATTTTTTAAATTTTTGAAAAGAACAAATTAATAAATGTAGGATATGTGGATGGTCATTAGAAAGAAATATTCCCTGACACCAAAAAGGAAGTAGTGAGATGAATTGCTTATATTTGAGCAAGATCCAATACAGTTTTAGGGAAATTGAGAAGGTCTCAGAAGATATTAATCAGAAAAACATCAATGATGCTTAACAAACATCAAAAAAGCAGAATATTCTCAAAAATACACAATCCTTTATATACACTAGCAATACTTAACTTTTACAATTGTATTCCTAAATTCTAAGCAGGGTGATCTTCAAAAATTGGGATCGGCCAGAAATATTAAATACTATGAAAACAAATTTAGCATCTTACTAGTTTTGGCTTCTTATTCCTAAAGTGTGCCTGGGAGAAAACCCAGACACCTGTGGCTTAGAGAAGCTATTTCCAAAAGCACCTTAAGCTTGCAAGAGGTAAGAAGAAACTCAGTGCCACATACTGAGAAACCCAGACTCAGCAGAGCCTGTAAAATCAGCTCATGAACTGTGCCATGAAATGTCCTCAGCACCATCAGTAAACAGACTTTGGGTTATCTGCACGTGGACAGGAGGGAGAAGGACAAAATGGTGAAGCTGTATTTCATATCCTCTCTAGGCCAACAGTGATAAAGTCAAGTCATATCTGTAGCTTCAAGCAAGAGCAATGGGACTTTGATAATTCTGAATCATAGATGATTCAGAATTTTGGACTTGTATTTATACAAGTGATGAGGTGTAAAATTCATGTGGCTTTTCTACTGATGGAGGGGATGTACCACATGCATGCAAACACACAAGCTTAAATAGGTAAATTACTGCATTCCACCACTGCAGTTGCAATTACAGGATCTTACACTTACATATTGCTTTCCAGCAGTGAAGAAATGTCCAAATATGAATAAACCTCCTTCTATGCAAGGGCATTACTGTCATACTGTGCTCCTTTCCAAACTGATACAGATTGGTACATGAAATGCACAGTCATGTTCAGTGAGAATGAGAGAAAACTTCCTGATATTTTTGCATCTGAAATGGATGAATTCTCTGTCACTCTGTTTTTCTCCACAAAATGTTCTGACATAAAGGCTGGATGGCTCGTGCATAGCAGCACAAATGCCATTATCATGTTGATTGAGGTAAAGGGCAGAAGTGTTGGTCATGGAAATGCAGAAGAGAAGAAAAACTTCTTACAGCAGAACTAAAGCTTAAATCAATTTAAATGAAAAAAACTGTACTTTTTTGAGGGGAGATACTCTCGCAAAATCTGGGAACTGGTAGCAGAGATCAGCATAGGAGGGGAAAAAACGTGATAGTAGAGAGAATAAGCCAGCAGAAAAGAGAAAACTGACCAGGAAAAAAATCCAAGTAGAGCAGAGGAGAAACATGAAAAGCAAATCAACTCCTTTGTTTCAGACTTAGCAAAGCCTCTGTGTGGATTGCAGCTTGAAGTTAAAAAACCCCACAACCTCAAGTTGCTCCGGTCAGAAACCACCTGAACACAGCTTCAACCCTCTCTTACAAACACGTACCATTGGTTTTATCTGGATTGCTACAGCCTCTTCTTTTCTGGCCTTTCAGGACCCTTTATAGTCCCTACCAAAGAGCTCTGTTTTATATTTTTTCTTTCTCATACCCAACTTGTCCCTGCTTTTCACTGGTTCTGATAATTCCTTTACCATCTGCTCATACCTACTGCTCCGCTCCAGATCTCCCTAAGCTTCTACTCCTGTATGATCCTTGTGTCTATGTTAACCTTTCTCATTCCTTTGATTTTTCAGGGTCTTGTGTTCTGATAGCACCACTTTTCCATAAATGCATTTGTAGTGTCCTGGCCTCCTCTTAACACAGTCCTTGTGCTGGACTTCATGCGACTTTCCTTCAGTCCCTTGGTTTTTTTTGGATACTGTTGACAAAGTACTTTATCTCCCTTTACTTCAAATTTCACAGCTGTAATATGGTGATAATGTTGTTGACTTCCTTTGTAATATGTTTTGAAATCTACTGGTGAAACTCTGCGTAACAGGTGGATATTATTTCTGTTGAAATCAATGAGCACTAAGAATAAGGTGAGCAGTGGATATCTCTTTAATGTAAGATCCTGTTTGATCTTCCTCTGTCCAGCTGAGACAAAGAATGTGCATGCTGTGTATCAAGTGCAGGCTGCAGCCTGAGCTCCAGCTCCAATTTATTTATAATACACAGTGTATATACGATTTCAAGGTCATATCATTGGCTTGAAAACCAGGATCTTTTCTTAAGCAGGGATTGTGAGCTGCATTTTTGGCTCTTTTCCTGCTGTGGGCACAGGTACACGAGAGAGCAAGGACAGGTGAATGAACTGCCATCTCTGGTCTGATGGACACACGGAGGCACATTGTTAAGTACATGTTAAGCTTTCTACATGTGCTAACTAAAACATATGGTCATGACTTTCCTTAAAATTTTCCTCAAAAGTCCTTTCTCTCGCTGTTGAGAATAAGCAAGAGCAATTCTCCCCAGAAGGTGAAGTTCAAACCTGCTGTTTCTGAAAACAGAAGTTTAAAAAGAAAATGCCACATCAGTTTTGGCTCTGGCATCTTATGAGCATTTAAAGATCTCTTTTAACTTACTCTTTGTGAAACAAACAATACAGGTAAGGAGAAAGCTGGCATACACTTGTCCTGTATTAAAATGAAGGTTGTATTGAAATTATTTCAGAGAGCTTTTTGATTTTACATGAATTATGAGTTGTACGCTTTACTTAGTGGAAACATCTTAAACATTTACCTTGTGAAATGATTATTGCCACCTTCCCATTAGTTTTATGTGTAGGAGAATAATATGATGTTTTATCAGATACTGAAATACTAGATATTCTGAAAAGTATATGAAATATTGTGTGGAAACCTGTGTTTCTATAAATAGTTGTTAAGTTTTTCTGAAGCTGTCAATGCTGAGTGTTACACATTGGTATTGTATTGGAATAGGTGTGGTTACACAACCTCTCAAGGTCATTTTCACACCCAGATTCTTGTGTTTATGGTATGATCATAATCTGTCAATCAGTCATATATCAATGGATGTGATGGTGTGTATTTTATCTTTGTTTGCTTGTTTGAGTTGCTTTATTTAAATTCATTTAATATTGATATTTTTACAAGAAACCATTGTGCTCAGATCTTTTAGGGATCTTTGGTAGAACTGATCCCCTATAGTCCTAATGTCTCCCTTTATTTGTACCCACTTATTCCCATGTTTTGAAACAAGTGTGTTGGTAAGAGTGGTTTAGAGTTTAAGACTACACTGAATGGGCAACCTCCCACTATCCTGAGATGACTCATTTCATTAGGTCCTGCCTAATTTTTTCTTCAGTGCTATTTTCTTTTTTTTTCTTCCACTATAACCTAATGTATAAAACTTAAAAGTTTTTAGTGCAGACACTAAGAGATGAGAAGGAGAGTGATTCATCTTGGCTGTGGACTGAACAATAGATTTCATTACTGTCACTGCTGAGCAGAGTTCCTTGTCTGCTCCTGACATGATAACAGTCAGCTGCACTACCAGCCTGCAGTGCCACAGGAGGGAAGCTGACTGCCAGCTCTGACTGTGGATATTTTTTTGTAGCACCACAGAATAGAATCTAAAGCTGTGTCTATACTACCTAATAAGGAATTTTAAACTATTTGAATGTTTGCTGTTTCTATTTCCTGTGTAGACTTTATACAGAGATGAGAATATTTCTGGACATTCTTAATTAATCCATAGACTGTTTAAGAAAAGGAAAGCTTGGATAGCTGCAGGCTTGGTGTGCACAGTGTTTAGCCCTTTCCAGGCCTATCTGTGTGGCTCAACCAGAGTGAGCTGGGGCCTCTTGTTGAGGCAGAGGGGGTGTTCAGGTTTCCTGCTGCAGTGTTGGTGAGTTTGACAGTGACACAATCAACAGGCTGTGTGAGTGGTGGGCAAATGGGGTTTGGTAAGAGGGCTTGGAGGGCTCAGATCTGCACTTGCCCAGCAAGGCAGGTACTGCCAAAATGACTGTGCCTACTTATGATGGTCGCCAGGTTGTTGAACCCTGTCTCTAAGGTGCCATTCTCTGAGGTAGCCTCTTCCTACCATTCCTCCTGAGGAAAGAAGATACAGTTTTCTCTCTTTCTCCTTTGGTGTGTACCTGGTTAAATCTGTTTTAAGAACCTTGCAGTTCTGCTTTCTCCAAGAGCAATGACTGAATAGTTTCTTTAAAGTACATTGCTCACTCCAGTGAAAGCTCTTTCTGGGAGCCATGACACATGTAGCTTGCTTTAGGCTTTTCCTTCACTCATACCACTCCCTGAACCTGAGGAAGATACAGCTTCTTTGGGAATTCTCCTGGAATCTCTCCTCTGTCTACAAGCTGACCTCCATCCTCTCTTCCTACGAGATGTCTCAATTTGCTGGTGTTTGACCTCACACTCCTGCCTTTGACAAATCCATTTGTGGAAGGGGAAATGGGATCCTGGAGTGTCTCATTTGTCATCTTCCATGTGAGCACTGGACATCTGCTCTGTTGCATTTGTCTTTGCTCTTCCTCCTACTACAACGTGGTCACACAGGGGATTGTCACCATCTGCCCTAGTTGGTTATTTGCCACTAAATAATCTGTAAGTAAAATTTTAATTGGTAAAAATAATTAAAGCATCATTTACTTCTGGAGGCAAACCATTTACTTTATTGACAGTAGACTGGCATATACCAAGGTGATGGAATTTTCTAACTTTTTACACTGAACTGCTTCTTGGGAAAAGTAGAAAACTTACTTCGAAGTGGAGATAAGAAAAATCATTGTCTGAATTGATACCATCTGAAGTCTAAGGATAGTAACTGCACAGACAGAGGTCTCCAGATTAATTTCTTGGACATCCAGTGGAGGTAATGTAAGAGTGGCATTATTTTGGATTGGTGCAGCGTTGATGTAAGAAAAGAAAAGAATTATTTTTATTAGTATCAGGACTGAGCAGAGTGGTACCTGAGCAGAAGATACAGAAATGTCTGTTTGCACTTGATAAGCAGTAAATCACTTTATTTGAAACATTTTCCATGCAATAAGTTACTATTGTCTTTGCAATGTGCTTCTTGTATGTGTGGGCTCCAGTCTCACCATGCTATACACTGTTCAAACATAAAAAAGAGTAAAAGCCATCCTCAAATAGTTGAAAATCTAAGTGAAAGGCAAACATAAAGCAAATAGATAAAGGGAAGAGTGGAAGATGTAGGGAGTACAAATGGTTTGAGAGAGCAAGTCTCAGCCTTGTGACTAGTTCCTGAGAGAAATGTGGAGATCATGCTGGTATGGAGTTTTATGAATCATTTTGATAAATCTGTTATCAAAGAATGAATCAAAAGCATTCCTGTTAAAGAAAACATTATCTTTGCAGTCTATTAGAATTCTTTCATTACTTGAAGACAGGAAATCTTGTAGCTACAATAGTAAGCACAGTTTATGTGGATAAACTCACTCAAAAAAAAATTATCTCGGTATGAGAAGGAAGTTCTCTTGCAGATTAGGGAGCTCTAAGGTGAGAAATAAGGACTCGAGAAAGAAATTAATAGCTGAGCAATGTAAAGATCCATACTGCAACTTGTGAAAATTGTCTGGAAAGGCAATAAATAGTACTCTTTTTTTTGTTGCTGACAAGGTGAAATTACATGGGCCTTGTTAGCTCTGGGAGATACAAAGAATGCAGAAGGATCAAACAGTGATCGAGCACTCAGTAATAAATGACAGGTGAGCTTCAGGGTAGACAGCTGATGGTAACTGATGCTGAAGGGACAATTGGAACTAATCATACTGCCTGATAGATTCTAAATCAGCTGTAACAACTCCGAGAAAAATACTTGGTCATTGCAGGGAACAGCATTGAGAAGGCTGCAGTTCAGTGCAGTCCAAAAAGAAATTGAGATGTTAGATTGTATTAAGACAAAACAAGTATCATTATAAGAATTTATAGTACACCTTTGCCTGTATTAAAGTGTTCAATCTCAGCATTCTATCTCAAAGAGCACACGAAACAATAGAAAAGGTCCTACAGAGAGCAACTGAAATGATGAAAAAATATCAAAACAATTGCTGGAGAAGTAAATGTCAGGATATTTGAAGACTGTGCAAAGGGGAAATTAATATGGGAAAACATAATAGGTGAATGATAGTGAGGTGAGTCCTCTTTTGTCTGTTTAAAATGAAGTGAAAAAGGATGCTTCAATTAACTTCACCAAAGTGTAGTTAAAAGGCAGCAGACTCAAAATAATGAGCAGAACAAATTGAACACTCTGCTAACTGAACTAACCAAATGTTTTTATTTTTAACTCCTTGCTGAGAGAAAGATGAGCTGAGATGTACAGCAATGGCTCTTCCCCAGTGGCTGCTGCTCTTAGTGGTGCGTGGGCACTCTGGGCTTTCCAGGGCTCTTGGTACCCCAAGGTGCAGCTGGTCACTAAAGAGCCCCAGCTGGCCACTCCACAAATGGTTTCTGATCCTGTTTTTCAGGACCAGACCTAAAATTGTACCTTGTCCAACCTCTGACTGACTGACTGAGCCCTAAGTATTCTTGTGAATTCAGCACTGTCTGTACAGGTGAGCAAACAGCCCCTGATGCTGCCCAGCTTTCTGGCATCCTACACCTGAGAATTCAAACTGCTGCTCATTTCTGCCTTTCTGCCTTCAGGCCTGTAGATGTTTTATCAAGGATCCTGTCATGAGCACTTGAGCAGGTTAATTACCTTTCATCTTGCAAAGCTTCGTTGTCACCGCCATCTGTTTAGTGAATTCTTTATCTGGACAAGCTCTGGTCTAAGGTTCCTCCATTATAATACCTTTGATATTTTGTGCAAACTTTTAAAATGGGCAGGTAGATGACAGTAAAATGATCAGAATATCTAGAATCTGTCATTCTCTCCCTCAAACATGTCATTGCTCCAATAGCATAACTGCAGCAATTGCAATAATTTCCCTTTAAAGGCCTGTGTACCATAGTTTAACCTAAAAATGACAAGCTGGTTTTTGGCAACTTAAGGGTGACTAATTTTCTGAAGTTCACCTAAAATAACTCTGGAAATTTTACCCTTTATTGCAAGTTTTAAAACAAATAATCACGATGGTATTTTTGTTATTCTTCTTAGATTTTCATGGGCAGAACAAGTATCTGTTCTGGAGGTTTGAAAAACTGGAGGTTTGAAAAATAACATTGAGAAGACAAGGGCAGCAGAGAGGATTCTGAGAGATCCCTCAGCCCTCTGAAGTAATTTCTGACTGAGTTTGTCTAATTTGTCCTTAAATACTCCTGTCTGCAATTTAAGCATATTAGCAGAGTGGAAAGTAAGGGTAACCTCTTGCAAAACTCTGTTATTTGATGACTGTTGTTGTGTCTCCTTGAGTCTTGGCTGAGGTAAACAAACCCAATTCTTTTAACCTCTCCTCTCAGAAGGTGTTTTCAAACCTTTGATTGTTCCTGCTGCTCTCAGCTGTCCAGCTGACTGTTTTTTTCCTGGAAGTTTGGTGAATTAAACTCCCTACAGTGCTCCAGCCTCAGGCTGTGGCCAGCTGAGGGCTCCTTCAAATGTCCTGTGTGTGACATCTTCATCACACGTCCTTGTAGGAGGGTAATTTTATTAGAAAAATATTGCTCTTGTTCTGCTGGTAATTCTTTATCCTCCATACCTTTTTTTCTGAATTAATTGTGTTATTAGGTGTTCCCCGTGTTGTATGTGCACAAGTGATGACTTCTACATAAGTACAGCATATTGCACTTGTTTTCCCTGAATTGTATCTTATTTGTATCTTCCGTTTGTTTGGATAAATTTTGAATTTTAATCCTGTCCTCAACAGTCCCCATGCATCCTGCCAGCTTGATATTATCTGCAAATTTAATTACTGTGTGTTTTATTCCATCATCAAAGTCATTCATAAAAATGCTGAATAGCACCCAGCTCAGCTTAGGCTCTTGCAGGAGCTTTGCTTAAGGCATCATTTCCTTTTGGCACTCAACCAACAATTTTACAGACTTTTTTTAGTACTTGTACAATAACTTCATCGAGATTGTGCCAGCTTAGCTCATTTTTGACAATATCACAAGAGATTGTGTAAAAAGCTTTTCTGAGGTTAATCTAAAACTAATCCTCAGCTCAGAAGCCTATTAACCTGTCCTAGAAACAAGTCAGGCTGACTGTTAGGGAGCTTGCTATTTTATAGGTTGCCTTTTTCTCTTATTAGACACTTGCCTGCCCCTCTGACTTCAAAAGTAAATCACAAATGGATCTAGGTTTGAACCAAACCAGCACAGAACTCTTCTGTTACTTGATTTCTTTTCCCAGACTGTCTCTTTCTATTTATTGCTAATGTACTTAGGAAGTATTCTCATGTTGCTGTTTCCTTGTGTATTTATAGCTGTGCTTTAGCTTTTGTATTTTGCCTCTATGCTCCTGCAACTGCATCAAGATATTAATTTATTTGCCAGGATGCAACTGGCTTCTATTTCAAAGCCAAGCTGTTTTTCATCTTTAATAGGGTGACCTAATGGTAACTGCTGGCCTGTGCTTTCCAAGCAGACTGTTCACAGTTTCCTGCATTGTGTGCCTTTGCATATTTTCCGGTCTATATACACTGGATACTGACTCCATTAAAAAGACACTGTACAAGCTCTTCTCCTGGTGTGTGACTCCTGTACATTCCTTCCTTTCATGCTCAAAGAAATAAACTCAGCTGTAAGAGAGCTAATTTCCACTAGTTAAAATAATTTTTGGTTTACATGGCCTATTTCTTTCTCTTTTTGATGCAGCAAATTGTTGGTGATAATTAGAAACAAAAGAGCTGGTGTGTATACTCATTGTAAATGAAGCATATTTTGTTGCAGCAGAGGTGATTAGACATGAGCTGTCAGCATATTCCCATGTTCTACAGTTAACTGTGCATTAAAAATAATAATGGGAATAATAACTTCTATTATACAGAGCAGAGCTGCTTTGCAGTCCCTACCTAATGTACTGTGGAAATGTAGCCCCCACCTGGGGCAGGTGACAATCTAAGAGCACAGAGCATGCCAGCTAAGTCTGGGAAAGGGAAAATGTCTGCAAGAACTCACAGAGGAATTAAAAAGAAACAGGAAATTTTCTTACAGCCCAAGACAGGACTAACATTTCTGTTAATTGACTGGCCAGGGATGGGGGGACATTCTTTCTTTTCTGTGGGTTATGTGGATAAAGATTTAGTGGCTGCATTCTGGCCCACAAAGGTAATTTCACACATGGCAGTCCCTGACAGCCAAAGAAGTTATCTTCTCTCTGTAACACAGGCATAAACTTCTTTTAATATTCCTCTTTATTGACATTTTCCTGGGCTGTTTGCAGCCCAGAAATGGTGCGACTTACTAATCAACTCTGAATGAGGTTGCTTCAGTAATGTGGACCCTTTCAAAAGGCCTGATTAGGGCACATTGTGAGTCTGTTCGAGATGAATCTGTTTGTTTGTGTTCACTTTCTGTTGTACTTTGGTGGCAATAATACTCATGAGCAATAATAGCTGATTTTTCTCTATGGTCATTTGCATAAGAAGTTAGATGAGAAAAATGGTATTGCCCAGTGATCTGTGCATCATCATCATCTGTGCATCTAATCAGCATTAGCCGTGGAGCTGACGCTCTGAGCTGTAATACCAAGGAAAGGAATGAGAAAATATAGCTGAGCTGTGATTAGCAATTCTGAAAGATGGGGTCTGATTGGGAAATCCCTGCCCATTAGAATGATTGAACTCATCCTCCCTCAAAGTAGAAGCTGCTCCTGGTGGTGATATGGATGTCTGTGTGCTATAACTCGGACTGAGGCCATCCTTTCTCCTCTGAAAGGTCACTGAAGAGCCATCAAATAGCAGCAGCTTTCAGCTTCATGTCAGAAGCAGTTTGCTGGTCACAAGGCAGCACTTCACAAAGTTTTAAATTCACCCTGTTACATCAGGAGAAATGTAATAAGCTCTGGTAGTCACCCAGGACACAAACTATCCTCTTGGATAACACTTAATGTATGCTTTGTCATCCCTGAAACTCCACAGTCTTGTCTTGTGCTGTTATACTTAAAGAAGACTATGTACCTGGTGAATCACTCCTATTAAATCTGATTTACTTGTGGCAAAGCTTAAAACAAACAGCCCAACACATTCACAGAAGTGAGATGTACAGCTTTTCCTTTGCTATTCCACACACAGGATAATGACAATGGAAATAACATCGAAGGGCACCAAGACACCTTGAGGAAAATGACTGGTTGTAATCGTGCCTGACCTCTCTCTGTCACCCATCCTTTATTTGTGGTCTGTACAACAGTGGAACCAATGCACATTATTAAAAAACAAAACCAATTCTGTACCTGCTGAATGACAGACAGGGCATGTTATTTTTCAGGTCTACTGTCTTGCCTTCTACCACCTTTCTCTTACTACCAGAAAAAGGGCAAAAGGAAACATCTATTTGTTTAAAAATGTTTGCCTTGCATTTCTCTTCTGATAACAAAAAAACCCCAGTGTTCCTATACTATTATTTATTACTGTGCATTGTTTGCTAAGGCTATGTTTTCTATCATGGGATTCAAATTGCTTCTTGTGCCATCAGCATTTTCTTTTTTCACATTTCTTTCAAGGCAAAATAGAAAATCTATTTCTCTGCAGAAGCAACAGTGATCTGGGGAAACTTTATTTAGGGTGAAAGGGAAAATAATGGAGTCAGAATAAGCATCTACACTAAAAGTCTATTTAGAACACCAAAGCCCAATGTATTCATAAGACAGCATTGTATCTGTTTTAAATTAAGCTTGAGAAGATATAGAAACATAGTGTGTAATGACCACCAACCTGCCTATTTGCATTGCAGATTAAAAAATCTGAAGATGTAGTAATGAGGAGTTGAGATGAAAAGACAGTGTGTTTATGGCAGACAGTATATTTATTTTGCAGAAAATCTGTGTAAAGGCAGTGCCACTCTTGTAATGATAAAACCTGGAGCACATTTAAAACTTAACAAATGCATTTCCATCCAGGGTTATTGCACAGGAGACCACATAAATAAAAATTCAAACACTGCTTTCTTAATTCACACATACAGTTACATTTAATGACACCAGGACTTCCAACGTGAGTAAAACCAGCAAGGTCTGGCCCATAAAAATTATTCTTGTTTGCAGCCTCCCTGTTTTCTGCAGCTTAGCACTAAGATATGCTTTACTGTCTTAGCAGCAGCAGCAGCAGCAGCTCTGATTTAGGGAGATGCTGACTTCTACCCTCCAGCTCCTCATTCCCCTTCCATGGTACCTCATCAGCTGTGCCAACACAGGTCTTGGTGGGGCCATTAGACCAACCAAATGTGGAAAAAACCATACAGCCAGTGCCCTCTGCTTATTCCACACATAAATGGCAATGCAGAAGAGGAGATCTAGGAAGTTTGACGGGTGTACCTCATCCAAAGATAAATAAAAGCAGTCATTAGGCAATGGCAGACAGAGAAGTAGGGTCTGGTTTTGTGTCCCAGACCTCTCCTCTCGTGCAGTAAATCTTTTAGTGATACAGTGGTCAAAAAAAGAAAGCACTATGAAGGCTAATGATCTAGTTTAAAAAGCAATCTTAAAGTGTATATATTCCAGCATCTTCTGAATTTTAGAGTGAGTCTATGCATAACAGTAGCATTTGCAAAATTCAGCTGTTACAGGAACTGACAGGTTTATGTCGGACAGCTTAAAATTTCAAGTTATCCCCTTTTTACAGGTAAGGAGAAATGATAAGAACTTTTGTCTACCATGCAAGAGAAAAGAAGGAACATAAATTGCAGTGCAATTAGCTTCTTTTTCCTTTCTTCTCTGAACACACAGGCCAATGGATACCATTCAAACTGCTGGAGTCAGACAGTGGTACAAGGCTCTGTTCTGAAGTCATTTAACTATGTGCTTAACTTAAAGATGTGAGCACTGTAAAAGCTGAAAATGCTGAGATTGCTTACTCTTAATCTTTAGGGGCTCAGTATTTTGCTGATCAGGGCTGGACTACTGAGCCTTTACAGGAATGAATGCAAGCTGATCTGCTTATGAGAGGGTTTAATGGAAATTTCATTTTCCCTTTCATTTAAAATTCTGTCAACAGTATGTCCTTCCTGACCCCTGCAGGAAGAAGTGTATCTACATAATGGTTCATTGTTGCTGCAGCAAATGGGCTGTAAAGTAAATGTTCTAATTAGTCTTTGAATCATTAGGCCGGGTGTAGTTTGTCCGGCCGAATTATGAGCTGGTTCGTACTCCAAAGAAAAGAAAAGAAAACAAAGTCTTCTGCATATTTTCATAATTTCTTTTTGCTTTAGGACTGTTGTGACTCGATTGTCACTCTTCTGTTGCCTGATAGCAAGGGGAGGATCCTTATTTTTGCTTTATTTCTATACTTTCCACTTTTGACCTGAGAAGAGAGGATGGTATTCCATAAAGCACACTTAATCTTTACTTGGAGGATTTCAGGTCCAGTATAAGCATTCTGATTCAGATAATAAATTATGCAGATGAAAAATATTATTTTGCCCTCTCGTATCTTTTTAAAACATGAGACATAGGCATGTCTTGGTGTCCAAGGAGACTTTTATGTGGGCCTTGAATAATTTAGTGCTCGTACTAACAACAATCCATGCTGACGTGCTACGTGTCACCTAGAGAATCTCTACATAGAGGCACTGTCTAGCTCTGAGTACCCCAGTGAGCTTTTCAGAGTGTTGAGGTGGCTTTCAAATACAGAAGAAAGAAGCAATAAATGTATAGAAACTGAACCTTTGTGCAAGAGAGAGCTGAAAATGGAGTTTGGATGTCCACGATCTTCAGTGTGTGAAATATTTCAGGCTGTTAGGAGGATAAATGCACTGTAATAAGTCAAGGAAAAAAGAAAATAGAGAATCTTGAGATGAAATTCCACATTTGTAATTCCAAGTTGGTTTGGGTGTTTTAAAATTTGTATTGTGGTGTGAAAACTCTCTGAGGCTCCAGCCTATTCTGTTAGCTCTTCCAATTAAAGACCTTATCGAAACCAAAGGGAAAAAATGCTCTCATCTATCATGTCGGCTCTGGACTTGGTCAATTCCCTCCAGAAGATGTCTATAGGCACAGGAAAGTCCTTAGGAAATAACCTGGCAAAGGATCCAACCTGTGGTAGCAGCTCTAAGTGAACTGTGTGGTTGAGGAACTCAGACTCACATCTGACTAAGACACTGCTGGGAGATTAAACAAACAGTCCTGCTTTGCAGGAGAACTGGCTTTTGGAGCAATGACACTGGGAATTCCTGTGCTGCTGTTTCACCTTATCTTATCTATTAACATGTTTGCCCTGGGTTTTATCTGTGCCCGGAGAGTTCTCCTGCAAAGCTGTGGGCAAGCAGTGATAGTGCAGATTGACAGTAAGAGTGATGTGATGTGATCTGATTTGATCTGATCTGCCTGGGAGGCAGCGTTGGCTCAGGTGCAATGCTAATGCAGAACAGCATTCAGAGTGATCAGATTTACTGGCACAGACCAGGCATCAAGGTTGGCTTAATGGCCAAAATGGCCCATAATGGCAAAAATGGCCCATCTGCAACTGGTGCTGTCGGCTGGAGTTGCACTAAGTCTCAGGAATGGCTGGTGGCTGTTGCTTTCTCTGTGGGCTGTGTGATGAGTCTATTACCGTTTATCTTGTAAATATACATTTAGGGACCTTATAAACCTGCCTGAATTGTTGCATCTGTAGACTAACTGCTCCTTGATAGCCTTGGTGGCTTAGTTAAAGGACTGTCAAAGTGCATGTCATTAACTTGATTGACTACAGGAGCTCCAAAGGTTTATCATACCAGTGCAGGTGTTGAACTGGAGTGTGGGAAGAGTTCAAGTGGCTGGAGCAGAAGAATAGGAAGAGGCTGGAAATGTCATGGAGTCTCTCACTGGTATATTTTGAGTCTCTTTTAACCTCTATTCTCACCCTTCTTACAGAATTATTTGTAGAGAGAAATAAATGTCAGCAAAGGCTTTCAGAATCTTGGATTTTAGGTGCTGTAGAAAAGCAAAGCATTTTACAAGCATTCCAAACCAAATGTCTCAATTTAGGAAATAACTATTATTAATTCTTTCCATCAAACTACTCAAAGCCTTTATTCTTGTGTAAAGCTGTAGTCTACAGCCTATTTGAGCTAAAAAAACCCCAAATAACCAAACCCAAGCAAACCAACAAAAAAAGACTTTAATAGAAGTTTACTATAGGAGTACCATAAACCTTGCCACTAAAATTGCACTTTTGCAGAAGAAAAATGGCAGCTAAGTTCTCTCATTAAAGAGATACTAAGTGCATTAAAAAAAAGTCAAAATTTAAAAAGTCGTAGCTTAAGTTTGGAATGAAACTTCGTCCCTTTCCAAATGCAACTCCTTCCCATGGAGTTTGTGAACTTGCAACATAAAAAACCCCAATAGATTAGAAAGGACCTTTGAGGCCCATTTGGTCCAGAGCCATCCCTACCCCTCCCCAGAACTAACAGCATCACATCAGGGATTGCTCAGCATTTTGCCCTGTCTAGTTCTGAATATCTCCAATGACTCAAATTGCTAAAAAAAAAAAAAAAAAAAAAAGTAGAAAAAGGCAGAAGACTATTTTTGAGGGATTGATCCGGCTTCTGCCTTTGGAGTCATATACTTAAAATTTAGGTTTTCATGATCAGTGAGCAACTGTTGATTGAAGAAAACAAGAATAGCTTCCAGGAGGAAGGGGCAAACTGTTCCTACATATCTGTAAATACCTTCTGAATAACTGTCCTTTAGTACCTAAATAGTAAAACAAACAAACAAAAAAAGCAACTTTTCTGTCTCTTAGGTTTCATTTCTAAGTTAAATTTTAAACCACACTGCAGTGTTAGGAGTGCTGTACATAAAATTTTTGAAGTCAGGATAAAGAATGGAAACACAGACAGGGCTTTTATTACAGTGCTGCTGAGGATGTTGCTGTAGTAAATAAAGTACTGTTAATATTTTAAGAAAGGCATCCCTGAAGTATCTTATAAGATATTTCTTCTCAACTGCCTTTCTTTAGCTGGAAAAAGGAAAAGTGGTTCTTGTAAAAACATATGCTTCTATCTCATCAACTCTACATGTAATTTTTTCAGAGGACCATTGAATTTAAATATATGAATTTTTCATATCTAAATCAAATACTTGATTTTTATACTAAATATAAATTAAGAATTTCTGAACTGAAATAATTTGTATATTTTTCATTTTTTTTCTTTAAGTGGACATTTACTGCCTTAGAATAATAATTATAATTATAAAAGAATGCCCCCAAAAGACAGAAATGTCCTTATCATTGTTTATTCTGAGCAGAAAGGTTGTATTTACAAAGCTTGGCTCGTGGACATGGGTGGATCATGCAATTATTTATCAAATTATTTCAAATAATTAACGAGATGATTGCAAACTGTTAGCAAATAATTGAAACCAAAAAAAAGATTACATTAATCAAGTAAATAATTAATTGTGAACCATTTTCCCATCTCAATTCCAAACAAATTCTTCCAGTGTCAGAGAAGTGAAAGAAAAGGATATTTGTAATATCTGCAGATTGCTTTCACATTGCCCCAGCACGAGCACTCCCTCACTTACATGGAGTCATTGCCAGAATTCTTCTGTAATTTCCCTAAATTGCTACACGTGCATGTTGTGTTAAATGGGCTTCGGGCACAGGGAAAGGCATGAGGGGGAACGAGGGCACTGCAGAGCTGCAAGACAAAAAGTGACTTAACAAACTTAAAGGAGTAGTAAATATGTATAGTGATTTTAAAGTGGTTTTGAAGCAAGGAACGTTTTAATGAAGCATGGAGCACAATAAATGAGTTTTTAAGTAGAAGGAGAGGACAGAGATGAATTGGGGGAAAAAAGGAAATGGAACTGAGAAAACAAAATGGATCAGGTGTGAGGAAAATCACTCTGCCATATTGTGAGAAGGAAGAGAGCAAACCTCCTGAGTGCCACTTCACTCAGTGTTTAGATAAAAGCATTATTCCTTTGGTAGGAAATTCAGGCCATTATCAGCCACTGATATTTCAAGCATAACATGGGGAAAAAAAATTAAAGTATACTCAGGTTCTATTTTCCCTCCCCTCTTCACTTGCTAAGTGCAGGGACAAAAACTTCACTTCTAAAAGATGCATTTATCTATTTATTTATTTACTATGTTACCTATCAAAAGTCAATGTTGTTGTATTTGGTAATTTATTTCACCATGAAACATGCAAGGATCTGTTCTCTTCCATGGAATATTTAATATGTGAACCTCTATGTGGCACTACTCTACTGATAAGCTAACCAAGAGGGATATTAATTATCTCATATCAGCCATGATGTGCATAATTTCAGATAACAAATGCACAGCTGAAATGTGTGTCTCTTCTTATTTCCACTCTATCTCCATCTATTCGTAGGACATTGCTAAAACAATAATGGAAAAAACAAGGGACACAGAGATAAATAAGATATCACTCCACAGCAAATGATTTTTCACTACAGATACCCAAAAAATAGGTTTTTTCTTTCATGAAATATCCAAGTCCAAACCTGAAAAATACATAGTGAAATCCCTGGTTTGATGCAGGACTGCTCCAGATGTTCTGAAGAGCTCCTGGGTGGGGCAGGATGAATTTCAGACAAAAATATTTTAGTTTTCAAGACAAAATGTTGTGGGAGACTTTTTTGTTGTTTGTTTGCATTTTTTCCTTATTCTTTACAGGCAACAGTGACCTTTCTACAGAAAGGGAACACTACTTGCAATTTTTGAAAAAATAGAGTTGTAGTTTTTATTCACTTGTTTAAATTGGGATGTTGTTTTTCCCATCCTATCTTCCACTTCATGCCTGCGTTGCTGGGTTTTGGCTGAGCCACCTGTTTGGCAGAACTGTGATAATCCATTTCTTGGGTGATTTTCTGCATGTTATGTTTAAATTAGAGATAGGGAAGGGGATTGAAATATTAGCCTGTCTCTCCATAAATGGTAATTCTGCTGCAGAAATACAGATGAGAACAAGACTTTGTCTTCCCTTGTGAGATCTGTAAAATATACAGACAAAAAATGTTTGTACATTCTCAACAACCAGATAGTTTAGCTAATACTTCCTTATTTTTTTTTTTCTATAAATAAGCACCAATAAATGTTTTGGCTTTAAACACCTTGATTGTTTAGCATGCAGAATTTTAGACATGTCAGCTCTGGTTGTTTGATTTATACCTTTGACCTATCTCTAATTATTTTAACCTTATAATTTGCATAAATCCAATCTCTGCTGTCAGACTTGGAAGACAAAAGAAATCCCCTTATGCATTGTGATTCACTAAAGAAATTAGAGGTGTGATAATAGGTGGGCATTTTCATTTGACCCTTTGCAACTTCTTCTAACTTTGAGTTACTCCAGTGAATTTTTCTGCTATTGAAAGTAAAAGATGTAGAGAACAGATTACTGCTGAGTGCTGCCTTATGATACAGAAACGCTTTTTGCCTGCTTCTGACAAAGGGAATCAATGACTCCCTGCAACATCTGTGCTGTACCTGAGCTGAAAACGCAGCGGGGAGGGTTGGACCAGGGCTCTCAAGAAATTCAGGTCAGAGGCCCTGGTTTGCTTCATTATATCAGCTATCAAACTTGCAAACTTGAATTTGAATCCTGTTTCAGATTCCACACGCTGACTCATCAGGCCATAGGGAATTCAGGTTTTTTAGACTTTTGGTTCAAGCCCACTTGGAGCTGTGAGGATGCTGCCAGACTGCTATTGACACTTAGCACTGTATGAACTGGGAAATGTCTCTGAGGGGCAAAAGGCTCTTTCTGGCTTTTCTCAGCTTCCTGGAGCCAGAGTGAGCATCTTTCCTGAGTGGGTGGTGGAAAAGTACACAATGCTTTATGTGAAATGACAGTTTAAACTTCCAAAACTTATTCCTGTTGAAGAAAGTGTTTTGAGAATAGAAATGGTGGCCTTATCAGGCATGGTTTCATACATAAAATTGAAAAGTTTATTTAGTTGGCATTTGCCTCGTGCTTTACCCCAGTGCAAGAGGTTGGTTAGTACTTCCTTGCCTCACAAAATGTGGTGACAGGGCTTCATCTGAGAAAACTGGGAGCTGTTCAGATGTTGCAATAATGAAGGCCATTACTATCTATTAGCTCAGATGGATTAAAAGGTTAAACCAGTTTCTGGTGAAAATTAATTATGCTGAGAATTCAGTTAGAAGTGTTCTTTGATGTCTGGCATTTGCATGTCTGTGATGAGGAATAGGTCACCTGCTTTGTGCATAAACTCTCAAGCTTACAAGAAGAGGAGCAACATAGTTCCCTGCTAATCTACTTCTCCTGCTTAAGTATGAGTTTCCTACTGATGTGGAGGGAGTCACACCTCGCTGATGTGATTATCTGCAGGCTGGCTAATATTGGGCAGGAATTAGAAGCAGCTTTGTGGCTTTGTTTAGGGATAGTCTCACTCTCCTACTTAGCTGCAGCAAGGAACTCTCCATCCTCTTTTATTCTGCTCTTGTGGAGATGCTGGGGAGAAAACTGATACTAAAGGGTGGAAGGGCAAAGTATTTAATAGTAATGTGACAAATCAGGCATTCATTGGTCTGGCCATGGGCTACATGACCCTTCCACTCCCTGAGGTTTGATCACCTGCTGACTTTGACAGCACTGCTCACTTAGCAGAGTTCACCTCGGCACAGGTACTTCTGTGGCAGTGATGGAGAGCTTATCATTTGTACACCTGGCACTTAGCAGGCCTGGGTTAGTCCTGCCCCCACCTCATTCAGTGTCTCTGTGTCATGAGGCAGTGTCACATGCTGTTGACAGAGTGTCTAGGACAGTTTGGGAGTGACCTAAATGGCATCTTTATACACACCCACTGCTTTATGAAGAGAAGAAAAGGAACTGGATTATGATGACCTGTAAAAATAAAAGCTTTGAGAATGAGATCAGTGACATATGGTTAGGAAATTGCTTGCAGTGAAGACTCATTGCCTTCAAGGCAGTAAATGTTACCAGTCTGTGCTTACAGCCTTCATGAGACAGGTGCTGTACCCTCAAGAAGTGGAGAGGCCCTTCTCGTGGCGGCTCCTCACAGTCACAGAGCACATGGGGCTGGTTTCAGAGCAGCCTCAAGGATGTTAAAAATCTGCAGTGCAAACTCCTACAGTCTGCATGCTTCCTCTACAGCCTCTGCTGGCTTCAGCCTGAGAGTTAGTCATGTTAGTTACAGCCCTCCCAGCCCTCTTACAGACAGTCTGAATTCCGAATTTGCACATAACAGCTGGCTTGTAAGCCTGAGACATCAACTGATCACTCCAGTTACACTGTGAACAGAGCCAAAAGCAGTGCTCGGGTAATCCTTATGATGATAGAATAGACTTGCAACTGTGTGTAATCTGAGCCTATTATTGCTGAAGAAATTGTTGATTCCTCATAGGGCAATTAAGTGCTGAATATTGCTTCTACCTGGAGAGAGTCTTGCCTTTCAAAGAAAATGGAAACTGAGAGCCCAGCCAGCTCTGTGTTTGCAGCACTTTGCTCACCTCTGCTTTTGACCTTTATGTAAATGAAATAGCCATTCCACATCACTGAAACCATATGCAGAGAGCAGTTTAAAATATTGGATACTTCTCGGATCAGTGATGCCAGAACAATGTGGAAGCAACAAAGAGGAAGATGATTATGCAAAGCGAGAGTTATCTTCTCAAAAGAACAAGTCACAAACATTTTCCTTTCATGACACTTAGCAGAAATGTCAAGCTTTGCAAGCAATTTGGATCTGTTAAATCCCAAACTTTCCACCATCAAATATAATTTGCAATTAATTATCTCCATTCTCTCCCTTGTCTCCCACTATACAGGAAGCCTGACTGGAAATGAGGATTTTGTTAGCTGACTTGGTGATTAAGCTTTAAAGATAGAACTTTGGAAAAGCTGCACTAAACTTACCTTCCTAAGTGCTGTAAGTGCCCAGTTACCAAAGTGCACAGCATTAGAATACAGACTATAATTCCTTACCCATGACTTGTAACTCAGCTCTTACCTATATTATCTCCTTTTAGTTAAGGGCTCTGCCTTCATGCAACTGTTTTATTTCTAGGTCCACTCTTTATGCATGGGACATAATATTTGATGAGCTGTGGCTTGTGAATTGAATATCTTTAGACAAGTGTTGCTTAACATCTCTACTTGCTGTGGAACTAATGAAAAGGCTTTATGCCTAAATTCATCCCTAATGTAGTTCTTGGTAAGGAAAATGGAGCCAGGAATGCATACACAACTAAGTGGTTTTTTTCCCCTACTTCCCTTTATTGACGTGTCTGACACCACTGCAGAAGAGGGAAATAAAAGCAGCTGAGGAAGAAATAAGAATAAATGGGCACTTGGTGACTTTGCAACTCCACCTGTGCTATGGTGGAGCAGAGTGAGTGTGCAGAAAAGTGAACAGCACATCACGAGAATTCTGGCTTTTATCTGAAGAACATCTCTTATCCAGAAAAATCATGAAGAGCTTTGCACTCAAGGAAGTGTGAATAACACTGCTAAGTCCTTCTAGTCAGAGAGGTGAAAAGGCAGTCATTGGACTGGGAAAGGGTAATTGACTGATGGCTTCTGTGACCCTGCTACTCAGAGAGAGAAGGACCTTGTCAGTCAGACAAAAAATTACTGCTTAGGAACAAGCCCAGAAATTCAGTCATAAAGCTCAAATTATTAGTTAGGTCTGTGTATTTTAACCCTTCATGAAATGCTTTAAAAATGTGGGGATGCATAAAGCTAGCAGCAGTTAGAAGTCATTTATGCCTTTAATGAGAGACATCTTGGCTGCTAGTGTCCTTCCTTAAAAGCACAATTAGAGAGCAGCAGGAGGGAAGGGAAGATGGTGAAACCCGGGGGAGCCTCTGGGATCTCTGCTTCCTGCAGTGCTAATGGTGGTCCACAGAGGCATCTTCATGTAGGGGGTGTGATGTGTGCCTGGCGAGGTCACTGCTCCAAATGTTATTTTTTTCACTGAAATGTAAAAGGAATTGCTCAAGCCTTAAAGTGGCTGAGAGCAGATTTTGGCACAGTCTTCCATTTGTAGCCCTCCCTATCATAAGATGAAAGCTTTGCAGTCCAGCAGAGTTTGAATGACCTTTATATTTCAAGGTCAGGCAGGTTTTTTTGTCTGAACTTCTAAGGCTTTCCTTGCTGCTAATCTTATGTGTAGAAATAGAAATTTTTCCTGGCATGTAAATGCACCTGCCTCAAATCAAAGTCTGAATTTGATTTCTGGAAGATGTCAAGAGAGATCTTTCCTGTTCCTGTTCTGTTGTACAGTAACTCTGAATATACTGACTTGTGGATTTTGCCCAAGGAAGATCTCAGAAGCCTCCTGTGGAGGTTGTTACTGTCATCAAATGGACTTAAAAGAAGGAAAACAACTTGCTGTGTTTTCAGACAAAACTAACATACTTTATTTTTACTCCTTGAAGACTGTTCAGAAGGGGACATGTACTGTTTCGACTGACTAGAACTTTCCTTGTGTGTTTCATCACTTTCTGATTCAACATTTAGGTCTTTGGAAAAGTTGCTTAAAGCTTTGAGGTACCTCTGGTGTTTTTTTTTTTTTATTTCCCATTTGAAAGGGAATTTCATTTCTTTAAAGTGTCAGCAGGTGTTTAGAGTACAGCCTTTCTGTAAGGAGAACCAGCCTTTGTTATATGTGATTTATCTGTGGGATGTTCCTTCATTTGTCATTGGCGAGGCAGAAAAGCAGGCAATCTGGAGGGAGGCTGGAGTGGTGTGAGCAAAGACAAGTTGTCCTGGTAGAAGGTTTTGCTGGCCAGCTCTGCCTGAGGGTGAGCAATGGGGCTAGAGAAAGGCAGAGCTGGGCTGCAACACAGTTAAATCAATTTAGGGCACTTTGGATCTGAATTCTTTCTGATTGTTTGGCCTCAACTACTTTCTACTGGCAGCGAGCATAGTTATAGAAACATGTCCTTCTGTGCCATGGAAGTGAGCATTTACTGTGGCATGCATAATTGCAGAAAGTCAAACAGTGTCTTTTTCCCTTGCTCTAAGACAGATTTTTGTGGTTGTTTCCAGAGATCAGACAAAGGCTCTGATCTGGGACTGAGCTCATCATGCCAGCCAACCTCTCTTTTGATTGATTTTTGATATTTACAGATGCTGTGGTATTGCTGATTGAGGTTATGAGCTATAGCCTATGTTTCTGGCTGTCCAAATCTGAACACGTGTCTTATGTATTAAGAAAGCCATTAACTTAGATAAACAAATTTATAATGAAGTAAAAAAACCCCAAGAACCTAAATACAGAATTAGGATATAACAAAGTAATTTTGGATCCCTTGTTTCAGTCTCATAATTAGCAGTTCATCATTTCTTGACCTTGAGTAGAGTCTGTAGGACACAGTTCCTGTGGTGCTGTGCTGGGGTCACCCTGGATGGGCACCAGGTGCCCACCAAAGCCACTTGTCAGCTGGGCAGGGGGAGAGAACTTCCGGAGAAGTTCATGGGAAGACATCATTCAGTTACTGTCAGAGAGAAAACAGACTCAAATTAGTTTAATTTATCACTAATCAAATCACAGCTGGATAAGGAAAAATGAAACCAAATCTTAAAAACACCTTCTGCTTGCCTCTCCCTTCTTCATGGCTCCACTTCACTCATGATTTTCTCCACCTTCTCCCCCACCAGCAGCACAGGGGGAATGGGGCTATGGCCAGTTCATCACATGTCTATGCCACTCCTTCTCAGGGGCAGGATTCCTCACACTCTTCCCTGCTCCAGTGTGGGGTGTCTCCCATGGGAGACAGTCCTCCATGAACTTCTCCAGCATGTCCTTCCTATGGGCTGCAGATCTTCAGGAGCTGGGTCCTTTAGGAATGTGCAAACAGGCCGAGACTCAGTGTCACATAATTGTTATTGATTTATATATGCCTGGCATTCCAAGGAGCTGAGTATAGAGATAATACCTTGTGCTGTTCAGTGTATAAAATACATGTCTTCTTTTTTCCTCAAGTGGAGCTGAGTAGACTGTTTATTTTTCACAATCCTAAGTGAGGAACACAGTGATTGACTGTAGCTATGAGGTGTACATATCCTATTGAAACAAATTATGGGGAAAGAGTTGTATAATTCATTCACTGATGTGAGCTAAGTTCATATAACACTGTCTCAATATGTGACTGATATTGCTGTTTAGTAGATGTGACATTTAAAAGTTTAATCACGATCCTGCAGCGTTCGCTGGCTCATTCTAAGTTGTGGAATAAGAAATGGGGCATTTGGCATGCTTTCAGGCATACTGCTATCTGCTGCAAAGTACTCAGTAATATTTCTAAATGCATGGATCAACCTTTTCATTTATTGATCTCAGAATGTTTTACCGAGTTGAGTAAGAATCATCACATTTCTTATTGAAAAAATAAGAAGAGAGGTAGGAATGAAGAACCTTTACAAAATCTCTTTCTTCTGACCATGTGTACAGCAGGAGACCAACATCCAGTGCTCCTGTGGTTTAGGAGAGTCTTTCAGGGTCTTTGAGGCTCATGTCTGTTTACAGTGAGACTTTATTCATCTTCAAAATACCAGCTCTGTCTTGACAGTGTTGTAGGTGGTTGCACAGATGAGGACAGCATGCCACATGTATTGCTTTCTCCCTGCTTTCAGATTTTATGTTTGTTTGGGAATTTGAGCAGTAAATCACAGGTGAAAAAAGAAAGAAAAAGTAAATTGATATGTTGATATTGAATCTTTTCTTATTACAGACATCAAACAGCAAGACTGGACTTGTGGAGAACAGATTTAAGGTACCGAAATGTCAATGCTATTATTCACATGGCTGAAATTACTTTTCCCAATGAAGAAGAAACATGATAATATGTTCAAATCTTTTCTCTGTCTTCAGCGACCTAACATAAATTCAAATTCACTGTTTTAACTTTGGTTGTTGTTTTTTTTTGCTCCAGTCTATTAATAAAATGCTACTCTTGTGGATAATTGTAAATATACTCTATACTTTCAATTTAGTTTATCTGAGACATTTTACATGGGTAAAAGCACGTAGCCTTGGGAGGGGTTCCTTTTGCTAATTATTTGGGGGATTCTGAAAATCTGATTGTATGTGATTCAGACTCAATTTGCTCTTCTTTTAAGAAAAAGGCAAAACCCCCCCAACACCCATGCCCCACATACATAGAAGAATAAATACAAATAACCTTTGGACTCTTTCTTGATGTTTCTCCGAGCAGTGAAATAGGGTTTGCTTTTATACCCCCTCCAAATGTGAGTGCTGTTTTGGAGAGCTGTGGTAGAAACACCTTCTCTGCAGTTATGATCTAATATTTTTGGAAGTTCAGGTGCTGGCATCTGTTGTGGTAGTTGGTTTCAGAATTTTAGTTTTACCAAAATGAAGTAGCTGTACTGGCTCTGGCCTCATTTCTTCCTGGTGGTTCTTCCTGATGTTATTAAACTGATTTGATGGTCTGGTTTTACCTGTGTTCTCTTAGGAATCACCAGTTCTAGCCACCCTTGTTTTGGGGCTGGGTACACAAAACCCACACATGTGGTTTTACCCTGTGGCCTTGAGCATCAGCCTTGGTGCTGTGCCAGGGATCCTGGCGCTCTGTGGGGTCAAACAGCTGCTGCACCTTGGGAGAAGCAGCTTTGGGCTGGCAAAACGAAGTGGTGCAGGTACTAAATGGGATGTTGTGTTTCCTTAGTTTGGCCTTGATCTAGACCTGTCCCAAGTAGTTTTTTACTGGCCTTATACAGTGAGTGCTCTTCCCTCCCTTCAGCTCTGGTGCAAATTTGTGATGTTCACCCAATGGCATTTTCATCATACAGGTTGAGTGGGGGAACAACGGGAAGTGGGAGCATGGGAGACAAGAGAATCATAGCACTGAGGGGCTCCAAACCAAACCTTCAAAGAAAGATTTTAGCACTTGCTGCTCACAATATGTTTTGGTAGTTATTACCAAAGTAGTGCTTACCTCTCATGGTCACACTGTGTAACACAAAGTAAGGAGGTCTTTCCCATTTTATACAGGGGAGGAATGTGAGGAAATGAAGGTATTCAAGAAAGCCTACAGTCTAATCAGGGGTTCAACAAGGTTTAGGGGGAAAGGGCCTTTATTCAGTTCTCTCTAAAACCACTCTCCTCCCTCCTTTTACTTGTGCTTTTCACTTCTCTCTAACTGTGTGTTTAACCTGCTTCTCCTCTTCAGTATAATTTACCCTTCCACTGTTTCCCGGAAATCAAAAGCTTTGCTGGTGCTGGTAGCCCACAAACCCCAGCAGAGAGAACCTGTGCAGTGTAGAGTGAAAGGTGCTTGCACGAGGTGATAAACCTCCTACTCCAGCCAAAGCAGTGGCAAAAGGTAGATTGTCAATCAGGAGAATTTGTCTATTGTTTACTCTAGTAAACTGACACGATAAAGCCATACATAGGGAAAACTTAATCCCATTTATTATGCAGAGATTGAAAGTGACTTTAGCGTCCATGTCAGAGAGATGACGGATGGAAACTTCTTATTTACCCAGTGAACTCTATTAAGATGCAAGTGCTAATTTCAGAGCAAGTCCACTACACAGTTGAATCTAACAAAATATGTTTCCTTAGTAGATCCTACAATGTTTCTTACTGAAAACAATGTTCAATTATAAATTACAGTCTATGCATATGTAGAGAATGGATTATTTAAGAGCAAAAAAGTGTTCAGTCATGGTTTCCTTTCTGTACCCAGAAAAATTCCCACCCACTTAACATTTTATTCCTCTGAGGTCTGTTAACTTTTTCAGCACTCATATTCTAATGAAAGCTACAGTCAGGAAAGCTTTATGTACCCTTTAATATTGGAGTTTTCATTGGTACTTCTTCCCTCACCCCGTTACCTTTCCTATGTGTGAAGGCATGCAGTTCCTGAGCTGTAATTTCTATTATTGGTTCAGAGGAGGTTAAATACCACTGGTGAGCCTCCAGGGAGTCAGACACCTGTTATAATCCTGAGTTACACAGGTAAGGCTGCTGAGGACTCTTCTCCCACTTCTCTCTAAAATCCTTTGCGTAGCATTATCTGACCCTCAGCACTCAACCCCAGCTATGCTTAAAAACTCACTGAAATACCAGGAAAAGGGAAGAGGCAGCGCCCATCCAGGCAGTGGGATGGCTCTGAGCTGCTTCCATCTCACTTGGTGTGGCAGGAGTCTGTCAGAGCTCTTCAGTGCTAGGGAGGGGAACCCAAAGTCTTTGACATTTTTCTATTTTTTTTTACTTCATCTTAACCATTGGTTTTTATCTATTTCAACTTTTCTAGTGATTCAGTGGGTGGCACAGACTTCTGCAGGTGAGGAGGGTTTAGTCAAGGCATACCTGCTAGTTAAGGAACAGAAAAAGTCCACCTGGCCCTATCTGATATTTTACAGGAATGCTGAACACTTGCTGAGATCAAAGAGAATTCTCCTAATGGATCCTTTTTAGATAGTGTTAAGTTGATAAACAGGAGGTCAGTAACCAGACTGTACAGCAAGTCAGGCTTAGCCTTAAAACCTGAATCTTCATCTCCTTGCTGCTGTACTGGTCCTGCTGGAACATGCTGCTTCCTTTGGATGTTTGTCTTTTATTCCAGAAAAAAGTATATGAAAATAAATGAAGAAAAATACTTCTTTTGGCACAGAGCAAGTGAGTAGATGGAATGCAGATACAGGCTAGGTTCAAGGGTGTTACTGTTTCCCCTGGTCCAGGGATTGCCCTAAAGTGTGCCTGGATATTAACTTCAGGTTAACACAGTCAATCTCTCCAGGAAGAATATTTTCAAGAGCAAACATGTTGAGATATTCCTTTACTATTTCTGCTAGAAATCAGTTGTGATTGAATTTTAGGAAATGGCTTATTTTTTCAATACTTTTATTTTTTTTACATCAGACATTGAAACTTCTGCCGTCCTATACATCTTCTAGGTACAGATAGTGCAAACCCATCAATTTCATATGTTCAGAGAGATAATGTATTAAGGAAACCGTGACAAATATACTAGAAATACTGTGTACCTGTAGGAAATACAGCCTTGTATTTCCACATAACCTATTTACATGAAGTTATTGGCACCCAGAATTTCCATACTTCTGTACCTACCCAGCAGCTTGCTATAAAGTTTCTGTGGTCAGTCATTCCCTGCTTTGCACCTTATTTATGCATTGCACAGTTGATGTCAAATCAGACCTGGCACTTTGTTTATGCTGCACTGATTTTGCACAGATATGAATGACTGACAGGACTGCAATGCAGAAAGGAATGAGACCCCTATTTCTAGTGTGTGTGTGTGGGGGGGGTGGCTCTTCTGGACTTTTTAGAGCAATACAAAAATGCATAATCAAGTCTAAGGGTACAGAAACTACAAGGAAAAAGACTATTATTAAAAAAAATCAGTGATGCCACCTTGAAGCTGAACATGCACAACATAGAGAGATTTGCTGATGAGGTGTTACTGGGGAAGATGGTTTCAGAATGAATGGATAATACAACTGCAATATGACTACTCTGAACTGGCTGTAGGTAAAGTTCTTTCTTTGAAAGTATGGGGCAAATGTGAATGAAAGGGAAAGATGATTCAACCAAAAACATACTAGCCAAAACTCTCAGCCTGTTTTGTCACCTTAATTCCAAGTTAACAGTATTTCACTCTCTGTTTTTTTCTACCCATTGTTTGAAATTAATTTGTAAAATAGTTTCAGATAATTTAAGTGGAAAGATGTGGTTTTTGTTGTTTGAATCAGAGTATTCTGTCCTGTGATACAATATAGCACTCATTCATGGAGAGCTCATGACATGTTTGATTATCCTTTTGTATAAGAAGGAAACTTTATATCGAATTAATATGCTGAAATGTAAAGATTAACATAAGTATTTTCATGACAAATGTTGAACTGTAGCTTTTTCTTACCAAACACTTGATATTGGGATGATAATGAAAGCTGTGCTGCAGGTTAACTCCCTCCTCCACTACTAATGGTAGCTCTTATTTGGATACTGAAAAAATATGGTTGAATTCCTAGTTGTAATAAAAGATAGTTGTCTTTTTATCAATCCTTTCCTGTTCCCACTGCAAACAGAGAAGAAAGATGCAGTTCTTGAGTGAAACAGGCAAGCCAAACTTGAAGAGCTGTCAGGTCCCTCTTCTGTCTGGTCATGGTCTGAAGGCTCTGTAAGTCAGGGGGTTGGAGGAAGCAATGAATTCCCACTTCAAATGGAGCTCAGTCAGAAATTACTGAAAATGCTTCAAAACTGATAAACCATCTGGGAGTTGAAAGAATGGCAAAGAGGGTGTTCTTCCATCCTAGGGGTACACTCATGAAATCAGTGAAAGTAGATTTAAAATCTGGAAGATACAGGAAGCATTTGACTACAGACTGGTTACATAAGTTGAGTTCAAGTGCAGGGTTGTAAAATGATGGCAGTCTCTTTTTTCTGTATCATGGAAATTGATCACTTTTCATGCACAGAGAGTTGATAGACAAGCACCAGACATCACTGGACATAACCTTATTGATTTTCTTGATAATCAAGAAGGAAAAAAATCACAGGGGAAACAAGAGACAAGATGAACTCCAGACCTCTGACTGGCTGATCTCTCAGTTTTGCCAGTACTTACAGCTTGTTTGTACATGAAAGCAAAGCTCGTGTGTCTGTTCCCGTCCTTCTCCTCTGTTTTTACGAATGTGGATTCTCTGAATGTGTGCTCAAGCAAAAAGAGAAGAAAGTATAATCAGGTGCAAGAATTGAAAACCAGATTTTTTTTGAGTTTAGACCCAAGTAATGATTTGGAATTTGTCAGTAATTTAAAGTGTCAACTTCAGCCTCCTTTACATGAATTGGCACTTTTAGGACAAAACTTCATTGCTCAGAAATTCCTTGTTTTTTGTTTTTTTTTTTTTTTTCCTCCCAACTTTGGTTTTATTTATCCAGAAATTGTAAAAGGAGCATCCAAATGAATTCTCCTGCTTTTGCCTATTCTTCTGGGTTAGTATGGTACTGTAATCATGGACAAATGGTGTAATTCTCCTGGACATCCAGCTCTGCTCCTACACATCCAGCTAAGCAAAGGCTTCCAGGGTGAAAAAGTCCTTCCTATTAAGGCAAAAGCCACCCTGGAATCACAGAGACGTTTATTGTCATTTTCTGTGGATTTTGAATTACGTCAGTCTATTCTCTGAGGTTATCATATGTAATAATGACAGTGATAAGTCACTGTAAAATAACTGTGCATTTCCAGGCCATTCCAGGGGAAATAAACATCAGAAAAATATGTTTTGAAATAATCACAAAAATAATGTTAGTGTTTATAGTGAGGTTTCCAGCCACCTCCTCCACCTTGACAATGCTTTTTTATGGGAAGTGATAGGACTGGAAACCTGTGTGTAATATGAAAAGAGAGGAGAGGGTGGAGGAAGGCAAACTTCCTTGCGCTGTTGTTTCAGCCTAGGGGTAAAAAGCATTTCATCCACTCACATCTGCCTCCTAAACTGAGTGTTCTCTTCCTACAAATGCTGGAAACACATGGACAATTTCAGTCTTAGCTATAGAAATTTCAGTCAGATGCAATTCCACTGATTTCTCTGGAAACCTTTGAGTGATTCAAGAGAAAAGGAAACCATGGCAATAATTTTTGCAACGAAAGTACTCTGCATTGGGGTGTTTTCTAGGGCATGTTTCATGTGATGGGTTCCTGGAGGACTGGGACAATTCATGTGCTGTGGAAGGGAGGACAGGAATTATTGTCAACAGTGGGAAGCACAGCCTTAGAGTTCTTATGATCTCCAAACTCTGGAAATGAGGTGCAGGTTACTCAAAGCTGGAGCCTCTGCAGGTTCTGCTGGAGGTAACTGAGGCAGTGGGACAGGAAATACAGCTGCAGTTTTCAGTTTTGAAAAGCAGGATTTCCTCCAGGGGTTGGTTCAAAATCTAGGGAAGACTTGAAGCACATGATGAAGAACATTTAAATTTTGCATTGATGAAACTGAAAAACTTAAAACTTGAGGCCATTAATGGAATTCAATGTGCCAGAGATCCCTCAGAACTATGGGGAAAACATGAACTTCTTGATGAGGTTTATACTGTCGAGCATTTTGAACATTCCCTTAAGAGCTGTTCCTGCTTCAGCCACAATATGGAGGGCTGTCCTGAGACCATCCTAGATGTTTCTATGCAGATGACTTGAGTTTTCATTGTAGGTTTCAATAAAATAATGTTTAAAGTTGATTGAGATCTCTCGGATTAAGTACTCTCTGTTGTGTCTTAAAGTAGTCTTTAGCCTCTACAGAAAAGACTAATAACTTACAGAATCTCCTCCTGAGAGAACCAGTTTAGACTTTAAGACATAACTGAAGACTTTCCTGGGAAAACGTGTGAAGAAATACTCCAAAGTTCAATACATTTATCACCAGATCTAAATTTTATGTAATTCGGGTTCTTTATGATCATATTTCAGTTGTAACACTGCCAGTCTTGTTCAGTGCCTGCCCATTTGTATGCTGTGTAATTGGAAAGCAGGATGAACAATGGGGAAATAACCGTTATGTTGTGCTTTAAAGGGCTCTATATTCAAGGAGAAGTCAGCCATAAGGGACTCCCCCAGTCCCCTTCCTCCCTCAGAAGAAATGTTCCATAGAAACAGAGGAACTCCATGGTGGAGGAGTGATGCAAACCGTCTTTACTTCTGGCCAAATGCAGAAAAATAAGCTGAAATATTTCTTACATTGTCTTGCTGCAGTGAGGAAAGAGAATGAGCAGCTGGGAAGGGCTGAGTTTTCTGTGGGGATGCTCAATAATGCTGGGAGAGTGGGACAGTGCTGTCCCTGCTGCTGCCGGGGGATGGCCCTGAGGGCGTGGAGGCAGAGGCAGATATTCCAGGGCAGGAGAGGGGCTCTGTCTGCCACTCCCTTCTCACAACAAAAATACTCAGTTTGTTCCTCTTTTACAAAGCTGGAAACAGGTAAACAGGTTTAAGAAAGCTTTTTCTTATGCACTTAAGAAATATTTAAAAAAATCTTTTTATGATCAAAAAGTTTGTCAAAAAATTTGTTGTTTTCCACCGAAGAAGAGTGGAAAAGTAGTGAGAGCTCTGGGTATAAAACAGACAGGAGGTGGTCACACTGTGGCTTCACTCAGACATGGCAGAGGCAGAGGTGAGAATTAATAAGTTTAACAGGAAATAGAGGAGAAAATGTGAGGATCCAATGTGTCTGTGAGAGAGTGTGGCTTACAGGCATGGGGAGGGAAGGGGCTCTAGGAGAGAACAACTTGGCTGTGGAGTTTCTGCTTTGGATCTGTGGGGATGGGATTGATGGAGCTGGATGAAAAAGTTAGTGATGGAGAAAGAAACTGAAGAAGTGGTTATAGATGAAATTTGAGGCATTGAGGGGCATTTGCAGGTACAGAAAAAAGAGGTCAGTGCTGGTTTGTAAAAAAATAAAGGACAGTGTAAAAGAAGGAACCCAGATCAAGTTCATGCAAAGAGATAGAGGGAGAAACACAGCTGGAAGAGTGCTTGTGGAAGGGAGGAAAAGTAGGAAATGAGGTCCTGATGTCCTGCATGACATCCCTTTGGTACAGAGATAAAACCTAACAGCACGGGGACATTCTGTGGGACTGCCAATGTTGCCTTGGCAGGAGGCACAGAAAGAAGGAAACTGCAATTAAGTTTGTAAGAAAATTTACAACAGGGGAAACAGAACTCCTGTGGAGGCAAGGACAAAAGTGAACAGACAATAGAGCTGCACTGAATAGGTGAAAACTGTTCCCTTCTGCATCAGCTGTCCGAGGCACATTTTCTGTGGCACTGTAACAAATGCCTGCTCCGAGCCCTGGTATTGCTGTGACTTCTCTTGAGGAATCACAAAGCACATGAAAGGGCTTTTACAAGTGACCAATTAGAGGACAAACAGAAACTGTTTTCTTGGTAGAAGTGCACTTGAACTGCAGGTTGAACAGAATGCTCTGGAAAGGATCCCATGATCTCAGGAGACAGGGACAGGCTAATGGAGATGGAGCATTGCTGAGCAGCCCCTGCAGCGTGGGGAAGGGTGGGATGTGCTTGTGGCTCTCCACAGCCATCCAACTCCATTCACCCCTCTCAGTGTCTACAGGCATCATTATTTTAGAATATGTTTCTAAGCTAATGGAAAGGTTTTTAAAAATCTGTTGGGATTTGCAGACTTTAAAGAGAGGTTTCAAAGAAAGTAATTCGCTTTGCCTTCATTCAGACACTGAAGCTCAATTTTCAGTGCAGGAGAGCATTAAAAACAGCAAAGAAAAATGGCCTAGGTGCATATAGTTGTAATACATGCTGCATTTGTAGCATCCCCAACAGGATACAAAAACAATATAGCCAAGGCACTTTGCTAGCATGAAAGAGCATCATTCCTTTGGTATTAGTTTACAGCACATGGAGTCATCTCTCACTTGCAGGAAAAGTCACTGAAATAATTTATGTCACTATTAAACAGCTTCTCTGCTGATCCATTGCAGCCTCAGCACATTAACTATATTTACCATCTAAGATACAGAAAGGAATCTGTCCTGTCTGACGAGGAAGCAATAAAGTTTTAGTGAAATGGACGTAAATCAAAGTTTAAGTTTGCCTAGTAAAAATACATAAAGCCATGTTTCACATCATGTTTTATGCATAGCAGTATTCTGCATATATGAATAAAACCTACATTTGTTGGTAAATACTGCTTCTATATTGTTGATTGTTTTGGTCTCTAAATTAAACCTGTGTACATGGAATGATCTAAAGAAAAATGCATTTTTTGGCCCACAAGTGTTTGTAAAAAAGATGCATTGACTGGTAGGAGGAGGAGAGGGAATAGACCAAATATGTAAAGCATTAACTTCCTGGCATCTTCTTGGTTTCAAGTGCACAGTTTGCTGCATATACCTGGATTTTTACTTTTCTTTTTGAAGCCTGTGATTTTGCATTGAGCTGTCACTTTATTAAAGTCTTGCAGAGTGTCTCTATACGTGTCAGACTGGCCACAGGATGAGGTTTATTCCTGTAAGAGCTTTCCTGGAAGATGATTTGGCCACCAAGAACCTTTGTATGTAGAAGGCAATGACACTTTACTTGGTCATAGGGAAACATAATCCAGGTTTCTTCTGTCCTTGCTTTGGTAATCCTGAAATTATCATTCATTGACTTCCTTTGCTCAGACATTTACTGAAATTCTGGGACGAGAGCTGGTTGTTGTTGTGAGTCAGGCCCAATGTTTGAATGTGGCTCCTTTCTGCAATGACGAAGAGCAGCAGGTTTGGAGGGAGTGGGCTCAGGCCCTGGGTGTGCTCTGGGGTGGAGTGACAGTGTCGTGAAGAAGGACTGCAAAGCTGATGAGAGTGGAGTGCTGGGTGAGGCCACGGAGCTGGAAGGAAGTGCCGTAGGGAAGGCAGCAATAATAGGTGTCTAAGGTCAAGGAAATGATCTTTTTTTCTCCACGTGATTATTTTGTAGTGGGTTTGCCAGTTTGAACCACACAGTCTGATGACTGTGGGCTCTCTGAGGTGTTAGGGGAGGCTGTTTTAAATGTGATGATGTGCTGGATGTTCTTCCATCCCACAGGGCCTAGAGAGAAAATCCTGTTGCAGTTGAAGGGCTTTAAGTGACCTCTTGAAGAAGAAAGACTATTTCTATGTGCTGGCCCTCACCTATCAATGTTAGAAGTGGGGAGGAATAGGGTGCTTAGTTTTGATGCTATATGAGATTTCAATATCATCTCGGTATCATGGTTACTTAAATATATCCCTTTTCTTTATATCTTGAAGGCTTAAAAAGTTTCCCTGAGACATTTAAGTAAGAAGGGAGCTATGCTGAAGGAGGCAGGTATCAGCTGTCCCAGAAAAAGGATATTCAGAATCCATCAGAGTCTGTAGCCATCACCTTTCACATGGAAAAAGTTACCATGCCCAGCAGGCTGTCTCAGTGTGTCCAATTGTCTGCTTTAACAAACACCTCTTTAGGCTTCCAGAAAAGTAAGGTCATTGCTTGGATGAGTAATCTGACACTCAGAAAGAGATGCAGTGGGATAGGTCTACTGCTCTCCAAACAGTGTGCAGAAAAATAATAGTAAAACTAAAAGATAACACATAAGCAATAAAAATAGCAGGTAACTCTTCCTAGGCACATCAATCCCAGCATCATCAGCCCAGCCACGAGTTAGATGGTGAGGGAAAAACAGAGACAAAATGTGTCTCATTCCAGCACTGAAGATTACATGCCATCAAAAATATAAAATTACCTGAGACCCTTCCAGATCACCTAAAAGTTGGGTTTGTGTATATGCAGCACATTGGAAAACTAGCCCAATTTATCATCTTTGCAAGAAAGCAAATACTTGGCAGGGTTTGTATTTTAAACAGCACTCAAAGTGCATGAAAATAAATAAATAAGGTAACCCTAAAGTCTAAGACCAGGAATGAAAATCTGAGCAGACTTCAGCCTTCATCATCAGCTTAGCTCTCTGGGTGTGACAGGCAATTTTCCTTTTTAATTTTCTCCAGCAGTAAGGAAGCTAATGGTACATCTTAAAAGATATGACCTTATCCTTGTAAAGCTACCTGAAGCTTGGCAGAAAATAGGATGGCCTCACAGTCTAAGAAAGGCTGGCTTGAAGGGAAAAATTCCCTTCTTTCTTGCATCAATGGGCTGGAGAATGGGAGGGAATATTTTATTCTTGTACACCATTTTTATTCTGCTCCAGATATGATCCCTGTGGTGGTTTTTAGAGGTACCATTTTATACATTTTTATATTATGGATGCTCCACATAGATAGATATGACTCGGTTTGGCCAGAATAAATATTATTAGGGCCAAATTTCTCAATAGCATACCTAGGTGCAGATGTTTCCTCCTCACAGTCCTCTTGAAGACAACGGTCTGGTGTGCATTCATAAAGCTATGGGTTTGCTGGGCTTTAACATGGCAAGGGTTTTGATAAAATAAAAAGTATAAATTGCAGCCAGAGCTATTTCAGTGAGCAATCTGTCAAAATATCATTGGTGCTCTGAATCTGTCATAACTGTGGTGAGAGAAAATAGTGAATTCTGCTGTGTTTGTTTCTGCAGGGTTGCTGGTCTGGATATACCCTCACTTAATTGGTAAACAATACATACAACTGTATTAATTTTATACACACACACAAACACCCTTCTCTGTCATGTTCTTTGGGTTTTAGCAGAGCCAGGCATTTCCCCACTAGTTTTTGGCAGTAGTTACTCCATTATCTTACTATTTCATCTGCTGTCAGAAAATGAAATGTTTAAGCACCATGAAATTCCTTTTTGAAGATGTCATACAGGACAGAGCCCACGTCACAGGGCTGTAGTTACAGGATGAGTGTATTTTCCTTTCACTGCACAGCTCTGTTGCTGTCCTGCTTTTCATTTGTTGTATATTTTCATTAGAAATGCAGCATTGCATCCTCCCCTGATTCATGGAATTAATGAACTCCGAGATCCTGGTCTGTTCAAGGAGTACAATCTGGTATTTGCAAATATTTTGAATGGATTTCCAGTCTGGGGGCCAAAAGCTGAAATTCCATGCAAATCCAACCATAGCTGGCAAGCAGGACGAGGGAGAGCAGGAGGCAGAGCCCTGCCATGCTGGCACCAACCGACCTCCAGGTCCCTGTTGGGAAGAACGTGGGGTTTAAACCTTCTGCCAAACAACTTGTCCAAATTCCCATTGTCTGTGTGGTTCAGCAGAAAACTAAACCTGAGCATCCTAAATGCCAAAATAATGATCTAATCACTGGACCATGTGTCCTCTATTTAACTTGGCTTTAGAATCTGCGCTCTGCTGACTTGCATAGCACGTTCACACATCCAACTACTGTTATTGCAGGTGCCTAAAGACTTGTGCACACATTGATGAGTTGCTTTAAACTCATTTCACATTTCAAAGGTTTGCTTTGTGATCAAAGGGGCCTGGAGACTTCTTTCCAAATGAAAGAGGACATTTTGGGACTATTTTGTCACTATAGCCACCAAAGAAAAGAAAGGGCTGGGAAGAAGGAGGGGGACTGGCAATCAAGCCAAAGCAGGCTTCTTTTTTCTGGTCTGACTGCAAGACTAAGACTTGGTTGGAAAGAGGAATCTAGGTGTGTTTAATCAGGAAGATTTTGAAATACAACTGGAACTGGAATGGAACTGAGAGTACTTCTAATGGATCTAAACAATGTTTTTCCATAATAGAACTTTGGTTTGGGCTACCAAGTAGGTTCTGTGTCTGGCCCTGAGTATTTGTGGTACAGTGACCCAGTTTCAGGAGCAGGGATGCATCATGGCCACACCTGGGAGCTGCAGCCTGGGGGTGCCCCCATTTAGGGGGAATTTGCAACCTCCTCCCCTGTCCTGTCAGGGTAAAGTTACTAGTTCATTACCCGTTTTCTTGCTTAAACCTTCTGAAATGTGATGCATTTCCTTCATCCAAGGGCAAAATCTACCCAGTGTGGCTGGACTGGCTCCATGTCTGTGACTCTTTTTAGTTTGCTGTGGACCCCCTGGAACTCAGGTGGCCCTCTGTCAAACTGTGGCCCATTGCTCTGTATTTCAAGAGCTCTCACAGATCTGGGCAACTGTTTTTAGTGACTGGTATCAAGATGATCTGTAGAGATACCAGGCAGAGAGAAAGAGAAGATTCAGATGCTGTCAAGAGTTGTCAGGGTGTTTGTTTATTTGCTTTAATAGTTGCAATGAATGTTCTGGGTCATTAGTTGCAATTGAGGAAGATTCAGACTAAGGTCACTTAGCCCAGCTGGAGAGAGCAGCTCAAGCTGTTTGTCTCCACATGCGGCTGGTACAGATGCAGATGTTATTTTGGACAACTTTAATGTTAGTTCTGCCTCCTTTGAAGCTTTGTAGTTTTAAGTGTCTGAAGTAAGGGAGTGTCCTGATGCAGACCCTTGAAATGTATGGCATCTGCAGGTCATGGTTTGAAGCACAACTCTGTATTATCTTTAGAAACACAAGGAAGAGATCTCCTGGTGATACTGTTTTATCAGAAAATAATAATTGACTGGACCTATCAACACTCATTTGCTCTCTGACTGGAACCCTGACTATTTACTGATCATGTAGCATGTTAAACTGATTTCTGACTTGAGTGATGTATTGATAGGGATACCCCAGTGTCTTTGAAGTCGGGAAGACTGATGATTTATAGAGGCTGTGCCTTTAGAAAGGGAGGAACTATGTTGCAACAACAGAAGCTCTCAGAATGCAAGGTCGGTGGTTGCCACTCATTCCCCAGAGTCCCATTATTTGTGCCTTCATCCAATAGCTGAGGCCAAATGCTTTCAGTTGTTTTATACCCCAGGACATGCCTGTTATTTTGGGAGAAAAAGCAAGTTTGGACGAGTTTCTGGATTTGTATTTGCAATGCTCTTAAAATGAGAATCCTTCACCTCAGGTCACCTTTAGCAAGTGATCTGTGAAAAATTTGGATATCCACGGACTATTGTAAAGAGTGCTGTGTAATGCTTATAAGATTAATCCTTAGTATAATCCCCAAACTTAGTGTATCCTGGCAAGTTTCCTTTAATAAGTGTACTTTGCAGCTAGATCCAGAAAAAAGAATTAACTCCATGAGTTAAGCAGAATGGCCAATATTCATTTTAAAATTAATTCTTGCTTTTGTGGCTGTAGTCTTGCATGGCTGGGGTTGCCTCTGCATTGAGTATTGAAAAAAAAATAAATGTTTTAAATCTCTGAGAATCTCTAATGACATTTCTGAAAATTAACGGCTTCGTTTTTCCCTCTTTCTTCTCTATTTTCTGCCACCTTTTCTCACATCTGTCTTACCAGACTTGTCAGAAATCAAGACAAGAAGTCAGCCAGTACAAGTGTGAAAGTAGGGCATGATATCAAGGAAGTCTTTAGGACTTGGTAGATGTTTAGTTGGAATGTTTTACAGGTGATTTTCTGTGTGTATGGGTTGGTGCTTGTCATATCTGATCTGTGAACAAGAATACTTACCATGAAAACATCAATCACTTGGAATAAGAAGTTGCAAAAAGGCTTGATCTTCCTTTGAAATACCAGTTCAAAGGCTTATTATTCCCCAAATTATCCTTAGGACGGAAAATGGTAAAAGATGCTTTCCTGGTTAATGATAGTTAAAACTGAAGTATCATTTTCCTTTTCTTAGAGCTTTGGGATAGATTTCTGCATGCATTGCCTGATTTCTTAATGTATTTCCAAATTTCACAAAATCCTACGCATGGTTCTGGTTTTTAACCACCTTCATTCCGTGCTTGCTCCAGATCAATACACCAATTCCATGAGTACAACGTTTCCTCCTCAAACACAAGGATCAGAAGAGGGTCCTAGAGGGTGGTGGTTACAGACCCTTTGGAAGGGAAGGGGGAGCAGCCCCCAGTGAGCTGGGATTCCTTTGCCTTGGCACTGTCAGCACCAGAGCTCTCGGGATATTGCTCCTGGCGAGGACAGTTTAACAAGCAAACACCACAACTGACAGGGCAGAGCAGCTGAACAAACAGACAAGGGTATAATTTATCCCTTTCCCTGGTTTTCAGTGTCTATTTAATGCATTAGCTGATATGATCCTTACTGTGTGATGCCAGTTGTGAAAGAAGCTGCTTCATCTGTTGTTTTTAGCCTGGGTTTAATTTAGAACAAAGGAAGACAGGGCAAGACGTGGAAGGGTTTGGCACAAGAGAGGAAAATGGGAAGGCTGGGCAGAGAAGAGAGAAAGGGCGCTGTCAGTGACTGTGGGACAGAGAAATCCCTAATAATCTTGTCTAGACTTTAATTACCTGTGCCTTGGCTACCACAGATAATTTTCTCTGACCTTGGCAGTTGTAGCTGTGCCAAATGCTAACTTTTCTCCTCATCCCCTAGGTCACGACTGATCCTCTCGCTGACAGATCACCCCACATCCCATGGCAGTGTCCTGGCTTTGTTGCATTTACAAACACAAGGTCTTCTCTCAAACTGCCTTCCCAGCCTTAAGACACTTCTTGGAAATGTCTTTGTTGCCATCCCTCACATTGCTCCTTGTAATTCATGCTGGCCACAGATGCACTTGTGGCTCCTCGTGTGTGGAGACCAGAGCCTGTCATGTCGATGGAGCCTTTATTCCTTTCCTGGCTTCCTCCATGTTAGGTCCTCTTTGCTTTTGGTGCTTAACCCATCTTTTTACTCTTTGTTTACAAGGGGTTTAGCAGAATGTGATTATCTCCCGGGACAAGGGCTTTTGCACACCGTGCTGATAAGAATGACAAAAATATGTGAAGAAATATATTAATGAACAGCTTTTCCTTGTATTTCAGTCATGTTTTATGATATCTCTGATAACAATAACTTCCAGTTTTCCCTCACAGTTAGGTGATGACCTCCAGGGTTGTCAATACTGAATGCTTTTTGGTTTCATTTGGCAGAAGGCACTGCCGAACCTGGCTGCTGTTACTACCACTATTTCCATGTGAGTGCTTCTGCAATAACTGTGATCCATAATCACATGGCAGGACACTGGAGAGCTGGAAAACTACTACCTATGAGGAAAATTAGAAAAAAATTTCTACCTTAAAATGAATTTATCTGATTCCTGTCTTCCTCAGGTATACAGATTGAGGCTTAACTGCATAGAGGAGTTTTTTATCGTTTCTGTCAAGGAGGATGAAGTAAGGATTCTGATTGAATAAATGATGTGTGTGAGGCATGGCTGATGACTAGCAATCATTGATTTGCCCAGCTCTGGTTTTCAAACACTGCAATTGTTTTCCTATTTTGTGTCCACTGTCTCTGAAACTATATTATGTGCAAGTTCTCTGAATATTTTATATTGCCATGCTTCTTTTTCCCCAGGTTTCTGCCTCTCTTCTTTTATCAACATTGTAATGGCCTGGACTCTGAATTGCTTTATGACTCTAAAAGAAATTGACCAAACAAATAACGTTGCTCTTTTGTTGATTGCCTTGTTGTCACTTAAGTACTATTCCAATATAATGGGTAAGTTATTACTTCTAAGACGGATTTGCTACTACATTTTTTTTTTCTCTGTCTTTGAGAAGAAGGAAGTTATCTCAGTAAAAATTGTATTTCTTAGGAAGAAAGAAGATACTGTGAATTTGAACCTCATGAGGATAGCTGATTTTCAGTTTAGGGTAATACAGCCTTTAATTAATGAAGAGGAGTCTTTCAAAGGTAAAAGTGCAAGTGAGGTTCATGATATTCCCTGTGGTTTCTCTTTTCTTCCCTCATTGTATGACTTTGCAACTTTTTTGACTAGTGGCCCCATAAATAAATACTCTTTCATCTGTATTGTTCTAATTGTCTAGAGGAGGAGGAATCCAGCACACCCAAGCAGAAGGGGAGGAAGCCAGCAATCCTGTTCTCATCAGAGGTGTCTGGCCACACACGCTTTGCCCAAGTCTTTGAAAGCAGCGAATTTACGCTGAATTTACTGTGAGGAATTTGCCACAATGAGCTGAGACAGAATGCAGGTCTCTATTAGATGTGTAAATAATTGCACATTTGTCACATGTGGAAAGCTGGCTTGATGTATGTGTAAAGATAACTGTTTCTTGATGAGCTCCAGTCCTTGAGTTTTAGTGCTTTAAGAGATTTATGGATAGTTGCCTGAGACAGCACAAAGTCTGTGCTTGGAACAATGTATTTTTAGAACCTATGCACGCAGGTAATAGGTCTGATATTTACATCTAAGGAATACCCCAAACTAATGCTGCAGTCAATACCATGATACTGAATGGTCAGCATCTCTGAAAGGCAATGACCACAAAGAGAAGCAAGTGATTTTCCTCTTGTAAAAGAAGAAATCGAGAAACAGACATCAAGAAATAAAATACAGAAAAGGAAAAAAACCCAACCCAAATGAACCCTCAAGTCTCCTCTGCATTTCAGAAAATAATGGTTGTGTACCTTTTTTACCATTTATAGCTCTTCTAAGTGTGAAAAACCAGCCATGAAGAGGAAAACTCTCAATCAAAGGTGTCATATGTGGGAGAAAAGAAGCTGCTTGTTTTCAGGCTGAAGAGGTAGAGGTTAAGTGACAGTTTGAAAACAGCTGAGACTCATTCTAAAAAAATCAGAGTGGTGTACTTATTTGTAAGGGAAAGAAATAAGAGCAGAGGTGCTGATTTCTGTTTCCTTTTGAGAAAGAGCTTTGGTGGAGTTTGTCTAGCCTGTTGTCAAAAATAAGTAATATTGTGTGACATCAAAAAAACTAAAAAAAACCAAACCCTCAAAACCCTCCAAAATGTTCTCTGCTTTGTGGCTGCCTGTATCACATTTCCCTGCAGCAGAAACAGAGTGAAATCAAAGGCAGCTGTAGCAAGATTTTCACGGGGAGTGAGGCAATGGTAACAAGGTGCATCAATAGGGAGATACCTCCTGCCTGGGTCAAACCAGCCTGAATCAACTGCAGCCTCTCCAAATCGATATCTGGGATGATAAGGGGTATAAAACTTTTAGAGTGTTGACCTGAGGAAATAGTAGGAGTTATCAGAGTCTGTCTGAGAGGTAGGTGGTGAGCAAGAACATGAGTGGTGGGAGCAGAACGCTGCTTTTCTGATGAGGAAAGATGGTTACCTGGGGTGAGTGGCCTCCCATGGGCACATGGAAATGTCCCAGGGGGGTGTAAGTACTGGTTCTGTGAGCTCTGCTCCATGGGCTGGGTAGCTAATGGCACTGGAAATCCCAGGTGGCTCTCTGAGAAAGTGGAGTTGCTGCCCTGTTCAGCACCCAGAATGCCAGACAGTTCAAAATGGCCACAAGGTTCCTCAACCTGTCTAAAGCACATTGAGAGCATCCTGTAAACTCCTGTTTTATGACTAACTGGAAAACAGAATTTAATTTACCATGTGGAAAGCAGGAGTGTATTATTGGGACAGGGTAGCAGATAGATAAAGAACAGTTCTATGACACATGAATTTAGAATTATATAAAATAAGGTTTAAGAAAAAAAAAGGAAGCAAGGAGATATTGGATGTGTTGCAATTTTATTTTTAGTATAAAAATTATTATGTAGTCTCTGCTGGGAGAGACTTTATTAGTCTATTTAAACTGAAGCTTTACAAATTTATTATGGAGGCAACTTCTTTGACTGCAGCAGAGAACTGCTAGGGCTTGCATGAGTCTTTGTGTCTCTTGCTTGATTTTGAAAAGCTACCAAAAAGCAAGCAGCCATTATAATTTGTAGGTAACAGTGTACAGAAAAGCCCATTTGTTGCAACTTCACGCAGTTAAAAGATAATTGTCAGCCACGTTTTTTTCTCCAAAATATGAGTCTGTCTATCTAACCACAGTGTGGCACTAATGGTATAAATGCAGCAGAACGCAGATGGAAATTAAACAGCAGCTGGGTAATCATCTTCATAAATGTAATATTAAAAATATCACAATCCTTTAATTTTTGTTCTGCTTGTATAAGGCAGAGCTGCATGACAAATAGCTATAATAACTTTACTGAGAGAAATGCAGCTTGTGACCAGTTTAAACCAAATTACTCTTTCGCCCTGCTGTCCTCACTTGGGCTTTTGAATACCAGTATTAACAATCTGGTAAACACCAGATCGGGGTCATAAGCACTCATTAGCCCCTCAGAGAAAGGCCACCTCTGGTTTGTTGAATATTGATTAGGAGGCACAGGAACACACCAGTCTGATGCCACCAGGGAAGGTGTTGAACATCTGAAGCATTTCCTCTGCATTTCATGAAGCTCTGGATCAAATCTGCTGTGACCACTTTCATTTCCATTTTTACTGACTACTTTCTTTGTCTTTCCACTGTTGTACAGGACCGGGCGCTGTAGAAAGCTGATTGAACAATAAACAAAAGTATTGCTGTCACCCTGAGCCTCTTGTGGGATGGAGGAGTACTCTGACAACTTAACTTGGCTTTTCCATCCCTCATGGACAAGCCTTCTTCCTTTCCTTCTTCTGATGCATTGCAAGTGTAATGTGTCTTGTCCTGCTGCCAATACCACCACAATAGATTGCAGTGCTTCTCAGAAGAGAGATACTGGTGAGTCATTTTTGTCTGTACTGAAATTAATTCATACATTTTCCCCCAGTTTGCATTGAAATCAGGTAACTTGACTGATTTAAAGTCCAAACTCGCAATTGGTAAATATAGAAAACCCTTCTAAAGACAGTTTCTTGAAATTGGTAGCATAATGGTAAATGCTGTTGAAGATGACCTTGAGGCAATAACTTCAAAAGCAGATAATAGGATTTATGCTCTGGTAGTAGTAGGTGTTTAAAAATTAAACAAGCAAAACATTGTTTCAGTATTAAAAAACCTCATATGTTGTCTTAATATGTGCTATAATCCAAGCCTGACTGTGCATAATAAGCTTGTAATTCCATTGATCCATTGATGGGGAGATAACAAACCCCTGCAAATGGATTGTGTGTGAGAAATGTGATATTGATGGACCTGCTCCAGCTCTGCAACCTTTCTGTGGTGTTGCTGTGTCACCGTCCTGCCTATGCCGAGCCCATTGCCTGGAGATGCCCTGCCTTGCTCAGTGCCCTCAGCATGCTGAAAAGCAAACCAGTGAGGCTTTGCAGGTGATTCCACCAGTTCAAGCACTGCTTTGCCTGCTCTTGGCAGCCCTCACCTCCTCTACACTATTCAGTGACTGTGAGCCTGCACAGCTGAATAAAGTGATCCCTGGACTGGTTATCACGCAGGAACCACAGCAGTTGCTTTTGTTGCTGGTTTTGTTAACATGGTTCTCAGAGTAGTTTTCCCCTATGCTCACAATAAATTTTCAAGAGGATGACATTTTATGGTCATACACACGGGGTGTCATAAGGGAGGCAACCCTTTAATATAAAGTTAAACATGAATGTTGAATAATTGTGGGATGTAGATATAAACATTAAAGGGGAATGTTACAGTTAAAAGATAGTGTTTAACATTTTGAAATTAGTGGCAAAGAGAGGGCAAATTGCTCTTCAGCTCATCTCACTCCCACAAAAACTGCATTTCTTAAGGCATGATCCTCCATTGTTGAAGTCAATGACAAAAAAAAAAATTCTATACTTCCTTGATAAGTGAAGGTTGAAGGCTTAAAAGAGCTGTTAATATCATCTTGTCCATTAGTTGTTTTGGAAAATGAAACAAGCTCCTTTAGACCTCTCTTCCCATCTCTTGTGGCTCCAGAATCAGCAAAACAGATTATGGGCTAAAGGTATGATTTCACTTCTCCTCTGCTGTCTAGGGAGTACAGGATTGTCTTTGCCTTCATGAAGCATATCCCTGCAGAAAAGGGGAAAATCCATTTAATTTTGTTCTGCGTTATGCACTCCAGAAAATGCAACTTCATCTGTAAAATGGTGTGTGATGAGGCAGAGTAGGAGCTGCTCATCTAATAATCTCCTTGTTTCCAATTCAGAATCTTGCCACACTTTCCTGAGGCAACACTGATCCAATCCATGCTAATTGCCTCTCTTAGCTCAGTGTGGACTTCATAAAAAGTAAATATTGGGTTCATGCAAAATAAGTTTTGCTTTGCTGAGCATTAAAGTCTGCCCTTCTGATGCAGACTTTTATTTTTATTCAGAGAAAGTCAGTGGATGAGGCTCATAATTTTGTGGGAACATTTGTACCATCCATAAGGTTGTTTTTTTTCTGAAGAGGAATATGACTGGAGTTAAGGCATTTGCTGTTAAATAAATGTTTCTTGTTTTAATTTCTCATCACTCCCATAGGGTTGGGATGGAAATTGTAGTGCTTTAATACAGATGGAGCTCTGAGGTAGGCTGCTGCAGGGATGAAGAGATATTATGGACTTCTTAAATAGTGTGTGGTGTCTGGGGAGAGTGGAATACAGTCCTGTCTTGAACATCAGACAAGGTGGTGATCCTGAGAGCTCTGCTTCCAGGGTCAGAGCTGGAAACACCATCTGCCTTCTGCCCAGAGGCAGGGGCTGTTCACCCTGCAGTGCTGTTGTGACACACTGGTCACCTTCTAGCTCAGTCGTGGGGCAGCAGTGTCTTATGTGTGTTTGAAGCAGCACCTTCTTGTTAGGTTGGTGTAAGAGCCCTGGTATCCCCCCCAAAAACACTCTTTCTATGATTTTACCTCAAATGAGGGCTTTGTTAACTGGGAAGTGTAGTTTATATATTCAAGTCCCTAACAATGCGGAGAGGAAAAAGTAGATTATCTGCAGGGCAGGATGACCAAAAAACACTCTTTCTATGATTTTACCTCAAATGAGGGCTTTGTTAACTGGGAAGTGTAGTTTATATATTCAAGTCCCTAACAATGTGGAGAGGAAAAAGTAGATTATCTGCAGGGCAGGATGACCAACTGAAGGGAGAGAGAGGAGGCAGAGCTGAGATGCACCAGGGCTGCTTGGAGGGGCTCTTGGGTTCAGCTGGGTACTCTGTGCCCAAGCCCAGGGCTGCAAATGCCCAGAGGACAGCAATTTCTCCTATTCGGGGCTGAATGACCTCCTTCCTTCGGCTTTGGAGAGCCCTCTCCTTGGGCTGGCAGACAGGGAGTTACCCGGAGCTCTCTCCCGGGACTGCCCCTTGCAGAAGTCTCTGTTGAGGGGGTCGTGCACACAAATAACTACAAATACACCAAGATGCAAAATGTGAATCTTTCAGTCTATGTACAAGCTGTGCATTCCTTGATAGGAAAAAAAGAAATATTGCAGTGTTCAGATACAAGTGTTGTGGGAGGGGTTTAGAACATTTCAAATTAAAGCAATGTTAGTGACTCAACACTGCCAGATTGTCTTCAAATCATAGACCTCAACCTCTTTTCTGTTTGTGTTCGAGATAAACCTGACAGTTTTCAGTTTAAGCTGTTTTTTAATTCCCTAGCCAAGATTGTATACCACTGAAAATAGAGTTTATAATAGAAGTTACAGCTTTTAACTATGAGGCCTTCAGGATGGCTCCATTATATTGCAATTCTGTTAATTAAAACGAAGGGAGAAAATATATATAATAGGATTGTGCTAATAAAGCATGAAATGAACAGTCTTACCTTAAGACACTTGTCTATCTGTTTTTCCTTACTGCATGAGCAGTTGTTTTCTCAAAATACACAGAAATTGAGGGAAAGTTTTTTTTTAAAAAGGAAACTTCTAAGCCTTCCTATTCACTGTCGTTTTGGCACCATCTGATTTGTCACGTGGTTGTGTTTAGGCATCTCTGGGCAGTGGATGGGAGCACAGTGGAACATGGTTGAATAGGTGCTTCATTTTGAATTCAGGTTGCCAAGTGCTACAGACTGAATCACTGGAGCTGCTGGATTAATAGGCTGGGATTTTTTTTCCCCTGTGTGCTTTCAGGAGAACTTGTACTGAAAAATAACTTTCACTTCTCACCTTAAACCTGGAGGGTTTCTCAAAGAGTCTGTGGTGCAGTAAATCTGCAATACAATTTGTAGACTCTTAATAGTGATCATAATGCAGAAGCAAAGCTTTTATATCAATATGACTGTACCAGGAAAGAAAATTGAATCTTTCCCCATGTTTTCTGAATTAAAATTTAAAACATGCAGCAGCAGAGTAGATCTGTAGATCAGCAGCTGTAGGTAATGTTGAACTCGATTCTTTGAGCATGATATTATGCCCCCAGCATGAATTTTTTCGCATGCTTGTACTACATTTAGCTTCATTCTTCATATGAAATCTGTGCATTTATATTTTTAACACATTTCCACCCAACAGAATTGGAGCTCTTATAAAATGGATTGGAGTGACCTCAGGTGTTCACGGGGCTGGGGACAATAATGGCTACATTAAATACCATTTAAAACATAACATTTTCCTAATGCTTTAAAGTATTTTTTATTAAAAGGAACAGTGTTCACAAGAATATTGCTTTTCAAAAGAAAAAAATAATGCAGCTGTCAGGTTTAAATAAAGAGAAAGTTCATGCAAAAGTCAAGTTTGTCCATGCACTTTCTAGGAGAATTCAAAGGTAAGAGCAGAACATGGGGTTCAAATGGGCAGGGTTGTGTGGCACCAAGCCTCCCATGGGACTTCTGCCAGTGACAGTAGCCTGCACAGCTTTCAAATGGGTTATAAAATCCTGGAAATCAAAGCAGAGGCAAAACGTAAAATATGTTAACTTCTGACACTTGCAAGGCTCAGAGAGACACCACTGTAGAAATAAAAAGTAATATTCTGAGTAAACCAAAATGACAGAACATGCATTGCAAAGTGCTGCTCAAGCATATAAAATGCAATCCAGCCACTAAGTTGAATGAAATATCCTGCAAACTGTTATTGAGCACCAGCCTCACCCCACAGCAGTGTCTGCACAGAAGAGCTCTGGGTAAGAACTGGAAAAAGTTCTGATAACTTATCCAAAGGAGTCATTAGAGCCACTAAGGTGAAAATTTTTGGAGTATTGCTGATCAATCCGTCTGAAACTGCTGCTAAAAGGAAACAAAAATATATTTCTTGGTAAGAGTTTTGATAGCTGAAGTGAGGTTTTTCCAGAGTTGAAATGCATCAGGTTTCTGATAGCCATTATTAGATGAAATACTGTTGGGAGACTTCAGCTCTGAGCTGATCTTGTCCCATTTCGCCAGAATTAAAGGGTGATTTGTGAGGTTGCTGTGGTGGGAGCAATAGTAGTAATTTTTTGTTGCAGGGCTTAAGACTTTATTGGGTGTTGTGCAAGGGAAAATGAAAAATCTCAATGTATGTTCTCAATTCTACATGTTTAAAATGTGTAATGTTGGAGCTTAAACTGGGCATAGCTTTTCGTGTGTGAATAGTAAAAAAACCCAACTTTTTCATCATGTACTGGCTGTGAAATATTTTAAAGTAATGAAATAACCTGGATAGAGATTTTAATCTCAAATATTAATGGATGTCTATATATTTGTCTGCTCAAACTGAAATTGGATATTAATTTAAAAAAAAAAAGAGAAACTCCAAACTTTGTACTCCTACTCTGATGGTAACAAAGAATGTGCACAGCAAACTGCAGACTGGGCACTGTCTGGTGGTGCCACACATCACATCCTTGCTCTTCAAACTCTTCCTACTGCTCCCAGACACCACACTGCAATGTGTTCCTGCAATAGCCTGTCTGAATTTGGGTTCTTCCTCCCCTGTCCGGGGGTCAGAGTGGTCCTGGTGTGCCCTTCATCCCTGGCCCCTCACGCTGCCCAGACCCTGGCACGTGCCCAGGACCAGGGTCAGTGTGCTCCAGGGCAGGGAGTGAAATGAGCTCAGCCAGAGCTCTGCTGAGTGTTTGCCCTGCAGGAGGGAGGAACCTGCTGCAGGAGGGGAGGAGGGTGGCCAGGGGAAGATCTCCTGTTCTTGACACCAGTGATGGAACACCAGCCAGCAGCAAGGTGGCACTTGCCAACTTGTGACAGCTTCCTCCTGAGCTGAATGTCCCTTGGAGTGTGTGCTTTGTGTGAGCAGGACTGAATCCACTGTTTTAGGCTGCCAAGCCCATGGCTCGTGTTGTGACAAAGCCTTGTTCTTCGAGGAAAGTCACTGCAAGCCAAGCTTTTGTCTGTGACTGCAAACAGAGTTACAAGTGGAGTTTCAGAGTCTCTTGAGAGCATCTGGAGTTGTAAACGGGATGTGCCTGATACTGTGGTGGAAATGCAGCCAGAATCTCATGTTTCTGGGGCAAGACATCAGTCTCTAATCCAGTCACTAAGGACAGACATAATCACACACACTAAAGACTTATTTTATTCCCCAGACTGTGTGACTAAATTGGCCTGACATGTTTGATCTAGATCCTTGTGCTCACATTGCATTTTAGCCATGCTCAGAGCTGCCTGGGCACTCTCCTTGTCTCTGCAAGGCACTGCTGCAGACTCAGTGTCCTGACAAAGGACCCCTGCCCCGTCTCTGTCACACGTTTCACTACAGAGCATATGTACCATAAACTTGTGGGGTTTATTTCCATAGAGCTTTTCCATTTGGGCTTACATTTAGATTCTTAGCTAGTGCAAACTGGGTGTTTCTCCAGTTGTTTTAACAGTGTTTTTCTTTGTGGAGTGAGACTCTCCAAGCACACCTCAGGGATAAAGATAAGATTTGAAACTGGGAGCCATATCGTTCAGGAAAAATTCAAGCCCTTCAAAAAGAAAGAAACAGCAGGAATGATTTGATTTTCAAATCATTTTAGAGGGAAAAGTTTATACAACAAGAACAGAAATAAATTTGTTTGTATGTTTGGTGGGTTTTTTTTGCCAGGCCTCAAATTCAGGGTATCGAATGGATTATTATTGGTTCTTATCTAAGTTTAGAAAGAGCTGTGAATATATAATGAATACAACAGAAAGATTTCAGTGTTTATTGGTTTACTGGTTTATTGATGCTTCACTTGCCTGCCTTTGCAAGATGTGCCATTTATGAATACTTGGCTAATTGCCAAAGACAGTCTAGATTTGTTCCATTTATTGCTCTTCTGAGTTTGCCTTTTGGCAAAAAGTCTCAGATCAGGAGCTGTTTGCATATCAAGGCTCATAGGTCTGCTTTGAAAACCTGCCAGGTCTTGGAAGTCATGAAGCCTCTCGCTTTAAATTAAGGGAACAATAATTAAATGTATTAATTCTAATTCTTAACTTTTTTTTTTTTTTTTTGGTAATAGGCATACTTAATTTCGCCATAACTTCATGTAACTGAATAAAGATGGCATGCAGTGTTCTGGCTTTCACTCAGGGGAAGAACAAGGAAATGCTGCAGAGGGAGAGGTATTTTGGGCATAAGTTACAATGAAGTTTAGGTTTATTATGCTGATAAGGGAGCAGCCAATGCAACACTGCTCATGCTGCTGGTGGTGTCTGTAGGGAAAGGTCAGGTGCACTTGTTTCATCCCTTTTAGAGGGTTCTGAAGCTACTTCATAAATGATGGTTTATGTTGATCAGTGAAGCAGGGATTGCTGCACAGCCTATTAACAACAACCAGAGCAGGAAGAAAATACTTTGAACATCTCTGTTCTTGGGAAGCAGTCGGCTCTGGAAGCAGTCTGGCGGCAAAGGGAGCAGTGGAGCAAGCAAAGTTTGGGGCTGGACTCATTCCCCTGGAGCCTGTGGGCTGGCTGTGCCTGTGAGCAGGCTGGAATCACCCTGAGGCACTGGCCTCAGAGGGGTTAGCTAAGGATGGCTTTTACCTTCTGTAAGTGCCTAATTAGAAATATCTCTTCTGAAGGAGCTTCAGCCTGCAGAAGGGGAGGGAAAATGCTGTGCAAGGAATGGTGAAGAGGTGGTGATGAGCAGAAAAAGCAAGAATTGGCAAATAGTAGGAGCTGCAAAGGCACAATCACACACTTACAAAGGGCACTCTTGGGTTTGAGAACAGGAGAAGGAGGCATGAGGATCTACTGATGGCACTGCTGAGGGAGCTGATCCATGGTTATTGAGAAGCATCTTCACTGGCTACTTTGTGAAAACAAAACAGCGCTGCCTCTTTCCATTTTTAGAAGGCAGGAACTGAGCTTCTCTCTGTCCAGCACTTCCTTCTGTTCCCAGATCCTCATTCGTGGTTGGACTTGTGGTTACAGAAACCAGTGGCACTGCTGTATCGAGTCAAGTACCCACAAACCACTTGTCACTCTTCTCAGCTCAGGAAGGACTGATGCCCAGAGAACTCATCAGTACAGAACAGCAAGGCAAAAACAGCCTCAGCTGCCCTGACTTATTTAATACTTATCCCAGACCTGTGCAGAGCTCCTCCCTCTGGAGCTCAATCCCAGATTTTGCTCATTTGAGCCAAATAAGGCTCAATATTCTTTTAAAGGGAGAAGAAAATGAGTGCCATCAGCAGGGAGCTTGATGGCAAGTGTGCACCTCCATGTATTCCTCTGTCTGTTAACAATCAATCCATAAGGGAGCCTTTTCCTTCCCTCTATACTCCATAAGCTGACCAGCTTCTTTCTGTTTCCCAAATCCTCCTATTGTGCTGTAATTGCCTTATTAAAATTTCCATGAGCATATGGAAACATTATAATAAGTTTCTCAATATGAAGTTCTAACACTGACTATTCTGTTCTGTAAGCTATAGATCATCTCTCATATGCTTTTGAACCCAATATTGATGTTACTCTATATTATAATGGGGTTATATGTCATTTTCTAAATGTCACATTTTTATTAATTTCTGATATTGGTACCATATAAGTATGTTATTCATATGAACATAATGTCTTAGGTTGGAGGTATAATTAAATATGCACTGGAAAGGTGTGGTTTGCATCTTGATACTGAAAATGACTTATAAGCTTTATAACTGTTACATATCCTATGTTTCATAGACAGGTGTGTCATATTCCTCTTAATGCTCTGATAGTGAGGTTCCTCAGTTGTTGTAAAACATTAGGTGTATTCTGTATTTCCTGTCAGTCTTACAATTGCTGTTTCTTTCACTCAGTGTCTCCTTTTTGCTTTGCCTCAGAATTTCTCCCCAGTATATGACTATATTGATTCTATCACTCATCCTTTATTACCTAATTAGTTTTAGTTGCACAGGTAGGACTTACATACTAATTGTAGTCTTCTGGATCAGCTTTTCCAATGTGACACTGCTACTGTGAAGGCAATGCTTAGCAGAAGAATTCTAGCAGTGGAAGTCACATGGAAGACTTGGAACAGCGAAATGCAAAGTTTCAAGGTCTGGGAAGCAAATAAAACCCCCTGAAATTTCAGTTTGGTGCAAAGGACAGCCTGACATGTTGTATGTTGCCTTCTGTTGTTGCAATACTACTGTGGGAAATAATGCCATGAGTGACTTTCCTCTGGAATTGAAAGCAGGAAAGATGTCTGAGTGCAAATGGATACAGCTCCTGTTAGCTGCTGGTGTGCACAGAGGTCAGGGGAATTTGCTTGGTACAAGATATGGTTCATGAGACTTGTGATTTCCTGCTTTGTGTAGTTTGCCTTGCTTGGCATCTTCTGCTAAGATTAAGGGAGGGTGCCAAGTAGCTAAAGCCAAAATATCAATTGTGTGTTTTGGAAAACTGAAACATTCTAAGACTAAAACATTCTTATTTTAATAGTAGCTTTTTATCAAAGATATAAGAAAACCAAGTCTTGCATAGGGAGCTGGTGTGGAACATGATCAACAAGGTTTGAAATTGTAAATTGGCTGAAATATGTAGCTAAATCTCAAAGTTTTTTTCTATGAATAACCTATTTTAATGGTCTGAGTGTCAGCTGCATGACGTTTGCACTATTTTCCTCAGCCTCCAGTGATGGTGAATGTTCTTACAAACCTTTTGCGCTTACAACAAGAAAAAAAACGCAGTGTAGTTTCCCAGTATCCCTTTAGCAACAGTAATGAATCCTCTGGCACTCCTAACTAAGCACTTAATGTCAAGTTTACCTTTCACCCTTAACTCATCTAGACATTAACTGATCTATAAAATTCACTTGAGAATTCATTGCCAATTATAAAACTCTTGTTCAGAAATGTGAATTTTTTCTTTACATTAAAACATTTTACTCAGTGAAACATCTTCACATCAAACAAATGATGGATGAATGATTGATTGCCAATACATCTGGTTCATTCAGTTTTGCATTTTATTACTTTGTGGACAAGGCAGATATTATCCAAATTCTTCTGTCAGTGACACCAGTGGAAGCCCTGACTAATTGTTGCAGTGAATGACACTGATCTGCATTTTCACACATCATTGACCAAAATATGGCCCAGAGCACAGAGGAAGAGATGGCTCTTAGGGAAATCTGTGAAGGATACAATGTCATAAAGCTCAGAGCAACTGGACTTAGTTAGAAATCCTTGGAGTCTTGCCTTGCTACAAGCAGATTTGATTTGATTTTTTACCAAGTCTTCTCACCAGGGCTAAAGGCTGCTGCTTGGTGGGAAACATTTGGTTTTGTTAGGGGCACGCTAACGCCTGTTCCTTAAGGGGAGTTCCACAGCAAGGGGCTGGTACTGATTCTCTGGGAGGAAGCAGGCTGAGGGGGTCATCATGGAAAAGCAAAAGTCAAATCCCCTCCTTCATCTAGAATGAGAGGAATATGTGGAAGCCTTCTATTCTGTTCTTTGGTAAAAGTTTGCTGGCATGTTTTATGGACTTGGAGGCAGATGTCATGGTAAGATTAAAAGGACAAAAATAAACAGTAGTTGTGGAGTCAAAGGGAAGCTGCCATTTGGGGCCCCTCGATAGGACAGGGAGGTTTAATGAACTCTGCAGAGTGATGGTGCTGTCCCGGTGTCTGGCACTGCCCACCTAGCTCAGTCGGTGCTGGCCCATCATTAGATCAGCTTTCACATGCACAGCCAGCCCCATCCTTGGGGCTCTGGTGTTATTAGGAAGGAGCTCAAGTGAAAAGACTGTCAAGACTTCTCTTTACCTTGAGGAAGGAGTAGAAAGAAATGAGGTGAGAAGCTGTATTTGCAATGAATTACTCCCAGAAAATGGTTTATTGCAGAGATTTCTGTGAAAGCAAAGCCAGGATGAGGAGCACAAGTACAAGCCCTCCAGATCTATTAACTGAGGTTGTCCAGGGTAAGAATCAAGAAGAGAAGATTTTGCCCTTATTGCTGGAAGAAATGTCAGCGTCCCCTTGGGAATTCTGACTGCCCTTTGATAATAACTGCTAAAACCCAGTGTTTTCAGGATTTGCAGGTGTCAATCTAACCTGTGTTTTTTCTCACCTGTGATGTAGACTTCAGTTTATGTTTATTCTTAAAGTTTCTGTAAATGTGCTGCAAAAAAAAAAAAAAAAATCAATCCAAAAACTGCAACATGTTTAACCAGCAGACATCAGTTAAGTAGATTTTAAATGTATCATTCACACAGAGTATTAAGCACAAAATAGGTTTACTCTGGTCTGAAATGTTCTGAATGATACATTTTAAAAATGCTTTTGTATTTTCTGGAAAATGAGGCCACAAAGTTAATTTAGATGTTTCTTTATGGCGGTTTATCTCTAGTATTTTAAAGAGGTGTGTCATTGTGTGAAGGCTTTGAAAAAAATCAAAACAAAAGAAAGCAAAACACTGCAACCTCTATTTGTAGTGGTTGATGACAGTCAATTAGAAATGTTAAACAAGAAAAATAAAATCGCTGCAGTGTTCTATGATAGTTCTGTGTATATTCTTGACAAATTCTTTGATGTTGAAAACTCCCATTGTGATATTTTTCAGAAAGGAACACTTCATTTTTTTATTATCCAAACTGCTTTTAAAGTATGTCATTGTTTCCATGTTTACAGTTTATGTAGTCTAATAACAGTGTTTAGGGAATAAAAGGTACTGAACACTTCTCATAGGGGCCAGAGACATTTTTTGAGAGTGAATATTTGCAATATTAAACAGGTATTTTTCTTTGAAATGGGGAAGAAGAAACATTCATTCTTGAGTTTTACTGTGAAAAGGCCAATTTTGCATTGGGCAACTAAAATACTGGTTGTACACCCACATATCAGTGAAATAGATTCCACAGCTGCTTTTCAGCTGCTGGTGCATATCCAGGCTGTGATAATGCCGTGAGTTTCCAGCACTTACCCTGCAATGCTGTAAACTCACCTGACTGCAATTACACACCTGCTTCCTGCTGCTGCTGGGCTTAAAATCACCGTGGGTACGTCCTCTGTGCTAACTGGTGTCTAAAATACATGCATTTTTCAGTCTTTGGGGAGATTTGTGCAGCTTTCCCTCAGGCCAGCTGCTTGAAAGGGGCTCCAAAGTGCTGCAGTCTGGTGTGCCTGTCAGGAAACACGAGTGCATTTCCTCACCTTGCTGTTTGATGTCTGTCAGAGCTGGAGGTCCATCTGGAGCCCTTCACACTGGGAGAAAGCAGAGCTGGGTTTGTTGGGTTTTTGGCTCCAGCTAGGATGTTTCCAGAAGGAAATGATGGCCTTACTTGGGGTTGCTCTTACACCTTGGAGCATCATGGAGCTCCCCAAAGTCAGAAGGGCTGTCCTGGCTTTATAAACTGATCTTCTTCCTCTGTTATACTCGAGCTCTGTGTAGGTTCTGAATGGCTGTAGGTAGAGAAATTCATCCCCAAAGATGTTCTTTTCTTTGTCTGCAGAAGTTTCTATCTTTCAGAGAAGGCAGGTACATTACCCTGCCTAAACAACGTCTTTGAGATTGACTGTGAGAGTACACTGTGAGGCAGCACTAAAGACACTATAAATAGTGAATCATCTGTCGCAGACAAACCAGCTCCTGTAATGGAATCACTTGGATAGGTGCCATTTATCCTTATCATTTTTCTAGTGAGAGTTTTACATTAGGGGAAAAAGACATGAAGAAATGTTTTCTAGCTGCCTGCCTGTCATCCTTGAACCAAGATTTATACAGGAACTGATCTTTGTATCTTTAACATTTATTGGTATTAACAACACAGGGGTGTAACAAATAGTCAGACTTACCATTTTTGCAAGATATCAAAGAGGTCAGGAATCATTTTTGTTTCTTTTTTTCTTTCTTCTTGGAAGTCACAAGGTCGTTTATGAAATAATATTTGGGAGGCATATGAAGAAAGTTAGAAAAGCTGCTGCCTGTCCTAGTAAGCTATTTAGAAAGATTTACTAATGAATCACAGTGAAAGAAGCCAGATGAGCAATAATGCAATTATTTACACTAGATTTGCAACACGAGCTGTGTAACAGCTACACCAGCTCAAGGAGCACCCAGCTGCCTGCCCTCGTCTCGGCTGGTGAATTCCCACCTGTGCTGTAGTTGTTCCTGCAGTTGTTCAAGGTGGCAGCACAAATTAAAGCAGTGAAATGATCAGGGTGGGGCAGGTTTTAATTTTACTGATCTGCAGTGTAGCACCACAGAGGGGTGGCATCACAGTTTGGTGGCAGATTGAAATAGAAATGCAAATGAGCAGTTGAGAGCAGAGTGGAAGAGTAGAAACTGAGATTAATTTTGGTACAGTCTTGTTATGTCCAGATCTGGCATAATTGATTAGAAGCACACAAACTAACTGTGTAACTTGTCTTTCATTGCTTCATCTGGTTTCCTATTTTATTGCTCCATGTAGCTCAGAGTGAAAAAAAAAAAAAATTGTCTCTAAATGCTGTACCATTCCTTATGTATTAGAGTTAACTGTAACAGCCTCGTGGAGAAAGTGGAAGGAAACCCTGGGTGAGAAAGATTCAAAACCAGCAACAGCAACAGGAGGGGAGGAACTACCTCAGAGAAATGAGGTACTGTAGGAAACTGAGTCTAAACACAAATAGAGACTGATTTTCTGGCAGCAAAAAGACAAGGAAAAAACAAAATGTGAGGTGCAATAAAAAACCAATGATGGCAAAAGTAAAACAAAACTGTTTCCTGACTTAAGATCAGTCATTTTATTGATTTTTAAAATAAAAGCTCTATTTTATTATGTGTGCCTGAATATACCAGGCAAAACCTAAACACAGAAATGCTTGCATAGCCTTGGGCAGCCCCCAGTCCCCTGGCCAATAACTCTTGTCTGGCTTGTGCTGCAAGTGCAACAGTGTGTATACTCTGTTTGCAAGGTCTTTTATCCATAAAATCCCAGAGAACTGCATGAAAATGGTCAAGAACAATCTCTTTTGACTCTACATTAAGCAAATCACTGAAATTTTGTTAAAACGATTGTAAAAAAATCAGGGAGAAAGTTAAAAAAGGTCCAGTGCAAAGATACACGATTACTACAGTGTGTGTCTAGAAGCTGCTTCTTAAATGTAGTTCTGCAGCAGTAAGGTACCCCTGGAGCTCAGCTTTGTCTGACAGAGGAAATCCAGGGATAAAATCTCGTTTCAAACAAAGCCATACTGAAGCCCATGAAAGAAAAATAAAGACAGATGATGCTCATTGGGGGTATCTAGAAAAATATTAATATGGTAATGTTGTTATATCTATGGATTGTGCAATTCCATTGCCTTCAGTGGAATTGTAGCAGCTTAGCCTGCTGAGCATTTCAACCAGCACACCCAGCTCTGCACTGAATGAATCTCCTGATAACAGATTAGAGAGGTGTGATTCAATAACTCCTGTTCTCTTAGGCACCAAAATGCTTGTAGCACATCTAGAAATGCAGGGCACTTGATCCTGCCAAAGAGCACTTCTTCTGCTGAGGAAGTTGCCAGTATAACTGCAAAAGGTGAAGGGGGTTAAGTCTGTGACAGCTGATCACTTGAGCCCCCTTTAGGGAGGTGAGAAAGGCACCGAGTCAAGTGACACTGCTGAACTGGCTCCACTCCACCCTGGAGAGGTGATTCAGGAGCCCAGAGTGCCTGTGGCATCTCAAAACTGATGTGAATGTGATCTTGATTTGTAACCAGGTATAGACTGGGAAAGGTGGAGTCGTGGGACATCTGTGCTCATTTGGAGCAACTTCTGACTGCTGATAGGGTGGATTGTGGTTCAGAAAGAATTTTGAGTGTAGCCACTTGTTGATTGAGAGATGTGGAGTTAATCCTGCTAATTGTTCTAGTGCCCTGTGACTTTTTCTTTCCTGGGCCTCATTTCCATCGCAGGAGTCCTCTGTGGGACTTGTGCCAATACCTACAAAATAGTTGGAGACAGAGGGACCCAAACCCCTTTCTGCATTTGGAGGATAAAGAAGAACAATACATACATACAATTTCCATACAATCCAGCCCTCTCTGGTTGTTCTGTTTATTCCTGGGGCTCTGGATTGAAAATTTCTGCATTTGGTCACACACTGCAGTATTTTAGCTGCCTTTTCAATTTCTTTCTGGGATTGCTTATACACGCGTCCTATTTTGGTTTTGGACTTTGCACAATATTTGAAGAGAACGGCAGAAAATCCAAAACCCTGAATATTTCACTTCAGACTCTAAAATTAGCTTAATGCATTTCATCAAAACACCATTTGAAAGTGAGCCTTATGTTGAACAAAAAGTGAATATATTTTAAATGAAAAGAATTATCTAATGATTTGACTTACCAGAAATTTATATATAATTAGTGCAAAAATAGATATTTATTGATGCTTTAGCTTATGGTACAAAAAGGAATTAATAGGATTTATAAAGATTTGAGAATTTTTCTTCATTTTGAGTGATCCTTTTAATAAGAACTTATTAGGGTTTTCATCAAATATATCATAATGATCAAAATAAAACCAAAGTCTCTTGAGTGGACTTAAGACATGACTAAGATTACTACTTGAAACCAGCTTTATTCTCTGTTAAATAGTGAGGGCAGTTCCTAAGATCCCAGTGACAAATTGCTGTATTGAGTCTTCTTCCTGAAACTGTGTGTGTTGAGTCATAGAAAGCTATTCAGATATCATAATAAGTCATGATAGAAAATCCTACACAAACTTCTTATCAGAACACAGCTTAAATACTGAACGCCTTACTCAGCTCAGATGGAAGCTCTGACATCAAAAGGAAATGGAGTAGAAATCTTTCCACGGGCTCTGTTAGAACTGACACTTGGACATAAGAGCTCTGGATGCACCTAAAAGTTAGCAGGTGTTGTTTTCTGGCTGATAGCAGAAAGAACAGAAAAGTAAGAGTCATGGATGAAAGGGAGAAAAAGCTTCTGTCTGTTGCACAAGATAGTGGCATTTGTAGGTGTAACTACAGGGCCCTTGAGTAAGAAGAATGGCAATGTTACTTGATAGTGCCTTAGACCTAAATTAAACTGTGCTTTGCCCAGGGAATGAGTAAACTGGAACACTTCGCTCTTAACCATGGGCCATTTTGCTCAGCAAATTGCCTTGATATTTAAATTGTGAAATACTTGATAAACCATTCTTTAGTCTGGTAGTGCTTCAATAAAATTAACCCATTAGTCAGCCCAGGACAGGCTGTCAGTCCCTCTGCAGTGATGGGACTGGCATTGAGTGCCAGCAGCCTCATCACTTCTTTTTCTTGTCTTATTCTGTATTACAAGAGAAAGTTAGCAGTTGAAAAGTTATTTTTATGCTAGTGCAGAGGCAATATCTCAAATGGGAAGCTTCTTCTGGAATTTATTTTGCTTATCTGAAGAGAGATGTCCCACTGCAGAGCAGAGCAGCCACTACCTGTGTTTCTGTAACATGGATGAATGTGTCAGTCAAGATAATGACTTTTCCCAGACAATCTGGACCCTTTATTTCTCCGTCCCTTTATTCCTTGACTTGTTATCATACCCACACCTGGAAAATCCAGGTCAGCCAGGCTCCTCTCACGCAAAACAAATCCAGTAACAGCCCCCACACTATTAGCAGGGAATGGGGACAATTTCTTGATGTGTGAGGAAGGTTCTCAAACTTCCCTTCCTAGTGAGTCATCCCGGAGAAGACCAGCATGAAAGGTTGCCCGGCTCCCACACCCACACCCCCCAGCCTCTCTTGTACAGACTCCTCATTAATGGAGGGATTGTGTTAAAAGGACTAAACCTTCCCTCAGAGGATCAATTAGCAACCTTAAAAATAGAATAAAGGAAGACAGAAGCCCTTGCAGAGCCTTTCTGCCAGTAGCTCTCCTTCTCCGTGAAAAATCCAGGAGTAAGCAAGAGTCTGACAGATGATGGAGAGGTTTCTGTCCTCATTCCCTTTTAACACTTCCTTCACTGTAATTACTGGAGTGTTACCGGTCACAGCAATCCAGTTAGAGCTGCAGCAGCTCTTCTATTAACAGTTTCCATTTCCAGGGCTTTTCAACTCAGCTGTAAATACTTGCTAACGGGGACAGTTTGGCACACAAGGCCTTACTAAAGGCACAAAGTTCAGAATGATTTTTCCATGCAATTGTTCTAAATCTCAATATTTCATTACTGTGACAAAAATACAAGAGCTGCAACAGTTTCTGTGTCTATGACTTTGAGTGAAAAGTTCAGATATAAAATCCAATCCAGCCCTTGGATCTGCCAGAAATACCTTATTATCTCTACCAATCAATTGGCAACATCTTAGGAAATGATAGTGTTTTGATAATTAAATGTCAACATGCAGCTGCAAAAGAATACTGAAACCTTTTTGATATGTACAGCAAAGCCAGTAGGCTTAAAGTATCCCTGAAAATGTCCAATGCAGACTTCCTTATTTAAGAATTCATCTAAATAGTCGAATCTAGGTCACAACTAGATAGCATTGCCCAATGTGTTTTCAAAACTTCCTGCTGCTTTATTCATACTTTACAATTCATATTACTGCCCTCCTACAATTGGCCTTAAGTGTTACGCTTCTCAAAAAAGTGAAATGTATTTTTCAACACCCTTTGCTATCAGTAATTTGACACAAAGGACACAATGCAAAGATTTCGTGAAATACCCTTGACTTTATCACATTTCATTATATAACATTTTGTGGAAGAGAAAATTGATTAAAATGTCTCAGTCCAAAAAGTAGCTGGAATAAGTTGCAGATTGTGTATGTTCAACTGCCCTTATATAGCTTTGATTTGTGTGGCCAGCTCTTACTCAGCAGTTCAGTATAACTCTTATTGACCTTGGCAGCTGTCACATCGCTTGCTGGATTTTATGTCGCTGGAGGTGTCAGTGTTCAGGGGAGAGATGTGCAGAATATGCGTGGTTTTATTTGCAGGTGGGAATGAGGTAGAACCCAAACTGCATTTCCAAGAGCATTATTTCACAGATGACAGTCACAGGAGACCTGTGACCAACTTTAACCTTTTAATAGTATGCATAAATTAAGGTTACAAGAGAATACTGAGCTGCCAATTATAGAAGCTGTAGTTCCAGGGTCTGTGATTAGCATATTCTTCCCTACTTGCCCCATGACAAAAATGAATAGCAAAGGCTTTATGAAATGTTTTCTGAGAGCAGAAACTCATAGAAACTTATCTCCAAATAAATTTAGTGTGCAAAGTAGGTTACTAAAACTTCCATTAGCTGCTAAATACCCAGAGTGAGAAGGTGGAGCAGAGTGTAGACGAACATGCCAGTTTCCTTTGTTCCTTAAACAAATACCTGATGGAGTTTTTCTGGGCTACAACCCCTCCTGCAGATTACAAAGAAGAAGTCTGAGGCTGACCTTCCCCAAGGCAGTCAAGTTCATCCTGAATCCTTATCTGCATAATTGTTCTGCAATAAACAGATGTGGCTTTGCAGAATTTGTAATGTGAAGTGTGATGTTTTCTTGAATGTCTTGCGTGTACGCTTGAGACTGCCCCAGGGTGAGTTTGGATTTCAAGTCTGGATGCTGTTGCACCTCAAGGCTTTCTTTGGGAACATGCTTCTAGGTGGTGTGCAAGGTTCTTGGTGTCCACAGCCTGGTATGACCCTTGCATGCTGAAAAGGTTGAGCTCTGTGGGTTTGGGGCTTTTTTTTGGTATATTTTTCATTCTGTTGATCCATCTGACCTGTCAGTGCATGTAACCCAATACTGGGCATGAAATATGCCTGAGAAATGGCTTGTAGATGTAGCTTGCAGAAGCTCCCCACAGAAATGGCCTCAGCAACAGCAGGTGCAGCATCATGCCAGCTCCTGCAGTAACTCTTGGTGACAGATGTCACCTTTTTGAAATGTCCAGACCCATCTGCGACACTTTTATTTTGACCTTGTATTGATTAGCCCTTTGTTTTTTTAAAGTTCCAGCAAATAACGATGCTAATCCAGATAAACCCAGTCACAGCTGAAGGTCAGCATTATCTAGATGACAGCCACCAGCCCCTTCCTAATGAGAGCTGAAATGGTACCTGAAAGATTTTATGATTTTAGTGTGCTTTTGAGAGGGACTAATTTATTGATATCATTTTCTAAATGGTGATTTCAACCACTGCAGTTAATTGTCCATGGTTTCCCAGTAAATTTAAAAATACAACAATTCATAAAAAATGAATAAATTGCAAAAATTTAAAAGCCTCAGTCTGATTTCAATCTGTGATACACCAGGGCATTTTTCTTGTATCCTGTGTTTACATAGTGTTTTTTAAGCAAGCATAGAATAAAAAGCAAAATAGCATGAAGTCACTGAATATGACACCCTAAGAATGAGTGTTATATTTCTACTTATTTCTGCTACATGGGTAAAGCTTTATAGTTCCATCCTGTGTTATTTATTTAGTGTTTTAAAAGGCAGATACTGACTTAGTTTAGTGGCTGTGCTGTTAAAAGTGTCTAAACCATGTCCTTGCAACCCCAGACATTTCTGTCTGTCATACAAAGCTGAGACAATTGGATACTGATACAGGGGTTTCACACTGTTTCATTGGAACTAACTTTTCATTGACCTTTGGCAGAAAAATCTCTTTAACTACAGCCTGGTCTTTTATTTCCTGGAGAGCTGGAATCAGAGTTAATGAGTGTATATTGAGGTGAGAAACCCTGGTGCCCTTTTCTTGGAAACATGCTCCCCTCTCCACTTACCATTACAGGGTGGCTATTAGAGAAGCTCACCAGCGACACAGAAATAAAGAGCAAAGCAGCTGCTCTCTCCCATGCTTTCTTCTGGACAAGAAATTTTCAGTTTAATCCTAGTTTGGCTTTTTCCCCCTCTTTCCCCCCACTTTTATTACAAATAGAAATATATTTAAGCACATTCTCTAAGACCAAAATAGACAAGGTTGCAAAAGTTTAAGGACGTGGAGCTGGTCACAGACTGCAGTTGCTTACTTTTAGTTACCACGTTTTAACATGACTTGAGATGCTTTTCTGCCCTTTTACTGTACAAATTATGCCCTCTCTACCCTCTCTGAACTCCACTATGAATTCCTTGGCTCTTCAAGGCCGTGAAAAACAGAGTGGGAGATACTTTCAACCTCACCAGAGGTGCTGTGGCTGTTGTACGACGAGAGCTTTGCCATTTGCTGCTGCCCATTGGGGTGCCGAAGGTGTGCCCCAGACGCTCCATCAGACACTTCCCTTAGAGCTGCTGAGCCAACAGAGCAGGGAGGCGGGGGCGGCTGTGTCCTACTAAATAGTTTTCCTTGCAGATCCTTCCCTTCCTGAGTCTCTTTTGTACCCCTGATCTTATCGATTGTATTGGCTCTGCTAATTTAGCAGTCCTTTGGGCTGATGATCATAATTACAACACACAGCACGGCTTGAGTAAACAGGTCCATTGCAGCCCTAACGTTTTTGGCTGTCCAATGGCAAATAAACATGTTTGGCAAGAAGTGCTTCTGTAATGACTTTCACTGGTTGCTACAAACCCTGAGGAGCTATTGCAGTGTTATGCAGAAAAAAGAAGATATTCTGTATAAAGTTCAGCTCCATACCCTTTTCCATGTAGCTCTAAAACTATTGTAAGACTGAGTTCTTTTGAAGCAGATAGACATTGACAGGATTCAAGATAATGTTTATTATGCCTACCTTACTACAATCTTTCTATTGTTAATAATGAGGTAAATATTTATGCTTGATTTTATTTCGACAGCTATCTCAGAGTAGCTGTGTCATAGAGTTGGCAGAGTGGATTTTAAATTAACATGTTTGCTTTAAAGTTCAGTGGTAAAATGTAACTGCAGAGTAGAAAGTTGCATATATTATAGACAGTAATTGGAAATAATTATAAAATTCTCTGCTATAAAATTGTGATGAAAGAACACTTAGATGAATGACAAATGAGCTGTTCAAAGTTCCAGACATGACAAAGGTAAGGCTGTGTGGGCAAGGTTAATTCTCTTCCTTTTTGCACGTGCACTGCAAGTACTAATGATCCCCCCCTTGCACCTTGAAAGTTTTCTGCTGCAATCAGTGGGCAAGCCCCATGCTCTTTATTATTTTATGCCTACCCTTGAAGGTATAAAACCCAATACCATTAATTGCAGTTGGGGTTACAGTGTGCCCTGGTGTAGGCACACAGATTCTCTTCATTAACCCAATATGACAACAGAATCTGGACAATAAGCAAAAGCCCTTATTTTCATCATTATATATTCCTGTCCCAGTCACTCTTTCCTTAATTTAGCTGCAAGGTAGAATAAATAATTCTGCTTTGCAAAATAAATATTGTGACTTAGAGGGATTTGTATTTTCCCTTCCTGGCATGGCATTGCAGCCCCCCCCCTGCCAGGGGCAGTTTGCTGGTGCTGGCCAGGGCACTCCCCAGGTGAAGTCTTTGGTCCTGGGCACCCAAGTGACTGCTCAGGTGGGGGTGATGCCCACCAACTGCTGCCCACTCTGCCAGGTGGCTGAAGTTTTCAAGCCAAAGCCCTCCTTGGGTCCAGGGATTCAAGCCTTTAGCATTCCAGGTGAAGTCCACAGGGACTTACAGAATTAGACAAAATTATCTCCTGAATTATCTTTTAAATTCATTTAAAACTAACATTCAGTCAGTTCTGAAGTAGGGCAGGTACTTGAAGGCAAGTATTTAAAAGGAATTTAGTGATCCAAGATATGTCTTTAGGATGCAGCAAGGAGGAGTGATCAGTGTTGGGAAACAACTGATGTGATCAGTTTTAGCAGCATATATTTCTGTCAGTTTTATCCATGCAGCTCTGAGGATAAAATAGATTTAGTGGGAGTTCTGGGCATACTGTGATTCACGTGGCTGGAGCACTTAAACATGTCTTGGCAATTTGTTTTTAGTTTAAACAGCACTTAAACTCAATTTTTTAAGTGGGTACAGACATTATTTGTACATTATTTAATCCTATGCAAAAATTTCTTCAGTTTATTGCTAGCTGTGATACCCAAATCAGTTTGCTGCCAGCACATCAAATACTGCTTGATCTAATACAGCTTTATTGGATGAAGATTATACTGTAAGTTAGGTCTACTTGTGAAAGCTGTTCTTTCCTGTAGACAAATATTTAATATCTGCACTCACTTGTAAAACTCACTTTACAAGAGAGATACTTCAGAGAAGAATGTTATCATCCCCAACATGACTTTACCTGCAAGTAAAGTGCTAAACAAGAAACTGTAAGAAAAGAAGTAGTGTTTTCTCTTGGATGTGAGCATAAGACAAGTGTCAAGCTGGGAAAGCCCATTTCTGGCCAGTCTTCCTTCTGTTTTATTGGGATGTGACTGTCAAGCTTTTGCCACTGCTGAAGCCTGCAATTAGGTCAGAGGGATTTTCCATCTGCTTGGCCTTCACTTGGTTTGTGGCCTGTTGTGGTACAGTCTGAAATGTAACAAACTAAGCTCTATACTTTCCAGTTACCCTTTTACTAAGTGTGAATCTACTTTTGGGATGATAGCCCATGATTAATGATTAGCTGTTATTGATCACTATATTTTGAGGAAGAGTTCCTTTTTTTTTTGGCTGAGTAGCCTGTATGTGTGAGCTGATGCTTTGCAGAAGAAGAATCTGTGTGATCCTGACATATATAGGAACAAAAAGAATAAGTTTTTCAAGAATGTCCTGCTGTGGCATTGTCTCCCCTGCAGAAGACAGCAGCTGAATTTGCACTCTGTCAGGGAGCTGAGAAGTCAGGCTCTTTCATATGACCCACAACCATTTCCAGAACAGTCTGAAGAGCAGAAAGTGATTTTTTTTCCTATTCCTTTTACCTGGGTGACAGGATGCAGACAGCCTGATACGCATTTAGGTTTATATGGAGAGATTGCCAGGCAGCCAGGTGCACCCTTTGTTTTTAGCCCTTCCTCCTGTTTGCACTCCTACACGTTTAAATGAGCAATGCATGCCTGACTTAGGAGTAACAGAAAAGCTACCTGATATGAATGAGGTTTCCTATCTCCTTTCTTTCCTGCCTGGAGAAATCTAAATGAAAGATCATCTTTGTTATTATGAGACAAGATGTGCCTGGTTGCTCTGCAGGATTATTTATGAAGTGAATGCCAGCAGGAGAATTAGCTCTCTGAGGATCAGTGCTCAGGTCTGAGTTACTACCTTTGGCACAGTGATAATACCACTGTCAAAAAGTGGAGGCTTTTCTCCTCTTCAAAATACAAATTTCTTATAGCATATCTTCTGTATTATTTAAATTTTGGTATGATGTAACTCAACTGTGCAGTCTTCCTGGATGGGATTGGGTCCTTAAATGCTTGGAAGTTCAACTTTAAACTCAGGGAAAAGTGTAGGCATCAAAACATTTTCATAGAGGGAAGGAGGGTTTTGGAATATTAGAGCTATGTTGGATGTGTAGTCACTGTTGCACATTGCAGGGAAGCCCTCGGATGCAGTGGAATACAGACCAAGGGAGAGTTCTCAGAATTATTGATATTCAGACCAATAAATGTCTGACATTTACCCCTTGAGAATATGGTGACCCTTGACCTTCCAGGTATGCTGCAGCTAGAAACCTTATGCAACCACTTCTCACAGAGCAGATAATTGAGTAACATTAACTTCAAAGGTATCACTCGCATAAGAAAATGAGATCTAGTGCAAGGTTTATAAATATGCTATAATTAAACCATTAATTGTGTCATCTTTTTGGCACAGCAGTTGACATTGCCTCTTCCTGTAAGTACATTTATTTCATAGTTTCATTTGAACAATTGTTTTGCCTCACACTGAGGAAGTTTGACATATGCAATGCTGACAATATGGAAATAGGGCAAATCTAAGACACCATGGGTTGTACATGTTAGTTAATTGCCAGATGGTTTTTTTAGTTCCTTATTGCAAAAACCCACTTCTAACAATTATTAAAATTGTGTATTTCCACTGACTAAAAGATTTGCCGGATGCCAAATGGATATTAGATCGATTTCCTATTAAATGAAGAAGAATGAATTGAAGTATACAATGAGACTAGTGAGCAGCAGGGTTTATTTTTAGATTACACTTTTAAAGCTAAACACTATCTTTAAGTCCAAGAGGAATGTGCCATTTCTTTCATTACTTTCTTACACTTGATTTCTTTTGGCAGGTTAAGACAGCAACTTTACATGAAATGGATGATTGGTTGGGAGATTGTGAATCCTGGTTTCCAGGTTATTTCTTTTCTAATAAATCATTTATAGAAAAAGTGGTCTTCTGAAGTTGTCTCATTAGTCTTCATTTTTTCTGTCTTTTCTGGATTTTCTTTTAAAAAGACTCTGGTTAAATAACCACCGTCCTCTTTCAAATTCATGGGTGCAACTAACCCCTCAAAACGAACAAATGGCCCCTCTTTGATCATTGCTGTGGTTAAGAATTTAGCTTTCACTATGAATATAATACTGAAAACCTTTTTTTCTAAACCTAGAGATGAGTCCCTGCCCCTTATTAAGGTCCCTTTTTGCCTCCCTCAGTGCCTAGGGCATTCATCACTGGCTGTGCACAGGTCCTGGCCTCTGTAGTGGCTGCTGCAGCCAGTGCTGCAGTGATCCCAGGCTGAGAAATGTTCTCTGGAGCTTGTCAGATCTGGAAATAATTTACTGTGCTGAGGGTCAAAATGCCTTCTCACTGCCACTGTGGTTGTGAGCACAAAGGAAATTTTAAAACTACCTTTGTTCTGCTTTCCTCAGTAGAGGCACTGAAACCCAGCTACCTCAGGCCCTAGCCCAGCGTGTTTGCTATTTAGAAACCCACGTAGGGTTTTTTCTTTCATTCATTTTGCTGCCAGGAATCAAATATTTAATCATTTACTAGCATCCTTTTCAGATTTCTACCTGGATGAGAATACATCAATCAAATTATGGGTACTTGCTGGCAATCTTATGGACTTCATCTGCCTGCTAAGAGGACCATGAATGAATTTAGAATAACATTTAAAGACTCAGAAAAAAAATTCTCTTTTGGTCATCTCCAAGAGAAACTCTGTTAGTGTCTGGGGATTAGAGTAAACTGAATAGCTTGTGACTTCCCATTCCCTTTCTCCTCACCATGTTTGCTCTTGAAAATGAAGGAATGAAATCTATATGAGTCTCAGATTTCCTCTAAAACTTCAGTCCATTTAAGCCAAGGTGCCCTCTGTAGGAGTTGGGGGAGAGCTGAGTTTCCTCTGGTTTATTTTCATTTGGGCTCATGTAGTTCTAGATACAAAACAAAAAAGAAAAACATTTTGAATTCCTTCATCACTCTTATATCCAAAAATTATGTGAAGTGAAAAAGAAGTTGGTGGCTCATTGTGGATCACCCCTTTCAAACTGCAATAGTTTGCTGTCACTGTCTTACTCCCTTGTCAAGGTGAAGCAAGTCAGACCCCATTGCTGGCTCCAGGGTTTCAGAGATGACTGCAGGAGACACAGAATGGTGGAGGCTGCTCTAAATTTTGTCTGGCAGTTGGGAGTGTTTGAAGGTATAAAACCAATTTGGGGCTTCCTGCAGCTGCTGGCAGCCTGAAGTGTTAGATGGGAAAAGTATTTATCAAGGAACAAACATTTTTAAACTGAATCAATGCCACAGAAAAGAGAAAGTTGGTTTTGAAGGATTTCTAAAGACTAGGAATAAGTTTAAGGGAGTCATGGAGGATGAAGTCTTCTACAAAAAATGTCTGACATGGTAAAGAAAGCCATTATTTCTCTTCAGCAGCTGGGAACAACTCACCTTATCTACTTTCCTTTGGGGACTTTTATGAGCAATTATTTTATTCTAGGTATGAAATTCCTCATCAGTTGCATTGACATTTAAATATATAGTTGAGTTTCTCTCATTCATGTTTGAGTGAATGGTAGCATTGACCCTGTTCTCACTTTATTGATAGATGAAACTTTTTACAGCTTTGATTTGCTCATAAAAGGCAGGATCTAGATGTTCCTCCTTTAACATGGTGGAGTCAGATCCACTGCTGATAACTGTAGAATCAGAGAAGGCTTTGGGTTGGAAGGTACTTTAAAGACTATCTCATTCCAAACCCTGGCCCCTGGCAGGGATGTTTTCCTCTATCCCAGGTTGCTCCAAGCCCCATCCAGCCTGGCCTTGGACACTTCCAGGGATGGGGCAGCCACAGCTTCTCTGGGCAACCTGTGCCAGGGCCTCAGCAGCCTCACAGGCAAGAATTTGTTCGTAATTTTCTGATCTAAACCTGCCCTCTGTCAGTTTATATCCATTCCCCCTTGTCCTATCAATGCATCCAGGAACGTGGCCTTAAAGCTGTGCTATGCTTTTCCACATCTGGAAATCCATGAGGATTTACATGGGTTTATCTGTCTCGTGTAAAGCAGACTGGCATGGGTTCACCTCTTCAGATGCTTTGCCCAATGGATGCAGCTATGCTTTGGTGGGTCATTGTTCAGAAACAACCTTAATGAGTGTGTTACAAATGTCATTGAACTTCAGAGCAGCAGATGACCAATCAGTGAAGGGTATTACCTTATCTAATCAGTAAAGGTAAATGCACAAGTACAGCACAAAAGCTGAGCAAATGCATATATTCCCCACTTCTTTACATCCAGTTAGAATGTTTTGGTATTGCATCTTTCATTAAATGGTGTTTAAATAGTCTTTTTACTCTGTAAGTTTTAATAGTAATGAGTTTTAGAAGGTTGCAGAGAGACAGCAGAAAGGAAATATTTTGCCCTTCAGACTGGTGAGGAAAGGCTTGTGCTGCACAAATGGGAGAGGGAATTAAGCCGTGTCCCAGAGCTGATCCCAAAGAAATGAAGCTGCTCATTTATGGTGTGGCTTACCTGCACACATTGCAAAATGAAACCTTGGCTTTGGTAGGAGCTTCCTCTTACAAGGCAGTGAAATCCTTACCCCTTACACAGCTCAGAGTTACATGAAACAGAAATGGTGGGGGGAAATCTCTTGCAGTTTGGAACTTTGAGAGAAGTATAAATCTTTTTCACTTGGGGTACTATCTGCTTGTATTTTCTGGTGCTTAGCAGAAGAGATGTCTTACTGGATCCAACCAGGGCTCTGCCTTTTATTCTGTCTATGCTGGTGGCAGTGAAGATGCTATTCAGGGAGTGCTTGAGTGCCCTGCCCTCCTATGTGATCATTCCTCTCCTAATTCCTCAGAATAACTGAACTAAACCTGTTCGAGCAGGATTTTTAACTGAAAGTACATTATTCTGCTATAAAATATGACTGATTTTAATATTGCTTTCACTTTTGTATTGCTATCCATTTCCAGCCCAAATAAACAAAATCTGTTCACATGGGAATTGTAAATTTTGGGGGTTTGTGGTGACCTACACAAAAGTGACAACCTTGAGTATCTTAACATTCACAGTTAGTAATTGCTCATAATGATTTCATTTAAGTATACCCTTATACTAACTGTTGTTAACATTTGTTATCTGAAATTTGTCATATCTTAGGTGATACATTAGGTGAAAAGTTTCACCTATCATCGAGGTGGGAGATATGGGTTCTGTTGACTCTCAAGATGCTGCTGCAGGCCTTAGAGACCTATGCTAGACTAGGAAAACTCCAAATTGTAGGTAGTTTTATGTTATTTTTAGTTAGCACAAATTGCAACTGGTGAACTACCATTAGTTGTCATCAGCTCACTGATGAATTCATGTCCTTTTAAATTATTTTTGAATGTGTGCCTACAGGCTCTAAAAGGCTCCTTGAAGCAATATAAATGAATAAATCAGCAAGAGTTACCCCACCAAACTATTACACCAGGGAGTGTAAATGGTTTAGAAAGGAAGCACTTACTTGATATTAAATATTTGTCTTAAGCTGCTTGCAACTTCTGAACAACTGAGTCTCCAGCTGCTGTTAAAAATGCTTATTTTTGTAGACAGGGCACAGGCATCTGTGTGAAAACTGAGGTGTATGTGGAGAAGAGCTTGTGACCCCTGTGAGTTAAAAATGAAGTTTGGGATGGGAAACAAATAGACACATTTTAATCATGGTTGCTGCTAGGGTTATTTTTTCCCCCTTTTTTTTTAATCTGAGTCGTTGGGAGAAAAATGACATGATGACAGTTAATTATAACTAATCCTGCAGTGCTTCAACACAGACTAATATAAAGTTCACAGAGTTCCAACAGCAGTTAGTTATGTCCTTAGGAAGCAATGAGATTTTGCCTAAAATAGTTTTATTGTTTCTTGGCATCTGAAAAATCCCACATTGTGTAAGTCTGATACGGTGCTGAAAACCAAGGTTATAGTTAAAGAAGGGATATTTCAAGATATATATGTAGGTTCTAGGATTGCAAAGTGTCTTTTAAAAAAGTTTTTGTTAAAAATAATTACAGAAAAGTCATTCAAAAATGAAACTTAGCAGTTGGGAAGGCCATGGGTCAAATGAATTGTTTCAACTTCTACAGGCATGCAAACTGGAAAAGAAATAACTTCAAAGCAAAGGAAGAAATAACTAGGTGAGGATTTCAGAGGTAGGAAAACATTAATAAAGTTAGTAACTGTTGCCCTAATCAGTCAGTAATATGAAGGCATTAAACACCACGTGATCTTTGCCTTTAGAAGGGTTTGTGTCCATTATTCCCCATCCTGTTGCTGCTCCTGGATGTGCTGCATAGGATGGCTTTGTGGATTTATTGAAGTGGGAGACTACTTGTCATGGAAAAAAAGAGGGGCAAATGCACTGAACTAAGTCCTAAATGCTGTTAGGAGGCTGCAGTGTTTTTCTGCAGGACAGCCTGGGTGGGAAATGATGTGCTCAGTAACCAAGCCTTCAGGACAAATGAACCTAAACACATGGCTTCTCTGGAAGTGTCAGTCAAATTCACTATCACCCTTAAATACAGAGGAAGAAAAATGTAGGGGTTGATTTTCAAACCTTCTTTTAAGAATGCAGCAAAAATAGTTCCAAACTTGTTTTGTGGCTATTCTTGAACTTTAGCTGAGATCTTTTCTACCTATGTCCCACTTACATAGATATGAATGATGTTTGAATTGAATCTTCACTATTTAATTGAATCCTTACTGCTGGAAACTGGTTAAATTTAGTAAGTTATTTTCTATTAAAAATTGCAGAAAAATGAAATTCTAGAAAGTTATGAAAAGCTTGATAAAGTGATGGAAAATTGTGTATAATGCATTTATTGTGTTTGCATGTACAGACAGAGAGGACAAATACTCAGGTACTCTAAGAGATTTTCAAAGGTATACAAGGTGCATACAAATTCTGGAAAGTGCTGTGATGTTTAGTCATTGAACAGGTAGACAGGTAGAAAGAAAGGGACCTGGTAGAAAGGGAAGGCTTTTAGCTGAGTTGAACATTCCTCTCATCTTTGGTTCTTTAGGCAAAAAGTGATGACTGCTTTTTAGTATAACCGAAATCAAAAAAAACTTCTGAAAAATGTGGCTAAATATTAATCTGCTGGCTGAATTTCTGTTCATTCTTTTATCCCATTTCTCTTCTGTACTTTTAATTTTTTTTGTCTTAAAAAATGCAGCCATTTATAGAGTGAACACTTTCTTATTTCATGTTGTTTTTTTTTTTTTTTCCATGTGTAATAGGGAATTTAATAGCAGTTCATTGAAATAATAAATTGCAGCAAGGTAAATGTTTAAGGCCAAGCTGAAAGGAGCTCTGAGGAGCCTGCTTTAGTGGAAGGTATTGTTGTCCATGGCAGAGGGTTGTAATGAGATGGTCTTCAAGGCCCCTTTCAACCCAGACCATTCTTTAATTCTATGAACTGTAGTATTACCAAGGCAGATTTCTTTTGTAGTGATAGAAGTACTTATGTGTACTGGCTTTGTAAAATATTCACAAGATAAAAACAGCCAAATCCAGTAAAGTATGGTAGGAAGTGAAAGCCATTCATTATGAGCTTGGCTGAGACAAACCAGATTTCTGCAGATGTATAAGAAGTGCTTACCACCACTGGCATGTTTGGAGGAACCCTTCATCTCTTCCATGGGTCACCAGAAGAATGCAACAGGATTCACAGGATTCAACCTCCTTGAGAGAAAATCCTTCTTGGGAACCTCCTGTGTATCTGGAGAGCCCAAGGTGTGACTAAGGATGATAGGCAATAACTAAGCAGCATGTTAAAAATAGCAAGTCAATTTAAAATCAGCATCAGAATGCCGTTATTGATTGTGTAGAGCAAATCCCTTACATTGTATTCAACACCTAATGAAAGCAATGGAAGAGAAGCACTAATAGAGAGAAAAAAAACCCCAAAGCAAACCCATAATGATTAGAAAATACCTTTAATTTTAATGTTCTGCTCCATAGTCATCGATAGATTTCAAATGTAATTACTAGTCAGTAGGATGAGCTTTCTTTATCTCTCGTTATCACTTTTTCTACTAAATAAGTAGTGTGTCAGGGCAAAAAAATCTTAACAGTTGACAGGTTCCCAGCTGCTAAATTATTGCCAGTTACTATTTGCAGGGAGGCCCTTCTTTGAGTAGGTGCTTGCTGCTCTTTCTGTAAAGCAAGACTCCAATCAGGAAAGGTTAATAGCTTGTGAAGAGCCTCCATCGCAGCTTTTCTTGCCCTGCCATGGCTGGTGAATAGGTGGCAGATGCAATGCTTCGTGCTGCACCCTACTCATGTTTTTCTTTAACCTGAACACCTTGGTACTTAAAAAGGACTTTCTCTTACTCACAAATACAACTGTCGTGTTTCTTCAGATATTAATAAGGGTATCACAGTTTTAAGCTCCAGGGGCTCTAGCCAGCAAGATAATTCGTCTTTCATAGGAGTTCTGCTCTGTGCTTTAATTTGTAGTGATTATTTATTTGGGAAGTGTTCCTCTTTCTTCAACCCATCACCAGCATCAAAAGGTCCGATCCTGCATTCTCAAAAATAACACTCAACGTGATCTTGATATCTGAACAGGACAAATGATTCCAACTTACACCCTCTACTACCTGTGCCTTGAACTATGGTGTATAATAGGGTCATGTAAAAAGGAGGTTTGTGTCCCTTGAGAAACACTTGCCACCATTTGTGGACAGTAGGGTGGAGAAGAACAGGAAGGGACAGATGGGTTGTGGGGATGAGGGGGCTGTTGTGCTGATCAGCCCCTGCAGGCCTGTGCCACAGGGAGGATTGATTTCAAATCCTGGCTCAGAAATTATTTCAGGTTCAGGCAGGAATACAGCACCACAGGGTTGCACACTGGGATTTGGGGTATTGTACTCACTAATGGGTGGTGGGTTGGGATCCAACATTAAGACCAGCTGGATCTATTCACAGAGGTGTTCTCTAACTAGAAGGTTGGGAAAGATAAATATCCTGCCTGAATGCATTTCTTCTGTTGCTAAAGAAGTCGTCACCTAAGGAAATGTTCACAACAGGGCTGCCATCAATTATGCTGGTATCTTGATAACTCCATAATTAAAAATAAATTATGCTTTGTCCTTAATAGGACTCGTATTAAACTGAATACCTGTTTAATCTCTGTTAAATCTGCCACAAAGAAATGAGACCATGAGAAGTGTGAATAAATGATATTCTTTTTTCCCTTCCCTGATTCTAATTACACATGATGGCACTTGCAGTATCCCTTGTGAATGCACAAAATTGGTGCAGCAGGGGAAATGCAAGCTTCCCTGTGCTGCAGTCTGTTTATTAGCATTGATTTCTGAGTCACTGCCCCTAAGGACGAGAGGATAATTTCTTTTTTCAGTTTCTCATGATCCCAGCTTGTAATAGACTATTAAAAATAACTTCTAAACCTCAGTGTAAGTTCTGGAACAGTGAGAGATTCACAAAAACTCCTCATAACCCACCTCTCCATGGAGTATTAAAGCCCAACTAACCACTCCTACTTTGTTCATGGCCTGCATGTAACACTTACCTAAAGCTGAGCCTTTGGGCTGCAAATCCATTGTGTCAGCCTTTCATTATCTGCTTGGCTTTCTGCTGCTTTTCCATGCTGCATGATGAAATCTGATACAACATACTTCCCATATGGAAAAAGCTGTCATTTATTTGCAGTTATGAACACTCTGGTAAAGCTCATAGTTCAGATTTCTTCTCCCGAATTGTGCTAGCTTTTGTGGTACAGTGTAAAATCATCACTATGACCACATTTAAAAAGTCTTCACTATAAGAAAAATAGAAACCTGATCTATTCATCTAGCTGTCTTTGCTCTGATTTGTACAGTCCCTTTTATTAACTTGGAGCACAGGAATAAATGCTGAGTATTGGTGAAAAGAGTCCATATTTCCTGAGTTCCACATTAATTATTATTACAAAAATCGGACCCAAGATACTTTCCCTAAGTTTTTTATTTTTAATCTTCCTCTTTTAAAAAAAATGGCCATCTAAAGAAAGAATAAAATTTAAGTCCAACTAGCTTCAGTAACAAGTCATAGTGTGCATATTAATGATAAAGACTGAGAGAACAAATCATAGATGAGCCCTAATTTCGACAGCTCTTCATCCACATTACTCTAGTAACTACTTTTAGATGACATAAAAAATGAATTATGAGAGTATTATGAAAGACTTCCTAACAAATGCAGAATATATTGATAGGGACATTCTGTAACAGTTTGCTCACTTTCCATTGATGCTGCAGTGGGTGGTTTGTACCATTTTGCTCTGAATCTTTGCTCCCTAAGAAACAGCCAAAAACTTGGCGCAGTGTTTTTATGCAAGATCACCTCTTTGTTTTCAAGCCTAGAATGTTTTGAAACTGTTCTCTGTTCCCGTATAAGCTTAATTCCAGATGCTGTGCAGGCAGGTTTGTTCAGGTCCCCACGGTACCGAGTACAGGAGGAGGTGGCTGCTTTGCCCATCTTGCTGAAGATGGACCTGCCTGTAGTCTGTGGCTTTCTGCCCAGCTCTGCTGGAACTGGCTGTTGCATCGCAAGCCTTGCCAAAATTTTTCACAATAACAAGCTCCAATCTACATAACACCTGGCCTGTACAAACCAGGTCATTATGAACTTGATCCAAGCTGTCATTCAAGCAGCTTTGTTATTCCCTTCTTAGGCTAAGCCAGTCATCCATAAGCAAGAGCTGGCTTAAACCTTCCAGCCCTCACAGCACTTGGGTACCAGTTTTCTTTCTTTGAGCCCCACCAAGCAGGCGAGATCCACGTAACAAGAGACTCACAGGTAGCAGAAAAACGAAGCAACAACGAGTGAGCTGGCCTAAACCCCAGCCTAACAGGTTACTCCGAATTACAAGCTCCTTCCACTCTGTGTTTGTGCTTTTATTTTCCTGTTGCTGCTTCTTGGTCTCATCCTTCAGCCTTTCTACTCAAATTGAGAAAACCAGGTTTACTTAGTGTATTTCCTGCATATTCACTCCCTATTTTTTTCCTACACATCTTTTAGGTATATATAGTCATCCATGAATATTTTGAGGAAAGATAAAGTCCTAAGGAAATGAATCAAAGCCAAAATGTGTGCAATGAAGGGAGTTGGCACTCAGCGGGTTAGAGGACTGTGAGGACTCTCTTGCCCTCTTGTGCTGCCTCTTCTTTTCATCAGTGCTACTCTTGGGGCTGCAGGGAGGAGTTCAGGTTCCCATATCCAGATGCTGGATTAGCTGCATTAATGCAAACTCTGTGCTGGCAGATTAAGCTAAGAACTGCAGCAGTGCAGTTCCCCATATGCTTCAACTCCAGATTCACCATGAGGGGCAAAATGTGGCCATTCTTAGCAGACAACACCATGAGGGCTGTGGGGAGGCCAAGAGAGCGTAACTGCCTGTAGTCCAGAGCCAGTCAGGAAAAAGGAAGTGTCACTTGTGAAAAACTCGTGACATTTCAAGAGGTGTCTTCCATTCTGTAGCAGGCAAAAATGAGACCTTGAAAATTTTTCAATGGAAAAAAGAGAGCAGTGAAGCCGGTGCAGCCCTGGTGGGTGCCCTCTGCCACTCACTTTTGGAGGTAGGGCTCTCTGACCTGGGAAAGAGACAAGAAAAAAATCTTCTTAAAACCAATCATCTTTGACCAAGTGTTTCCACTTCAAAAAATATGAATTTTCTCACAAAGCTTAGTTTGGAACATTCCTGACCAGCTGCAGTGCACCCTCTGGTGAACTCTCCTTCCCCAGCAAATACCCTGGATTTTCTAATTCATGGGAACTATGGGAAAGGCCAAACCTAGAGCCAGGAAGTTTGTGTTTCAATCTCTGATCAGAATTTCATCTCTTATGATAGGTATCATCACATTTCTCTGCTTTTATTTCTACTCTGCTGTCTCCCATCTTTGTAAGGTAGAACTCTCTGAAAGTAGAAACACTGATTTTTTTACACAGCATCTAGCACAATGAAGTTCTGGTTTCTTTTTGAGTATGTAAGTGATGTGAACAATCCTTGTACAAAGATGTAAAGAATTTCTGTAAAGAATAAATAATCCGAGGATCATGGATTATGCAACCATGTCCATTAAAATATTGTATATGTTGTTCTTGTTAAATGGAAAATGCCCAAGTGAACATGGACATTTTCAAAACCTGAACAGGTTATCCCTTGGGTTCTTTAAAAATGCAGAAATAAAAACCATGTGAAAAGCAGGAATGGATACTGTAGTAATTTTGTTGTGCATACAGTCACCTCTTACAGGCTGAGTTGGATATTAACTTTTACTGAATAATACTTAAACATAATGACTGGGTCTCAAAAAAAAAAAAAAGTTCTGCTGAATAATGCCTATTTAAATTTTTAAATAGTGCAGATAAAGTAAACTGAGATCATTCACTTCATGTATTTAAAAAGTGATGGATTCAGTATTCTCTCTGCAATCAATAAATATTCCCTCCTTGATTGAGGACTTCCACCAGTTTGGTGATCTCTTGCACTAATTACTTCCCTCAAAAATGTGACTTAGATTAATTTGAAATTAAATGGAACCAGTGTTCCTTGGGCAAAGGTGGCGATTCTGTGTCCGGTTCTGGGCCCCTCAGGAGGACACTGAGGGGCTGGAGCGTGTCCAGGGAAGGGAACAGAGCTGGGAAGGGCTCTGCAGCTCAGGTGTGAGGAGCAGCTGAGGGAGCTGGGAGGGCTCAGCTGGACAAAAGGAGGCTCAGGAGGGACCTTCTCAGTGTCTGCAGCTCCCACCTGGTGCAGCCACGTGTGGGTCAGGTCTGCTCCCAGGTAACAAGGGACAAGACGAGAACAGGTTTTTAAGCTCTGCCAGAGGGTTTACAGGTTGGGCATTTGGAGGAATTTCCTCACAGAAAGGGTGATTAGACATTGGAAAGGGCTGCCCAGAGAGGTGGCGGAGTCACCGTCCCTGGAGGTGTTTAAAGAAAGCCCGGACGTGGCACTCAGTGCCATGGTCTGGTTGAAAAGGTGATGATGGATCACAGGTTGGACTCGATGATCTCAGAGGGCTTTTCCAACCCAGCCGGTTCAGCGATGCTGTGATTACCTGGAGTTGTTACGGAAGCGCTGCAAGCGCCCTCGGCACCGCATGGCGAGCAGCGTGAAGAGCTTGGTGGGAACGCGGCGTCGGGAATCCGGTGTGGGGTAAGCATACAACTAAAATTCAGTTTTGACTAGTTTTGTAGCGCCACGGTGTATTTAGCAACACACGCGAAAACCCCCGCTCCGTGTGTTCCAAGCCAGCAACAACTTCCCGGCCGTCCCCCTCAGGCCGGTCCCGCCGCCGCCCGGCAGAGGGCGCCGCGCACGCCGCTCCCGCGCGGGGCTGGGCGGGGGCAGGGCCGCGCCTCCTCCATCTTCGCTCCGCCCGCGGCCCCTCCGCGCCGCGGGGCCGAGCGGGGACTGCGCGCCCGTCCCGCCCCGCTCGCCCGCGGCGCCGGCACCGCAGACCTCCCGCCGCAGCGCTCCGCGCCGGGCTCCATGCCGCGCTCCGGGATGCGAGGAGGTGCGGCCGCCCCGCTGGCGGGGGAGAGGGTGGGTCCGGGGGCTCGGCTCCGCGGGCGGGGGTGTGGGTGCGTGGATGGATGGACGGACCCGCCGGGTCGCGCCGCACCGCGCGGGAGAAGTTGCCGCGGTTCTGGGACCGCTCCGGCCGGGATCTCCCGTCTCGCTGCTGGGCGGGAGTCTGTCCGCATCTCCCTGCGCCGCTCCGGCTCCTCCGAGCGCCCCGGGTCCAGCCCCGGGAGGAGCGGGGCAGGGCGCGGAGCGCCGTCACCCCTGCGAGGCAGGTGAAGTTGGGATGGGCACGGGCAGCGCGGCCGCCGGCGGGCTCGGTGCGGTCACCGCCGCCAACTCCGCTCCGCCGAGCAGCGCTGAAAGTAGCGCAGCCGCCGCGGGCAGGGCGATCGCGGCTGGGTCGGGGCTCTGTGTCGCGCAGGTTCCCTTCCAATCCCCTACTTCTTTTACCTACCCGCCCGCCCCCAGTCACAGCATCGCAATGTGTTTATGTTGTCTTTTTCCCTCCGTCGATTCTTAAATCAGTGTTTTTAAACAAGGCACGCCTATACGCTTCTTCATTAACCATTCATTACTTCGAACGTTCATTCTTAATTTATGCTCGTCCTTGTATTTATTTTGTGTATTATTATTCATTCAAGGTCAAACTGTGTAGAGTTTGGACTTTTATTTATGTGAAGATGTGATGAGGACTCTGTAGTGCTGTTCCTTTCCTCCTCCTCTCCCTCCCACTCCTGTGCCTGCCTGAGCGTTTTTGTAGAAGGCTTTTAAAAGAATAGATGAGGGTCATAAAAAGTATTTGCTGACCACTGCCTCCAGCTCTTTTGTATAATTGAAATATATTGGTTAATTCCTCTGATGAAAACAGAAAATCAGCTTAAAGAATTGATTGCCTGAGAATGTAATTTTTGGAAGAAGTTGTATAGGGGATGTCTGTGTGTGTGCAGGCGAGTGGGATAATGTACTTGTTAGAACTGGGTACCACTGAAAGTACCTGTGAGACGACGTGATGACAGAGAGCTGCTGTTTGTGCCTCGTGTCACACAGGCGCCTTGCATGGCTGCTCAACTTGCGTTGTAAAATCTGAAAACTTTAGGGAAACTGATTGAAAAAAGTAGTGAACTCTTTAGTTTCTGAAAAGATTCCAGTAATGCCATGTCAGAGGTGAAAGAGATGACATTAAACTGAGGTGCTGGAGTCCAGGGATACTTCCCAAGGAAGGCAGGTATGGCTGTGTCAGGGGGTGTGAGGTGTGTGCGGAGCTGTGAGTGGGTGGCACTGGTTCTTAGCTGGTTCGTGGGGCTGAGACCAGCTCAGAAAGCACAACGTTGTATCTTTGCGGGGGCAGGCTCGAGGTGTTAAGTGCTGAGTTTCCCTAAGGATGGAAGCAGGGGGATTCTGTGCTTGCCTGTTCCTTCCATAGTGCCGATCTGGTTTTAGAGCATTGTGGAAGTTGCTGCTTTAACTGCTGCGAACATCAGCAGGGAGAGTGTGATCCTGCTGTAAGTTGTGATGGTTTTGCTGCTTGCTTTGGTGTGATTGGATAAAGTTTTCATTGTTAATTGTTACAAAAATTATTGAGACGCTGTTCTCAGCAGTCTTTTCTGCAACACAAGGGAAGAGCCGGATAATGTACTCTCTGCTTTTTTATCTTGGTTCTGTGAGGGGAAGCTGTGTCTACTCATCTTTGTACATGAAAATGGGATTTTTTTCAGATTGCAGCATTGGAAAGCATTTTCTGAAGAATCAGAAGTAAACAGCACTCATTGGTAAACTTTCTCTTCTGCTTTGCCTCAGTGGTGTTTCAAAGATCCCATTTCACTCTGGTAATGGAAGACCAAAAGAGCTGTTAAGCTCCATCTGTATGCATTAGGGTAGGTGGTTGATTTGTACCCTGGGGCCATATTATCTGCTATTTCATTACTTCTGGATCAGTAATGATATTCAGGAAAACTGTATTTGTAGTGACTGCTTTCTAGGGATGCCTGTTCACTAGAAAGCCTCACTGATAAGATCGCACGCCGCGTGTTTGCTGACGTGCTGCACTGGTGGAGGCACTCGGGCTGCTGCCTTTAGTGGCATGAAAGTTCTGGGGTTTGTGAGTGAGAAATGGGACTCCCACGGGTCTCCTTGCTCCCTAATATAATTATTTTTACACCTAACCGCTATTTGGTGTCTTACATGCCCTCAGATGAGCTGGGCTCTTGTGCCTGTTTAGACACTTCTCCTTTTGTGTTTGGGCACAGCAGCAATTCCCTCAGTGGCTGGGAGCAGAGGAGAGCACATGAGGAGCTTGAGCTGGAGCAAGAGAAACGTGCCAGATGCTGCAGGTACTCTGTGCCAAGCTCAGTGCTGAGTAATAACACAAAGGTGGCAATGTAAGAGTGGGTTTGGGCAGTGGAAAACCCAGGGGGTGATTGTATTTTGGAAGGTTTTGATTCCCTGTTGGTAGGTGAGCAGGGGGGTTGTGGTGGAAGATGTGCTGTGGTTTCATCCAGGTGTCCAAGGCAACTAAGCTTGTCTGGCTTTGCAGGCTGTAAGCAAAGAGTGGGGTAAGAAAATACCAAAAAATAAATTACCGAGTTGACAGTGCTAGACTGATACCACAAGTACCTGTGTGTGCTGTGCTTCCCTGCCTGGCCCTGCTGCTTGCACCCCCATACCTTGACTGAGGTGGATTATGAAAGCTGAGCAACAGGGGTGCTGTTGCAGATTAAAGAGGTGATGGAAATGTCCCTAGGCTGTTTTTTCAGGGAGGTGAGTTCTTTATTCTCCATTAGAAGTGTATGCTGTGCTGTGCCAGGCTCAATGCTGTGTATAGGCTGCATGGGAGAAAGCAGAGACCTGTCTGCTTGAGCTGCCTGACACAGAGCTGGCTTTGGGAACTTCTTGAGGCGTTTTGTAGGTGAGGGAAATTGCCCCGATGGACTGCCTCAAAGTGTGTTCAAAAAGTAAGAATCTGGGTTGTCAGTTTTCAGGAACTTTATTGAATTTTGGGGGGCTTGTTCCCATATGGTGAAACGAAAGCACTGTTTTTACAAGACAGAGCTGCTCTGTGGTTTGTTAAAGCAATGGAAAATGAAAATTTGTCTGGTTCTGGCAGCAGCTCAGCTCCGATGTTACCAGTATGGCTGAGGATTGGGAGTCCTGCTGGGGCTGTCTAGGGGTGAGTGTGGTTTTTCTCTAAACCAGAGAAGCAGAGAAGCTGTGGATGGGCTGCCATGCCTCATTTTAACTGAGTTTTATGATACGATGGCATCGGAGTTCATGGCCAGACTGCAGTTGTGGTGTGTTTCTGTGTGCTCTGGATCCTTCCACACTGTTGAGTTTTTGCCCACATGTCACTTCAGTTCTTTACCTGAACTTTGAAAATGTTGATTTTTTTTTTTTTTTTTTTTACTGAGATCTCAGTCCAGCTTTTCTGTTATTTGCCCCAGGATAATGTAAAGACAGTGTAAAGGTGTGGTGTGAAATGGGAGGGTGATTGCCAGGTGAGATCAATATGGAGCTGAGGAGTGCTGAACCCTGCTGTGCTCCTTCTGGAAGCTGGGCATCCCACCTCATCCAAAGCTGCTTCCAGGGCGGTAATGAAGTGGATGCTGTGGTAGGGGAAACAGATAAAGCACCACAGGCAAAATAAGTGCTGTTTATTTGAGGAAAAAAAAATGTCCAGGAGTTTGAGCCACAGGATCAGAGTCGTGTGGGTCATTTAGAACCAGAAACTCTGCAAGGAAGGCAGGTTTCTGTCCTCGCACTCCGAGGTTGCAGAGGTCCAGCCTCTGAGTCACTGGTGACCTGTCCTACCTTACTTCTATGTCTAAGCACGAGTATCCATGGTCTGCAGTCTGGTTTGGAGCATGAGAGCAAAAAAATGCAGTGCTTTGGACTAGCAAGCTTATCAAAAACATGCTGGTAATACTCTTTTTGCTTTGAATGCTTCCTTATTGAGTCATCTTTAGGCATTCTTTTGTACTTCTGTTGTATTTAGTTAAAATACCTAAGTATTAAGGACATGCTGCATCATTTTTGTTGGGAATGCTTTTAGTTGCGCTTCCTTTCTATTTGGATTTTTGTTAAGCTTTTATTCTGATTGAAACAAAATCTTCTGCTAGTTTTCTTTTATTTGGAAAAGCATCTTGGTTTTTCTTTTCAATCTCATCTAGCTGATGCTCATATTTCTGTTTGAAAATAAGGTAGCTACTGTAAAAGGGGGTTGTTTTTTCCTACACCACCCGCACTCACAGAAGAGGCAGCTGTTTTGAGGGAGTGTATGGAATGGGTAAGGAAAGAAGGTCAGGGCCCACCAAGAAGGCAAACAAAAAGCTGAATTAGTGATGTGGGGCCAGAATGTGTGTGTGGTGTCTGTGCATGTCCCAGGCAGGTGGAGAAGGAATCACACACAAGATAAGCTGCTGTCTGATCCCTGTGGTGGCTCCCGTGTCCCTTGGCTGTGCAGACTCCCTGTTGGTAAAGGCACAATGTGCAAACACAGTTGCAGTACAGTGAGGTATCTCATTCTGACCTGAAAGGGTAGTATGACCCAGGAGAGAGTGAAAAGGGTTTTACAAGGGGAGTAAACATTTAAAGCTACTTAAAAACTAATAGAAAGTGGAGAAATAGTCACCCTCCTCACTCAGTTGCTTAAACGGAAATATGCAAGAAAGAGATATTCTGGTAGTGAATAGTGAGTATTTTTAAAGATTGGAAATAGGATAACTTAATGTGGAAAACTTCTGATCCCAGCCTTGTTAGGAGTGAGGGGGATTCCTTATGTGTCTTGAGGTTCCCAGGAATGGACAGAAAGACACTATGTGCCATTTGGCTCTGTCAGACTGGCATAGCCTTCCAAAAGAAAGATAAATGAAACAATCTTTTCACTTGTTAGGTATAATTGTGGCTGTTTCTGATCCATCTCCCACAATAACTTGTAATTCACGTTGGCATTGTTTCAGCACATGGTGACAGCAGTGTGGAACTCTGCTGTGTGTTCAGCAGGGATTTGTGGAGAGCATAAGTCACTGTAGCACATAGTGGGATATATATATATATATTTAAAAATATATAATTTTTTTGTACAAGTACAATGGGACAGTGGTACTGAGTCTTTAGATAGATGTTTTTATCTTTATTTAAGCAGATATTTTAACTGAGTTGCTGAGCTTTCGTTGCAAAATTGATGTTAGCAGAGAACAGAGCAGAGAGACTGAGGGCACTGCAGTGTGGGGGAAAATGACTCCTGGACATTAACATATACCTTCTGAGACACTTCTGAGAACTGTAGGCTGCAGACATTTTATGATTCTGTAATTGATTTCAGTTATCTGTAGTAAACACTATATCCACCTTTGGTAAAGGAGGGAGCAGCAGTCTCTGTGATTGCCATTTTCTTCAGCAATGGTGTGCAGTTTATGGAGCATCAATTTTTAGTGTGCAGTATTCATTCAGGAAAGAAAACTTAGGTGGTGGGAGGCTTGACAGTCACAGCAAACTTTATTTTACAAAACCCTCCTAACAGAAACACACAATAGGATTTCTTCTTTTTTTTCTTTTTTTTTAAGTTGTGTGTGTTTTGTTCTGCTGTTTAAAAATTTATCTGTGTTCCACCTTGTGAAATGGTTTGAAACAGAAAAATTACACCTGTTCTATGCAGGAATATCTATTGAATTAAATTACTGTTAATAAAATAAGAGAATACACCCACAGCATCAACTGTAATGGATGGAAGAGCAACCTGAGGATGCAGCACAGCAATGGTGAGCACAATCCCACCGTTAATGAATGGGATTAAAACTCCTGTTTATGAGCGAGGGAGGCTCTCACTGGGATGGAGGCTGTTTTGTGGCTGCCTTTTTGTCTCCAGTGGGTTGAAACAGAGCTCTCTTCCACAGCCTTTCTGAAGCTCAGCACCGATGACTTGTATTCTCCCGGAGAGTAATTTGTCAGGAGATGAACAGCAATATGCTCATGTTTGCTGCAATAGCAAAGACAAGTCCAGTTAAAGACTTATTTCTTGGGGTAAAGTAATTTTTAAACTTTCCATTATAAAAAATTCATAAATACCTCTGCCTGGCCTAGATTTTTTTTTTTTTTCCCATCTCAAGTGCTTTGGTGGCAAGTTCAGGTATGCAGAAAACGGAACAGCCCAGAGCTTCCAGTTGGGGAGGACATGAATTTGGTCCCTGGAGAGCATATTGCTCATGAAAGGTCGCTGTCTCAGAAGTCAGATGATTTGGGAACTTGGAAAATTTGTCTAGACATTGCCATGTATTTTTAAGTAAAACTTGAAATTTTATTTTTTCATTAACTGAGAAGCCAAATCAGATCCAGCTCTGAGAGCACTGAGGATTTCTGTCTTCCTGTTGCCTCTTTGGGGCAGAGCTGGGAATGATTCTTCTTCAGTATCCTGTGTAAAATAGGTTTTATGCCCAGACTGGACGGGGCTTTGTGTAGCCTGGTCAAGGGGAAGGGGGGCTCCCTGCCCACGTCAGGGGGTTGGAATGAGATCATCTTCAAGGTCTGTTTCAACCCAGACCATTCCATGTTTCTGTAATTTTGCTGAAATTTGGTATTAGGGCCAGGGAAAAGGGATGTATGAGTGACAACTGGGAGAAGATGGCACATTGGAATGGAGCTGTGATATGATGGGAAGGAGTTTTGGGGAGTGCCAGTGGAACCCGGAGAGGGAAGCAAGTGAGCTGGTGTTCAGGAATGGGATGGTGTTCAGAAAGCAAATAGCTTGAAGCCTCTGATTGGCAGGGAGGGAAGAAAAGACATGAAAAGGAGACATGATGCAACTTTGATTTTAGTTAGCTGCAACAAAAAAAAGGATGTTTTGTGCCACAGTGACTGTGATGGAAATAGGAACCAGAAAGGAGAGAAGAAACTTTAATGAAGAACAGGATGGAGACAGATGTGGTAGAGGCTTGTCAGGATTTTTTTTTCCCTTAAAATCTGTAAAACCCTATTCCCATCCTTCAAAAAGCCTTTATATATTTAGGAACATCAATGGTAATGTATCATGTCACATTTGTTTGTTACATCTGCTTATATCATGTCTAATTTTGGCAGGAATTGTAACACTAATTACATTTACTGTCAAGTTGATTGCCCCTTCCCCATGCAGCTCTAGCTGAGCCTGTCTTGCTCTCTGTTTAAATAGGTATAACTTTTTTCCCCTGGCTACTTGGAAGGGTCTTGACTGTGGAATACCCTTTCTCTGGGTCTAGAGAAATATCAGGTTGTCAGTCTTCCAGATGAGCTGTAACAACTTTCTTATCAGGAAAGGTTTAAAGCAGAAAGGTACTGATGGTCTAGAATTATCAGATTCCATTTTTTTTTTTTATTTGAGAGGGGTTGGGATGGATAGGAGATATATATATATATTTTTTTTTTTTTTCTTTTTTTGGGGGGATATGTGTGTGAGGTGTTTGGCACCTTGTAAAAGACCACATATGTTAATTACTCTTTGAAAAGAAAATGTGCAATGTTTTGTGGGGCAATTCTGAGCATAACATGCTCTCTTGGTTTTTCAGGGCACCAAATCAGCTCCTGTGTTTGACAGGTTGAAAATACAAATTAGATGAAGACAGCAAATAGTAGATATATTATTTTGATTCTGGGATGCTCTATATGGATATTCCCAAAAGAAGCAACAGGGCAGCTGAGTAAGGAGCTGTGGGGAAAAACGTGAGGCGGGAAGATTGGGTAGGGAGTGGTGTTAGCAGGAATAAAGAAAGTGGAACTTGGCACCGTAGCTTCACTGAAAGCAATCATAGCAGCAGTCATCCTCCTGCAGAGGATGATGAGGGGGAATGCAGTATGGGATGCAGAACTTTATACAGCTGTGAAAGCATTTTCAAAGTGTTTTGCCAAAATACCGCTGCAGGGCAGAACCTGAACTGCGGTAGTTTGAGAAGCATATGATCCTGCAGAGGAGCACATTTGGAAGGGAGAAACTTGGAATTTACTTCTCCAAAACGGACTCCCATTTGAAGTTAGGATTAATGCCTGTCTGCCTTTAGGAGGATACAAATAGTTACTATTTTCTGTTAAACTTGAAAAGAAAAATCCGAATAACACTACTGGGATTGAGAGTTAAAGGTCAGAAACTCTGAATAGCAGCATTAATTGCTCCCTTTAAAGGATATAAAGGATCAGAGTCTGTCAGGGCTTGCCTAAGGAAGAGAGCAATATTAATGTCAGTGAAGGATGATACAGCAAGACTGAAAAAGGGGAGGTGAGGCAGGATTTTTCCCTTGTTACTCCAAAATAAGATGAACATACAATTAACTTTGGTGTAACCTCGGAGTCTGAAGTATTGTGGGGTTGCTTCAGTTGTGTGTTGTGTTTAATACTTTTTATTCCATTGAGCAGGATCAAATTTCAAGAAGTATTACCAGCAGGATTAGATGTTGCAGTGCACACAGGATTGCCTTGGCCCATCCTGTGCAGAGAACTTCCTTCCTTATTTTTTAAAACTTTTAAGTCTTTGCTAGGATTGTTGTCACAGCCTTTCAGCAAATGATGCCACACTTGATTTTCCTTTTGTAATCTTCAGGTTTGAACCGTTGTCTTTGCAAGTTGTGCTCCATTCTCCTAGGTGATGTTTTAATGTTGCTGACTGATTAAAAAACATGGGGTTCCTTAGAATAAATGAATTATCTTATGCATGCTCCTATTGTTGCTGACCTCTTATCATTAGTTCAGACATCAGAAAAATGTAAATATTGAGGGAATCAGTGGTATGTGATAGAAGTTGCTGTTGAAATGGATTATGCTTTTTCATCACGGCAATAATTTTTAAGGATCTTAGGTTTCCACAGCTGCCTGTAAGATTCTATATAATGATAATGAAGCTTTTTCTGCTTTCCTTCTCTCATTCATGTATTCAGAAGATTACTTACATGCTTATTCATGCAAGGAAGAGTTTGGGTTTCTTCCCAGTGTTGAAGAAACAAACAAAAACCTTTGTTGTATCTACCCTTAGATTTGCAACAGAGTCCATGTTGTAAAAGCACTGGATGCTAAAATTGTCACTGAGTTTTCCTTACTCCTGAGATGCCTTCCCAATTCTTTGCATTCCTTGCTGCATCTTTTAGGAAAAACCCTCTTGTCTCTGAGGAATGAGGAGAGTTGAGGGGAAATTATCATAATTTGGAAACAAGAATGCTTTTAAAATATTTAAATTTGTTTAACTTCATAGCCACGGGTAGTGGGTTTTTTTGTCTTCTCTTGATTTCATATATGCTTCTTGATTTGGCTTTTTCAGTTAAAATAAGAAAAAGTACTTGCCTGCTGACTTTTTTTTGTTTAACTTCTAGGAGGTTGCCTTCACTGGGATAGATTTTAGATTTTGTAAGCAAATCCTGTTGGACTGTGTAATGATGTGTTTGGATTAAGTTTTCCTTCCGCACAATCTGCAGGAAAATGTATTTTCTGTTAGTCTGGTAGATGGTTGTATAGGATAGATGTTGATTGCTTCTGAAACAGCAGAAGTCTCCTAGGCAATTCTATTAAATTCCAGGTAGTTCAAGGGAGGGGAGGGAAAGAAGTTCACCTCCTCCCTTTTCCCTGCCAGGCAGGTTCTCCTGAGCCTGGGCTCAAGTGAGATGCATGTGAAGCTGATGGGCATAGCTAAGAAACTCCTGATGCTGGTGAGCTGGAATGGAGTGTGGTAAGTAAAACACCAGGCTGCATACAGAAGATGGTTAAAAAGTTATGGCCAATACTTCAAGCTCTTTCAGTACACTCTTAGAGTACCTAAGTGTTCTTGATTCTTGCATTTTCATCTCTGTAGATTCATGAGCTCTCTGAGGATGGTGTGGGCTTGCCTGTTGGATCAAATAACAATGATGAAGGGAAACGCTTAAACTTAACTTTAAACGGATGAGTATTTCATTACAGCAAGGGTATTAAAAAAAGTTTAGCTGATATTTGGCAGAGCCAAGTCTTACATGCTTAGGATGGACAGTGAAGCCTCTGTTAGGCAGGTCTTTAAGATCTGGTGTTCTCCCTGTAGGCTGAAGTTTTGTACTAACAATGTCTGCAATTATGCATTATTGAAAATACTTGCATTTTCTATGGATTCAGATCCCTGAAAACAAATAGTTGCAGGTTGAAATATTGGCAGCCTGGCAGTGTATTTAAGCTTGCCTTGTAGATTACTATTACATTTGTTTACTATCTGGGGATGCTGCTTGCAGAGCTAAAAACCCTCTGAGCTGATCATTATCAAGCTTTTAAAAGCAAAGGAGGAGTGTCAAATTCTGTCTGACATATGAATAAAGGGTTTTTTCAAGTGAACTTATCTAAAACTTCAAAAAAATAGTACAGTAACTAATGTCTGACCTTTTAATTAAAAGTTCACTAGTTTTTTAGGAGTTAGTTTTGTCAAGATACTTCTGCAGTGTAATGCTCTTGGTGGCAGAGCTTTTTGTATTCTCCTCGACGGATAAATGATTAATGATCTCAACACTGCCTTCTGGATCACCTTGTAAGAGGTCTCCTTCATCAATCTGGCAAGGGGATTGTATGGCAGTTTGCACCCTAATTACAGTCCCCAGCTGGGGATGTGCTGCTTAACAGATTACTTGTAGCAGGAGTGGAGTCAGTGCAGATATGGATGGCCACAGAGTTGTTTGACGCCTGGGTGCTAAAATTAGATTTCCTTCTAGAAAAAAACCATCCACTTCATATAAGCAGTGCAGCAGATAAAAGTGTTTAGCTGGAATTAACTCTGTAACTTAAAGGTTTAATAATAACAACAGCGTTTCTGCGTTTCCCTGCTTTCATTGTTTCCCTTCCTTTCTCTTGTGGTCTTATAGACCAGGGCAGTATTGCAAGCCAGAAATTTTATTACCAGTGGAAACATTAAGGTATTCCACAGGGCAAAACAAAAGTGATTCAAAAGGTGCTTTTACAGATAATAAGTTTTAGCATTGAGCAGTTTACCCAGAAGGCAACAGATTATTTCTAGTGGTCTGTTGTTATTGTTGGCCTTTTTTTCTGGCTCATTTGTGGTGCAATGCTGCTGCTCAATTAAGATATATTTCGGTGAAAACCATGAATGACAACGTCCACCAAGCATGTTACTGGGCATATACATCCGTGCTTATTGCTCAGGCTGACAACTCTGAGCGTGTTGCTGAGAAACAGCTCATTTAAGGACTAAGGCTTGGAGGAAAACTTGCACAGGATCCAGTCAAACACCAAAGCAAAGTCCCCATTTGGTATCTGACAACAGGAAGATTTTAGGCTTGGAAAGGATGTAATTGCCAAATGATTTTCCAGGTATGTATCAGTGTTTTAGTAGTCAATATTGCCAAAACAGTTAACATCGTGAATATCTTGACAATCTGGGAAAAAAAACCCAACTAATTTTTTTTAATGATAAGGATTTATTTTCATGATCTCAGGATTATCTGGGCTTTGGTAACTTCCCATTGGGTGACATCTGTTGGAAGGATGAAGGTAGTGGAAAGGGGTACGAGTAGACTGAGGCTGGAGATAGACTGCTATTTGTCTCTTATCCAGAAGAAAATTAGAATTGAAGAATTGTAGGGATTAATATTTGTGTTTAGGATATTAAAAACCTTCAAGAGTGCAGTGACTGCTGTGAAGGTGTGGGTGTTTGACTTCATCTAACTTGAAAGATGAAAAAAAAGTCTTTACTTCTCAATGAAGAAGTAGTTGACTATACCTGACCTGTGTTTTAGTGCTGGGAAATGGCAGTGAGTCTGGACAGTCTTCTCCCTGTCTGGGAGCCTGACTTTTGGAAGGAGCTGGTGGGTGTGTGTGAAGCAGGAGTTCATCTTGTCCTAGGTTGGGAAGAAAATCTCAGATGTTTTTACTCCTAGAGATGGTCAGCAAGTGTTTGGTTATGGTGCATCCACTCTTTCCAGGTTTCCCTCCCCATGAGAAGTGGAGGAATTGACTGTAGATGTTGATGATGATGATGTAGATGAAAGCTGCTGTGTTGTCTGGAAATCACATGCTCTTTATGGTGCAGAACACTTCCAAGAGATTGTTTTGGAAGGCTCTGGTTTCTTTGACCTGGGTTTGCTCTGAGTTGGAACTCACGGCTTTCCCTGTTCTGGTTCCCTCTTGCTCCTTTGGCTCCTGCCAAAAGCGAGCAGTCCTTCAGTGCTTCATCCTCTCAGCTGGAAACTAAAGGCTGGCTCTTCAGCCTCTTTTATTGTCTTGTTAAAAAGCAGATGCAGTGTTTCCTCCCTATCAGTCTTTCAGATGGGGGAGCAGCACAGTTTGGTGTTCTTGTGAGCATCATCACTCTTCTGTTTGCAGAAGCAATTGGAAGCAAATGATCCAGGTCGTTGTTATTACTCATATTTTGTTTTTTTCCAGTTCTGCAGCTTCAGCTCCTTATTTGAGCTGCATTGACACGTCATGAAACACCACATTTCGGTCTGTAGTCGTGCATATAATAGTCAAGTGCTGCACAGCCTCTCACTGATCTTGGTTTTCCACTGTGGCTCTCCCGGGTTTTGTTCCAGGACAAATACACTGTAGGTACTCAAGAGGAAAACATTTTCTCCTAAATTATTTTAGCAAATGGAAACCCTTTTTTACTCTGGCTGAAGACTTTGTCTTGGCTGCAAGCCTGGGAGATTTAAACATTTGCAGTTCTTTTTATTGTTCAAACCTGTGCAGCGTATTTTAAGTGAGCGAGCAGTCTGTCAAGTTACTAGAAATCATTACTTTGCCAGAGAGTTATCGAATGGATGTGAAAACAGGTGTTTGTCAGATTTTTACCTTCTGGACTGAATATTTTTGATGTTTTGGAACTTTTATCTGCAGGCAGCCCATTGTGCTTTGTAGAGGAGAAAGCTTAATTCAGATTATCTGAGCAATCAGGGAGCAGAGATGCGGTTCTGTGATTCATAATTGAAATTTAGCCTTTAGATTAACTTCATTAGTATGCTGTTGAACAAGGACAGGGTGTTAATAAATGAAAAAAATCCTTCTGGGTTTAAGCACTGTGACCCACAGTAGGTCTTTACAGTTTATTATGAATTTTTTTTATTTTTGCTGTGACAGCATTTTTTTTTGATTTGACCATGCTCTTTTTGTCTTTATTCCTCAAAATTGTACAGAGAGAAATAAAGATTTTATCTAGTGTGAGATTAAACCCAAAATTCTTCTAGTAAAGCTACATTTGTAAGTCCTTCTGAGATTGAGAAAAAGAACATTAAAAAATAGACTTCAATTTCCTTTCTAGCCGATAACTTAGAGTAATGAGTGAAACCTGACTTACGTTTTTCAAAGATATGAAACTTTCTGAGGAAGTAGAGAGAGACTTCAGAAATCTCCAGTCATTAGTTTATAAAGGTTTATAAAACGTACCTATTTATCCTACTGAGATGACAAATGCTCATTTCTGGCTTCCATATTCTGATTACTTTGTAAATCCTTGATCTTGGGTTTAATTAAAGGACTTTTCCAACCTAAATGATTCTGTGTATATCTCACAGTAGTCCATGGGCCATCAGAAATAGAAGGGAGCATTCAGACTTGTCCAAGTGGAATTTTCTTGCATGAAATGAAGGTTAATGTAGTTGAGTTTTGAATGACTAAGCTGTAATGGAGGAAGTTGTTACTGGTTTTATTTGTAAGGTGTTTTTGCCATTTTTATACAATTTTTTTTTTATGCTTTGCATGGTTTTATGAAAGATTTTGATAGATTCTCATTAGTTGTAGAGCAGTACTAAGAAAGTAGGTTCACAAAAAAGAGATAAAATTCCAGTTACTAGAATGGAAAAGAAGATATCAGGGATTTTTGCTTCCTTCCCATCTTCACAGTTGCTCTTGATCTCCCTAAAACCCATACCAGAATATTTTGAGTTGTCTCTACATTTGCTTTTCAGTGGAGAGTTGTGCACTTGATGTAATCCTCTGTGCTTTGAGGTGCCGAGGCATCTGCTTCGGCAAGGAAGGATTACGGATGTAGCTTCTTTTTCTACATTCAGCCTTGAGGGAAGCACAGATTGCTGAACAACAGAGCAGATTGGTGTCTAGTGCTTGAAAGGCTGGGAGCTGAGTTTGAACTCCTGCACAGAGTCTGTGTGGGCTGCAGGGGTTTGGGTAGCTTTGGGAATTACTGCAGCTGAGAGTCTGGGGTAAGGGCAGTTTGGAAAAGAGGAACGAAGAGCAGAAAGTCTTTGTTATAATGAGTGGTGTGTAGAGTCCTTGAGTATTTGGGAAAAGTGTAGATTGTGATCTCCTGACATACATGAATGGGCTATGTTGCATTTTTCCATAGGGTTTGGCAGGGGGGAACACATGCTTAAAAAAATGCTAGAAGGTTATGACTTAGAAAAAATAGCTTGTATAAGGCAGCTTAAGATATATGGAGTGTAATAATTTCCATTGTTTATCCCTGTGGAAGACGAGTCCTAACCAGCAGACATAGTTCACGTCCCAAAATATCTTAATTCTCCCAAAAACTGTTGGTGGGTAACCTTGACTTTAGATACACTGATGTACTGGTGTGGGGGAAAACTGCACTATCAATGATTTCTAGCTTTCTGCAGCCACTCTGTAGGAGAGGTGAAATATTTTCCCTCCACAACGATACAGGCCCAAAAATACAAATTAAAAGTAATTTTAAACTTGCTTCCTGTTTTTTTTTTTTTTAGTGTTTGCTATGCCTTTGAGCAGTGCCCAGAGCATAACATATTGTGTTCAGTTTTAAGTAGGGAAGCCTAATCTCTAAGAGCTTCCATTTTTCTAAGAGAAAACCATGCAGAGGGAAAGAGGAGAGACAGAAAAGAAAGTAAATTAGAGAACTATGGACTTCAGATAACATTTAGCTATAGTCCAATAGTGCAAAGTTTGGATAATGCTTGAAGACCAAAAGATAAACTCCATCTCCCCATAATCATTAATATTACACTTGCTAGATGCTGTCAGAACAAGCAGTTTGTGAAGATACTTGAATAAGGGACGATGATGACTTTGAGTCACTCAATAAAGTGAGGCTTCCAATAGGAAAATAGTGTGTGAGATGTGCAAGAAATGTCTAAAGAGATGGGGAAAAAAAAAGTTTGCTTTTCAGGATACCACTGTTGATGTTTCATTTTGACAAGATGCTGTAAATAAATTCCCCAGGGGATGCTCAAGAGTCAAATGTGCTTTCCAGTATTTTGTTTCTAATAATGGAGGGCATTTCTTGTTACCAGCATTTTTTTATTCATCCTGATTGTTAAGTTGGGAGGAATCCCCTAACCTTGGCAGCACCAGCAGGGGAATGTGTTTAGCCTTTGCACACTCTGGAGAGCTTGGGTCAGGAGCAAGGGCACCCACTGCCAGGCCTTGGCTGCCCTCACTCAATAGATTTACTGAAAAAGAAATACATGAACTAGGTACCATGCTTAGCTCAAAAGAGTTAAGGCAAAATGCGAACAGGCATTTATCTACAAGATCTGAAATAGTAAAATCCTGGATGGAGAAATGAGAAAAATCTTCGCTTCCTTGTTCATTTGCAAAGGTTAAACTGGAAAGATTTGTCTGTGTCATGTGTTGGAGCCTCTTCTAGTGTGATGGGGGTCAAGTGTTCTTGCATTTTTGATGCTTCCCGTGGTGTTAACTGGAGAATATTTGTGAGTATACTGGTGTTTATGGCCAGTCTGATGAAAGATGCAGGCAAATTTAACCTTTTAACTATAATCGAGTTTATTTTTCTTATCCAGGGGTTAGCATGATCAGTCAACTAAAATAGATGATGCTTTTTCTTTTCATTTATGCAGGTGAGAGGGCTCGAGGAAATGGCCTTAAACTGAGATAGGAGAAATTCAGATTAGATATAAGAACAACATTTTTCACTGTTAGGGTGGTCAGGCATTAGAAGAGGCTGCCCAGGGAGGTGGTGGAATTGCCATCTGTGGGGGTGTTTGGGTGCAGCTGGATGAAGAGGTTTAGTGGTTACAGTGGCAGTGCTGGGCTGATGGGTGGACTGGATGATCTCAAAGGTGTCTCCCAACCGTGACAATTTTACAATTCTGTGTAGATCCAAATGTGTATAATTTTCTATATTTAGTTGATAACTTAATTATTCCTTGCCTCAATGAAGGATAAAACCTTTCTCCTGCATCTCTTTGGTGACTTGACTGTCTCCATATAAGGAGTCTCCTCTACTGAATCTTGGACCCTGCTTTGTAGAAACTGTGATTCCAGACACAAAAACTTAAAATACTCATTGCTAATTACTGGTAGTTGGTTAAGACCATGTCACAGTGAGAGGTACCTGGTGTGATGTGACTGACCCAGTCCATATAACCTCTGAGAAGTTGTTACACATGGATATCCTTATTCTAATGAAAAATTATGGTAATAAAGTTTAGTTTCTGTAAGACAAATGTGTATGAAATATAACCACAAGAACCTTTCAGTGGGCTGACAGCTTCTCTGCTCTGTTTGCATTCTCTGTGCCCCTTTTTCTTCTCGTTGCTTCTTTTCATGGATATGTCCAAAAGAGGAAATGCAAAATGGGAAAATGTTGGGAAACCCTCTGAAGTCAGTATGAGGTTTCTTGTTGATATAAATGGGAATGCAAAAGCTAGTGGTCCTGTCCTAAGCTTTAAATAAATTTCCCCCTGTATAGGAGCACTGTCTGGAAATAGACTATCAACGTGCCTTGAAAGAATTTAAGCAAAAATGAAAAAGCAAGAGTAGAGTCTGCTTCCAGCTTCTATTATTATTATTTTGCTATTCCAAATTTTCATAACATCCTTTTCTTAAGTAATTCACAGGATCACAGCCTGAATTTTTATAACATCTGCTCATTTGTGAGAGGTATCCTGGTAGGCTTTCTATTGAAACAGAGCTTAATCTCTGGCTTCACTGATCCTCTCTTTGAGTCAGAGCTGCCACTTAGTTCAGGTCAGTTCAGGCACACTATAAATCAAGGACCTTCCCACTAGTCAATCAGTGATTGATTTAGTTTTGCAGCACTCAGAGGCAGTCATTTCTGGTTTAAAACTGAGTTAATGTGGCCTAAGAGGGTTGAGCACATTGCTGGGAGCTTCTGGGTTCTGCAGCCTAGATTGGTTTTTTACTGTGTGGGCATAGGCAAATAATTTTATGATTTAATGTAGAAATACTTGCTGTGCTTCAGTCTTTGTCTCTTGTCCCCCTCGGTGTTGAGTTCTTTAAGGCTCTGGGGTTGGAGTGTTCAGAGTTACATGGGCTCCCTAGTACCTGGAAGTACTTAGAGATGGAAAACCATTCACACTGGTGTGTGTCTCACATGGAGACATTTGTTCTAATGGAGTTTTAAAAAACAGAAAAGGCTATATTTGCAAAGGCCTTTAACACTTCTGCAGAATAATTGAAGATAAGACTAAATGGAATTTTTAATTTCTTTTAACGGTATGGAAGCCTTCATCCCATGCCATTCTCTGTCTGCACCACAGCCCAAATATTGGAAACCCTAAAATCCTTTGCAGGACTGAGTAGTGGATAGCAAGTGTATCATGATGGGACTGAACTCTATGTGATAATATTAAAAAGTTCTTGGGAGGCACCAAGTTCTGAGGTGCAGTTTTTATTTTTGTGCCTCATACTGTATAAGGAATTACTCTCACATGTTGGTATTCCTGTGAAGGGAAGAGCTGTGTGTATATACTTATTCCTCTCTGGGTTTCAAAGTTTTTTCATGTGTATGTTCTGTAACCTTTCCATAATCTCAGAAAATGGGAAAGCACTGCTGGAGTGAAGATGCTAAACATTTCAGCTTATTAGTAAAAAGATAAAAGTCCCTTGAAAAACATCCACTTTTTAAAATGCAATAAAGTTCAGACTTCTGTAATTGTTTCAAAATTTAGTATGCTTTACAAGTAATAACAAATGAAATCCTTTTTCCTGAGGCAGTCGAAACTACAAGGATAACTGATAGCAAATCTGAGGAAAGTAGGTAATGACTTTCATCCTCCTTTTTCTCTTCTTGCAGTCTGTGGGTCTTCTGCTGCGGTGTTCTCTACTTTGAAATTGCCCCAGTTAGGTTGGTCTGGAGTTATTGTTGCTATGAGGGAAATGTTTTTTACATTACAAAGGTGTTTCATTTGACTAGCCTTGGAAGGTGTTTTTTTTTTTTTTTCCCAGTAGTAGTTCAATTTCCAAAAATACAGCCAACATCACAGTGAGAGCAAGTAAGGAAATCTAAGAAATAGATTTTCTGACAGTATATGGTATTTTTTGGTTTTTCAGGATGGCTCTAAAATTCTGTTCTCTTGAAATAGAAATGAGGAAATACTTCTGGTTAGGAAAAAAAAGTGAACTGTTCTGTCTGATCTGTGGAATATACCTGGAACAATTCCAGAGCCGTGAGGGATGCTGTAGGTAGCGAAGAGCATCCTGCAAGGCCAACTGCCCTCGGTGTTCAACAGAGCATCTGTAACTTATTTAGCTCTTTTATGTCTCAATATTCTGTATTTGCTGAGGAGTGATGGCTGCTGTTGTGTGCTGGGATTGCTGCTGGTGTCACAAGTGGCTGGATTGATAAATTGGTGCTCCCTGGAGGAGCTTTGCTCCCTGTGCCAAGCTGACACGGCACATGCAGCCTCATCCTCGGCAGAGGCTGTGGCAAGCTGCACATTAGTCCAAAAAGGCTCTTTCTGTGCATCTTTAGCTTCTTTAAATATATGCCTGTATTTATGCCAGAATTTCTGAGTAATTATTCTGTTAAAACATGAATATTTGAAGTAACTAAAACAAATGAGGTGTGATAACATTAAATACAACTGAATTTGCATAATCTGTTTAATAGATACGAATTGTTACTGTGTTTAGTTTAATCTGTCATCATTTGCCCTGCTTTACTATTGTTTTGGATGCAAAAAAATGAATGTCTAAATACTTACTCTTCTTCAGAGGCTTAATGATATGTGTAAAGGAGTTGGTTGCCTGACTCAGGAATGTGTCTGCCTGTGTTTCCACCTCACCTTCTCCTTCCTGGTTCCTTCTTGCTACTTTAGGGTTTGACCATGGCAATACTTCGGGTGGCAGCAGTTGTGGAGATGAGAGTGAACTGAAGCCAGCCCTTGTAAAGCAGGGAGTTAATAATAAATTTATGAGGATACTATATATAGGTACTTTGGTATCAATATATACTATTAAATAATGTATAAGGTATTTACAGGAAAGAAACTTCACCTCTGCAGAAGCAATTGCACGTACAATTACATGACAACAAGCATCACGCACTGTGTTGTAGGTATAGGTAATGCAAGGCTGTTTAAAAACAAGTGCAAAATTGCTGTAAAAGTCCAGAATGGGCTAAATGCCATCACAGATCTTGCAGCAGGTTGTAAAATTGTTCAGAGAAATCTTTTGAGGTAGTAAACAGAATTTAAAAGCCTCGCATGACTTGGAACTTGAGAATTGGAGCATCTTCTGTGAGAGATTTGTCAGTGTGGGAGAGAAGTGTTTTAGTGAGCTACCCCTAGAATAGATCCCGTGGGGAGCTCAGGGTTATTGCAAACCTCTCCACCAAGTGTTGGGAATATTTGTTCAGCCTTACCTTCTTTAATAGAAGAAGTAAATGGTTGTATGATAGGACTTTGGAGATTAAATAATGGTTTTTGATTATATGGAAGAAAACAAGAGCTACTCAGCAGTGTGGAAGATTGGTCTTCAACTCCAGTAAGGCAAGTGGCAGAAATCCCTGTGTAAATATTTACACTTAATAAAATCAAAGTTTTTCTTTCTGTAATTTCACTGTTAAGGGGAGAAAGGGGAAGAAGTGGTTAATAATTTACAGTATAAACAATATGTTGTCTTATAAGGCAATTTCTGTTCAAAGGCATTAAGGCATGAGTATGCTTTCTACTTCATACATGTAATGAAAACCAAATGAAAACAAAACCACAAACAAGCAAATAAACCCCTCAATTTCCTTCAACAAATCCCAACCCCCCAAAAATCCCCTGAAAATAAACAACCTAGATAGCTGTCTGCTTTGACCTGGGAAATCGTGTCCCATGTCCCATCATCTCATATTTAAGCTGTTTGTTTTTACAGACATTATTTCAAGATAGTTCTCATTTGGAATAATGTAGTAAGTAGTAGGATGGAAAGAAAAACATTACAGAGCCAAGAGGAGCAATTGAGCTTAAGGGAGTTTGGGCTCAGAAGCAGCAGAGATGTTTAGGTGAGTGCTGTGCTGGAGGCAGTGCTGAACATGTGCAGGGGATGCATTTGAGGGCACATCCCTCTCCTTGGGCTTTGGTGAGAAACTGCTCCTGCCCTGGTTTCTTCTGCCTGTAGAGTGCTGCTGCCAAACTTGCTTTTTTTTGGCTGCCCAAGGGTTTTTTCTGGGGAGAAACCACGTCAAAGAGCTGCTGGCAAGGACCTAGTGCTACCTTCAAGTGTTTCTTAATTAATTCCCTCATTAGTCTGTCACAGCTCCATCCTGGTAACCTCCAGCAGGGATCCTTCCCTCAAAACAGGCTGACATTGAGTGAGGATAATACGCTGCTCGATGATGATGATGATGATGGATGCACTAATGTTATTTGACATGTATTTCGTGTTAAAATTAATGTCGTCTTTGATGTTGTGAAGGTTGAATTCAGAGAAGATAATTGATTCTTGAGCTGAAAAGAAGTCTTCAAAATTCTTGGCAGCTCCTGGTAGTTCAGACTGCAGGTGTGTCCTGGCTGTCATTGCAATTGCAGACCATCCTGGCAGCCTGGTGGGTGAAGTACCAAAACTGGACATGCCACTTGAACACAGAGAAACAGCAAAAACTGGGCAGTTTGGGAGGTTTTTTGCCTTTATGCTAAAACCCCCAAGGTTTCTTAGAGTTGCAGCGTGCCCGTATGATCTTTTTCATTTAGACCTATGTAAATTAAAATGTGTGGGAAAAATACATAACTGATTTGTAACTAGTACTAGATAATTTCCTAATTACTTGTGTTTTCCACTGTGTGGGATTGTCATTTTAGAATGAAAAAAGTTGCCTCCAGAAACTCTTTTGAATTTGATTTTATAAAAAAGAGTGAAGGTTCAGGTACTTGTCCTTGCAAATACATGTCAGGGAGGTGAAACAGCCCCGAAATGACTCCTTCATCCTCTGATTCTGGCTGGAAACATCATGGATTGCTGTCTGATTGTGTTAGCTGCATAATCAACATTATTGGAAGTTTTTTGCTTAATAGCAAAGAATTCTGACACTAATAGGTCCAATCTATGTTGTTAAAGCTTTGTGTGGTGGAAGCTACCATTTTTAATGTGGAATTGCCTCCTGATGTTACAGCACCTGGCACTGTCATCAAAATAAGTAGGAATCTCTAAATAATACTAACCATGACATATAAAAAAGTTTGTATGATGTTTTGTTATTAAATCAGTATTTTAAATATTTTAAATAATACCTTTCACTGTAAATGTGGTATGATAGATTTAGTTATTTAGTGTGTGAAGCATTTTCAATGCTGCCTTTCACTACAAACATGCTATGAGAGAATAAATGCCAAGCTTTAATGTTTTGTTTCAAAATTCTTCCATATTTTCCTGAATAGTCAAGTGTATTTTCCTTGTTACTTGATTGAAACCAGCAAAATTATAATTTTAATCCATTTTTTGATAAAGTAGTAAAACTAAAATGTGCAGCAGTCTGACAAGATGTTAATTCATTGTAATATTGTTATCAACAGACTTCTAATAACTTTAAATACATCTTTGTCATATTAAATGTTCATGTGTAGGTAGAGTAGGAAATATTGTTTTCAAATTCAAGGAAAGTGCAAAAGAATGCTCTTTGTTCCTAATTAAATATTGAGGACTTTTGTATTAAATATTTAATTGGCCAGCTGTACTGCAGTGGAGTGGTGGAGAAATGATAAAACTCTGTATTTGCACTTAAAGACTGCTTTTGGGCAGTTAAGTGACCTGTTGCTAAAAGAGTTGGAAGGAGGGAAGAGACTTAAATAAAAATACTTTTAGTGTGTTTCCCACCACTGCTGGTCCAGAGAAAAGGCCCTTGATAATCATGTGGCTACACCAGGCTCTTCTGAGCCATTTTATATATAAGTGCACTGAGGACCTGTTTCTGACTTGTGTTTCCTGGAAGTTTGGAAAGTCTGTAGAACACGTGGAGGAAAGCAGGAAATGCTCCTTCTGCTTGATGAGTCTGTATGAAATTTGGTATTAAACCCATGCAAATTGAAATGGTTCAGGGTGATAGAATTTTTGTCAGTTTTACAGACAACTTTAAAGCAGATAGTTACCAGAAGAAGTGAAGATGCTCTTTCACAATGTGTGAAGAAGTCCTTGCATGTTGAGGAGAAAGTGTAAAAGTAAAAGGGATGTATCAGACAAAACACTCAGGTCTGTTTTGAACATTCTATAGATTTATTTCAGAACAGGTAACTGCACTGTTAAGGATGCCAAGGCAGAGCTTTAGATGTGGAAATGTTGGAGTTCATCTGTGAAATTATCACAGGTCCACAAAGCCTCGGGAAGATCAAAATGTGTGTGGTGTGAGGCTGTGTTATTGATTGGTCCAATGCCCTGAGGTTTGGGGTTGTATTCTCAAGCTTGAGTTCTTTGTCCCAGTAATCACAGAATGGTTTGGGTTGGAAGGGACCTTAAAGACCACCTGGGTCCAATTCCCCTGTTGTGGGCTGGGACAAAAGCTTTGTTTTGAACTGTAGCAGTTGTTCCTAAGCTGCTTTGAGGAATATGTGTGTGTTGGGAATCTGTTGTGTATGTGTCATTCCAGATACCGTGAGAGGCGATGTGATGGTTCTGCCCTGTTTGCTTATCCTCCCTCTTCCATCCTCTTTCCATAAATAACTGATAGGGTGAAGGAAAGATCAACTCCACTTCTCAAGATGAGTAATGTGACAACAGCTGACCTGGACACACATTTGTCAAAAATTATTTTAGCCTGGAAGCTGGGGGTTTAAACAATAAAGAGAGATGTCCTAGAATGGCATCTCAGTCTGAGAGATTTTGTATCTGAAATCTCTCTGTCTGCTGCTGTACTCAAGGGAGTTTCACCCTTTGAGTATACAGATTTTTGTGGGATTTGGTTATGTTGTCAACAGTGTGTTGAGGTTAGGTTGCAGCATATGTGGGCTTGGGTTAACTGGATTATGAGACTTCAGGAATGGAAAGCATGCTCATCTTGAGCAAAGAAATACGAGATTTTTTACTTTCTTCTGTAGCACATGGGGTCGTGTGTGTTTCTGGGTCCTCTGGGTGTTTGACCTAAAGGATGGTGGTGCCCATGGTCTGTTGTGTGTTTCTGTTTCACTCTGCTGTTCTGACTACTGTGTTTTATTCTGGGCTTGGTTTGCTGCTGGGTGTTTGAAGTTGCTGGTAGTGCTTGAGGACACATGCAGAGATGTTTAACTGTAGGTTAAACTTCCACCACACCTTTCTGTCGCTGTGGGGCTGAGCTCAGTGATGGAGGCAGTCCTTCCTTTGTTATGTTTCTTGAATATATTAGCTGTTTTTTTTTTTTTTTTTTCAAAAGTGGAGCTGTTGTTTATTACTATTGTAATATACGTTGTTGTTGAGTTAATGAAATCTAAAAAGAATTCCTGATTTAATTGGGATGTCATAAAGCTGCATCTTATAATAAGTGTGAGTTATTGTAAAAAGTAGCAAGACTTACTAAAAATGAACATAGTACTGTGCAAGTGTGCTATAAATTCTGCCAGTATGTCACATCCTGACATTTAGTAGTTTCATTATTCTGTTTATTGGTCATTTTTGAGCGAAGGGTATCAGAACTACATAAAATGCTTTTTGTTAAAGACCAGTGAGTTAGAGTGCATTTCATGTACAGGATTTGCACACTCTTCTTTGTTAGGTTTTCTTTTTTCATCAGGCATCGTGTATTTCCTCTGAATATTATCAGTGTGTGTGTAATAATTGTTTTTAAATTTTAAATTATATTAAATTTTGTCACAAGTGAACAAGGCTGCATAGCACAGACCCAGGAATATTCAGTGAAGACTTAAGTGTGCCAGATAGAAGAGGAATTGTTTAACAAAGCAAACTGAAACTTGTGCTCATTTCTCATGTGGGAAACTGAAGTCCACTGAGTGGGAAAGGCTACCCAAGATTCATATTTATTTTCCTTATACTATGTTAAGAGATCTTTCACTTTGTGAAAATTGTTTGCACTGCAGAGTGAGTTTCAGTTCTTCCTCTGTCTTTACAACAGATGAGTCTTTCCTCCCAGTTTCTGAATTGCATATATACACCCATAGGGACACATTCCATCTTTTGAATGTCTAAAACTTTTTCCAACATCCCTATGCAAAATACTTTTTTATCTGAAAACTCTAATTGCAACTGAGACAGCTTAATGAAATATTCTGGGCTTGATTGAAGTTCTTCAATAATTTTTTCATGTTCCCAGCGGAATTTCTGGTAATTCACCAGAGAGTCTGTAGCTGGTAGGATGGGGGTGGAGATTTAGATTTACTTAGGATGAGGCATGCCTGCATTCATATCAACCCTTCTTAGCTTCATTCAGATCTAGGACTTGGATTAATATTCGGGGATTCAGTTGAGTATTTTGAATAACTAGCTGTGGTGAGGTGCATCTCTCTCATGTTTTTGATGTAAAATGTAAGTGAGAAGGAAGGATAACCTTCATAATCCGCCAGAACATTAAAAAGTTGCAGGATGAAATAAACCACTCCAGTTCAGTTTTAATGACAGTCACAGATGAACCCTGCAGCTCCCGAGTGCATAAGACAAGACTTATTACTGGGAAAGCTGCTTTAATTTGGCTTGAAATGTGGTCCGTCAGGAAGCCTTATAAGCAACTTTAACTGTATTGTGCAATGGAAGGAAGCTATTACTTATCTAATTGCTTGGATTTTCATTAATAATGTAAAATTCTCTGCTTTTTCATTCCTCCAGGTGATTAAATGAAGATTTTTCTCAGCAATCTCCCCTCTGTTTTGAGAGAGGAGCAATGAACAGTCCAATAGATCTTTATCTCTGCTTTAGAAAAAAGGAATTGATGTGATTAACCTTTAGCAAAGATACCATGACTGTTAACATCTCATATGGTAGCTGTGCTGAGCCAGTGCTCAGCTGTTGGGAAGAAGGTTAATGATTGATCCTCAGGCTCTGGGAAGATTTGGAGCTCTTTCCAGTACCTGAAGGGGCTCCAAGAGAGCTGCAGAGGGACTTTGGACAAGAGCACGCCATGGTAGGACAAGGGGGAATGGCTTCACACTGGCAGAGGGTAGGGTTACATGGAATATTGGGAAGAAATTCTTCTCTGTGAGGGTGATGAGGCCTTGGCACAGGTTTCCTGGAGAAGCCATGGATATCCTGGAAGTGTTCAAGGCCGAGCTGGAGGGGGCTTGGAGCAACTATTTGAAGGTATCCCAGCTGATAGCAGGGGATTTGAGATGAGATGATCTTTAAGGTCCCTTTGAACCCAAACCATTTTGTGATTCTAAGTTGATCTCCCATGATTCAAATACAGATCCCAGTGTGAGTGGGAGACTGTTGGATTTCCACTGCTTTTAACTTTTGGTAAAACAACAGCAAAAGTTGGGTGACAGAACCTGCACTGAAATTATTAAATTTACGTAAATGATACACTCAGAGTTACAGAGGTGTGATTTTAGCTAGCTATTTTAGCTGGGGTAATACCATGAACTACAACAGCAAAGGTTGAGTAGTTCATGTGGAAGCTGGAGGAGGAGTGGGATGGTAGAGATGGCCTCATTATCTTAGATATGACGGCTGCTACTTAAATTTTACCTGAAAAAGCATCCCTGGATTGTATGCTGCTATGGTGGATTTCTTAGGAGAGCAGCAGTTTGTTGGCTGGATTGCTAATGGCCATGGTGGGATCTTTCTTCATCAATTACCTTTCTCCCTCTGGATTAGTGCCATTACCTTAACAAAGCATGAAAACTGCTAATTGCTAGAACTAACAGCTTACCTTTGTGTGTAGCCATCAAAGAAATGTTGTATAGAAACCACATGTGGTATGTTGTGGCATTAATTGGCTTTTATTGGTTTATCTTAATGATAGTCCATGCTTAACGTAATCACAGGAATCCTTTTATCTGAGTAAAGGCTGGGATCCATGAACACAATATCTGGGTAAAGGCACTGACTGTTGCTTCCATTCAAAACATTGTTGTGCTCCAGCTGTCGCATAAAATATAATATCTCAAATGTAATATTTCATAGAATTTATTTTTCTAGACTTGTTTCTATGGCAGTTGTTATTTTCTGTGCAAATGGCGTGGTGAAAGTCAAATGGGTAAACATTTCCTGAGGCTGAAGAAACTTAACAGAGCAACTGTTGCTGACTTTAGAACAAAGCAATCAGCATCCATAACTAATGCCTCAAATTTTTAATATGATTTTTAATATTTAAGTAGGAAAAAATGCTGTAAGATTGTATAATCAATGCAACTGATAGATTTTAAGAAGTAATATTTTATTGAAAGTACTGCATTTTTCAGGTCCCAATCCATAATCATTCAGTGCATTATTTTTTCCATAACCACATGTTCATTATTTTGTTCAGCCAGCCTTGAACTAAAAGGCTGATGGATTAAACCTAATTCTAAGCTATTGCTTTTTTTCTAGATACAGTGTTAAATTCAGAGATACATTTTAAGTGCAGAAAGTTTTGATTACTGTGGTTGTCAGAATCAAAGTAAGCTTGTGTGTTCCAAAGTGAGCTATGACTTTAAAACAACTTTATAATTGCCCTGATTTTGTTTTCATCTGTAAGAGAGGAAAACTTGACAGCAGGTCTGTGGAAGTTAAACCAACAGTTGAAGCTTATACTTAAGCACTGGCAACCATAAAACAATTTATTTTTGGGTGCCCTGCCTGCAGTAGGACATCTGCTGGGATGGGTTCATGAGGTAACTCTGGAGAGCCTCGGTGCTGTGGGTACATTTCTGTCCTGTTCCTTGGCTCCGTGTCCTCGTGCTCCCTGGAGTGTTTTGTGCCTCTCCAGATCCCCTGTGTGCTCAGTATTCAGGAGCTGCCCTGCAGAAGGGCTGGGTGTGCTGTCCTACCTAGGGTTCATTAACTTCCTTGCCCTGCTGCTTTTTCCTGGAGGGAGTGCAAGGGTTATGGAGCAAGCCCGAGGACAAGGAGCGAGTCAAGAGGAGACTCCTCTGCTGTGGAGATGGGCTGGAAGAGCTGGGACTTCTCAGCCTGGAGAAGAAAAGGCTCCAGGGACACCTTAAAGCACCTTCCAGTGCCTAAAGGGGCTCCAAGAGAGCTGGAGAGGGCCTTGGGACAAGGGCCTAGAGTGACAGGACAAAGGTCACTGGAAGACATTGCCCAGAGAAGCTGTGGCTGCCCCACCCCTGGAAATGTCCAAGGCCAGGTTGGATGAGGTTTGGAGTGGCTTGGTCTAGAGGAAGGTGTCCCTGCCCATGGCAGGGGTTTGGAACAAATGAGCATCAAGGTCCCTTCCAACCCAAACCCTGCTGTGAGTCTGTGATTGCATTTCCTGGGAGAAGGTCACCTGTTGTCTTCTCTGCTGGAACGCTTCCAGCCTGGCTGGCAGCTGGATGACCTTTCCAGGCAGGGTGGTGGCAGCGCCTGTTGCTGCTGCCGTCCTGCTGCAGAGCTGTGACGGTTTTTGTCAAACAAAATGTAAGTAAGATGCTGTCTGCACTTTTTCTCAAATGATTTTAATACTCTGGGAAGCTCAGTGGAGAATTAGGTGTTTATGCATGGATGAGGAGAAGTTTAATGAAGAGGAAAACTACAGTCTTTACTCATTTTAGCCTTTCTACTGTTTTTCAAATAAATCCACAGAGAAGTAGCAACATTAACAGTGTGCACCTATCCTTATTGTACCTCTCAGCACTTTAGCATAGAAATTAAAGAGAAATAAACCCCTCCAAACAAAACCCAGAGCCAAGCTTTGAAAAACGATAATGGGAAAAAACCTCAGAGCACTGTGTGTTTCAGGCTTTACAGAGGAAACTTTTTGAAAAATGAGGGGCTCCAGGGCTATAATGCTGTAAAGTGAACCTCTGCTTTAATTTTAATTGCCCAGATGTTGAGAAATGAGGAAAAATTTGAAAGCAGGGGTTTTGCCTGGACACAATCTTAAAAATAAATAAAAAAATACATTACTATAGAAATACACACACACACATATACATATATATGCACCAAGTGTTGGCTGCTGAGGGCAAGACTTAAAATGCTGTTTGGCATTATCCTGTTCATCTCCCTGCACGCATTTTGATTCCCTGACCGCGTGTGAGAAGGGGCAGCGTGAAGGAACTTGCTCCGTAGCATTTATATTCATAATTTATGCCTGCAGCCTTGAAATAATCTCATTTGTCTTCCACTGTTACCGGAACAGTTTTGCTAGCAATGAAGAATGCTGGGAGCAATGAGGGATTCTGTTGTTTCAGCTTTCCATTTGTCTTCTGTAAAGAGTGGTTTTGAATAAAAAGATGAATTGGGCAGTGTTGTGTAATACAATTGTCGGGATGTACCCAACCTGATTTTGAAGAGGCTTGCAGGACTCGGGCTTGTCTGTTCAATAGATAACCAGGTTTACTGGGCAGATAATGCATTTCTCTGGGGCAAAGGAAAAGAGCATGTCAGACTCCTTCTCCTGCCTTTCCAGGTGATAGGCAGTGCTGCTGGCAGCAGGACTGGAGGAGGCCGTGGCTTTGCCAGCGCATCATGGGGAAGCACAGCGGGGATGAAGGCAGCTTGTGGATCCCTGTGTGTCCCCTGTGTTTATCTGCCCCAAGCAAAATGCAAACAGAGGGAAGGCAGGGCTCTGATCCCGCTTGCAGCTGGGAATCATTCCTAAATTGAGCTCAAATCGGGCAAGAGCTGATTTCCTGAATGAACCCTCATCAGGAGGAAGCCCCTGCCCTTTGCACCTGAGCAGTGGCTGTGTTAGAGGTGTCCTGGGGGACAGCGCTGGTCCAGCTGCACTCAGTCACAGAAACAGCTCCACAAACTTTAACTTAAGCCAACTAAACCATTCGTGGTCTGTCAGCAGCAGTATGGCACTCTGTGTGGATTAATTTTTTCCTCTTGTCAGTAGTTCTGTGCTTGGAGAGCAGCAGTGCCCTGTACCTGCAGTTTTTGTAGGTTAAACCAGCAGGTTACAGACTGCACTGCAAAGTGGCAAATTGAGTCTGTAGAGAAAAAACGATTTAAAACTTTGCTTGAGAGGAATTTATAGAAGATTTTGGCAACTACAAACCCAGGAAACAAAAATGTTTGTGTTAAGCATTTTGTGTAACTTCTTACCTTGTTTACTCTGGAGTATATCTGAGCTAATGCTGGTGATTTAGCATTTATTTGGTGTAAACTAGATTAAAAGTCACCCTTGGGGCCTAATTAAGCCGTGTTATAAACAGGGCAGTAAGTTAAACACTTGCAGTAGATTTTGCAGATAACAGATATGAATAGATGCAAATACATTTAAGTTTTCATTGATATGGATATTTTAATTGCAGCTGTTGGTTGCTCTGGGGGTGACTGCCAAGAGCTCAGGACCATGGGCTGTGAAGCTGTTCTCTTGCCCCTGCCCAATCCATGCCATCCCACCTCTGCTCGCTGCGTTTCATGTTGTGCTGATTGTTTCCCCTTCCTCCTCTGCCTTCAATCCAAAAGAACATATAAATGCATTCTTTTGGTTAGTCTAAGCAAGGGGATAAAATTTAAGAAATTTTCCTAAAGGCTCTTCCTTGTCGTTGACAAAATCATTTACAGACAGGCTTTGGTCTCCCAGTTGCACCAAGTACAATCACTTCCTGGCTGGTTAAATATCAATTCTGCAGAATTGATCAGTAACTCTAATGTAGTGTCTTCTACCTTGTTCCTGATAGCTAAAGGTGGCTGTGGGAAGTTTTTATGCATCTTCCCTTCCGTTTCCCTGATGGATGTTTCTGCAGCAAGGGGTGAGGTGCCAGGCTCAGCATCAGCCACGCCTCACTCACAGAGGCTGTGCTGCAGCCACAGGCTGAGCCCCCAGCAGAGTCTCATTAACTTGCTGCATACTTAGTGGTGGGCATAGAGACCTCACAAATGTGTCATTACTGTGCTTAATGAGGGAAACTACCACTTGCTGGAGCTCTGGCAAGATGTGTGTGATTCCAGCTTGGCTAGTTTTATATTCTGTTAAATGTTAAAGAGTGTTTCTTTTAACTAAAGGCTCTGTGGAAGTAATAGGAAGCTTGCATTTTATTTTCTGTTTGAATCATGAATTCAATGCTAAAAGTAAGAGATAAATTTATGTTAAAGTCTCTAACTCTTTCCCTGAAGGAAATTTCATAGCTAAACTCCAGGTTGGTTCTTCTTGTAGTATCTATCTGATTGGCTCCTAATGTTGAAAAAATAATCATAGCATTTCTGAAGAGTGTTGCTGTAAAAGGAAAAAGTTGTTAACTTTTGAAAGTATTTTTATTCACTTTCACAGTTTGATTACTGCAAAGTGCTTTGTGCAACTTCAGTTAGGGAATGTCACTTTGTGGTTACCCCTCAGCCAGGGAATTTATATCTGATAGGATTGCTCCTGCTCTGTTGAAGATAACAGCAAAACCTTTCCAGAATGCAGCAGTTCTTGTAGTTGGGACAGGTGATTTTTGCTCTGATTGCTGGTGTATAGGGAACTGAGGCCTCTCTTCCCAAAATCAGGGGAGAGGATTGTGAGGGATGGTGTGGTTTGATGAATTTGAGCTGTATTCCCTCTTGCACACAGTAATGCCCAGAAGTCCTTAGCAATGTGTGGCTTCTCTGAATCTTTTTCCCCAAGAGCAGCTCTGTCATTTTTATCACCCTTGTGCTCTGGCGAACGTGGCAGAGGTTTGTAGGGCACTAAGCTGCTTTTCATTTGCCATAAAAAGAAAAGAGGGCCAGGGGAGCCCCTGTGCAGCAGCTGGTGTTGCTGTACCTGTGTGTCTGGCTCATCCTGGGGAGGTGGTCCTTTGCTGTGAGTCTCATGCCAGGTGTGCAGCATCTCCCATGAGTACTTTTGCTGGTGAACTGAGCAGGAGGTGAGTGCAGGCATGGCTGGGGAAGTGAAACAACACATTTCTCTGGAGGGTCTTGCTCCTGTGATGTGGGAGTCCTGCTCCTGGGCTGGTGATGTCCATCAGTGAAGCTCAGACAACCAGCTCCAGGGCTGGGGACCAGAACTAGAGAAAGTCGTGCTTCTGCATTTTGCATTTTCAGCTAAAATTGCACAAAGCAGCAAAACTAACTTCCTCAAATCAGACCAAAGCCTAAAGTTCGACTTCTGCAGCTCTACCTCAAGTTAAAGCATTTGCTCTAATTACCTGGTTTGGAGCTTTATGGCTGATCCATTTTCCTTATTTGGATTAAGAGAATAACTGAAGCGAATCATTGTCATATAAGATATGGAAGTTCAAATGCAGTTCATGTTTAAAAGGGTTTATAATGAACTTTGTTAAAAATGTCTACTGATTACCTCTGGTGAACTGAAGTGTGTATTATAAAATCTGCTGCTCTTAAGTCCATCTTATATAAGCTTATATATTGAGAACTTAAAAGATTTTTTCAATATATATTTGTACCAGCTCTTAAAGTGAGATTACACTCTGGATTTTTAGGATGTGGAGGTTCCAAAGATGTGTATCTTCTCTTTCTTTCAAGTGTCTTTGTAGACCAGAAGTCCTGTCCCTTAAACAACTCCTAAGGAACACAGTGGTACAAGGTTTTTACATGGTATGAACCCTTTATTACATAGGTAGAGGTTTCACATGAAGTTTCCTAGACACACATTACTCAGAAGAACTTGCCATTGTCTCTACTTTGAAATGCTTAAAAAAATTGGTTTGACCTTAAGCAAGTGGTTGAATTCCTCCAGATGGGCTCTGTCAGGAGTCCTGCATTCCCTGTTCTGCTGAGCATGGGTGTCTCAGCACATACACAGCTCCTTAAGCAGTTGTTAGGCTTTGCTCACGAGTGGTGGAGCAGAGCATCACCTGGTCCCTCACTGCACTTCTGTGAGGCTGCAGCTGCTCTAAAATAGCCATGTCTGTTTTCAGTATTAACAAATACTGAACTGTGCTGTGAGAAGTCTGTTGGAATAGAGACCTACACACCTTGGAAGAGCTCATTGTGTAGAAGCCTGTCTATGTGTGTGGGTTTTCTCTTCCCTGTGAGGATCTGTAGGGACTAACTGTGCCTTAATGTGACAGTGTTTGGAGCTGTAAGCTCAAATCCCTGGGGGAGGGCAGCTGAACAGCAGCAATTGATGGTGCTGTACTGCACAATATCTTGGGGGACCATAAGTTTGTCAATTGAAAAGCTTTAAGGCCAGTGGGTCTAACTTATCCCATTTCCTTTTCATCTCAGTGATTTTTTTTTTTTAAAGAAGTGTAATACTCATGATGTCTTCCTGAAAAATTGCTCAC